>CM019066.1:228895263-229248080 GCA_009667805.1 Leptobrachium leishanense | reverse complement strand
ATATTATTTCACATTAGTAATAATCTCAAAGGATAAATGAAAACACTATCAAATGTATTAAAAATGTGTTTATTATGAATTTGAAAATGAATATAAAAATAAATAGTTAATAAAAAAATTAATGAGATGGTTGAGGCTGGTGGAGTTTTAACAGTTTGTTAATGTTTGGTTCCTGTGCCCATCTCTTCCCAGTACCCCCCCCCCCCAGCCAGTGTGTCACATCTTCGGCCCCCGCGGCACTGCCTGGGGGTCTGGGTGAATGGCGGCATTGCTGGCTGGCCGAGTGCCAGGCTTACAAGCTGGCCGATCGGCATCTGCAGGGGCGGGACTTGGCGTGATAATGCGGAGCCCCCAGTCTTAAATGCAGGGCGCGAGGTTCTGCTCTTCGCCATGACGTGGAGTTATTTTCCTGTATCGCCAGCTGAATGCAGTGTTCTATTTCAGTGAGACTTTTGCCTAGTTGCCAACTTTCTATTACGAGGACCTTGCTTGTGTTTCTGACCCGGACTGCCAATTAACGGTTCTTACGCTTATCCCCTTGTGTGTGTATGTTGTATGCTGTGATCACAGATTGTATGCAATATTTACCCTGCATGATTTCGATTTGGGGGTCTGTCCTGCAGGTTGCTAAATTCACCAACCTCTCAAGCTACCTGTTAAGCGCCAAGTCTATTTAGAGATCGAAACGCATTCTCTGATTGTAGATCTTCCCCGCAGGTTGCTGAATTCACTTCACAGTCATTCATTGTTATCAAGTACAAGTATATTCATGTCTCAATACACCATATCTGTCTGTGTATAGTTAAAGTGCTTTCACTCAGTAAACACTTGCTCACGAAATTGATGCTGAGTGGTATATAGTATTCTGTATCACCTCCCTGGCTGGGAGTGCTAGGTGTTGCAGTTCCTACTGCTATCAAATATGTATTCTAGAAATCTGTCCACAAGAATCCAAACCACTCTGATCTGGTTTGATTGCCATGCGAGAACGTAACATTACATCAGGGACTTACATGGATCAGACAGATTTAACGGTACTCATGTCAAGAAGACTTGGTGATATTATTACGAAACATGAGGAACAGGACCATCGCATGGACCAGTCTGCTCAGGCTTTGGGCCTACTGATGAATCAGTCCAGCAAATCCTCAACACCTCCTTCCCCTGCGATTAACATTGCCTCTCAAGCAGTAACTGTTTTCTCCTTGATTGCTGCTGAAGTATCTCATGTGAGTTTGAAAACACCAATATGTTTCACTGGGAGTTCTTCTGGTTCTTGTAGAGGGTTTGTTACTCCAATAGATATTGGGCCCTATTACACTCCTCGCACACTATTTTGCTCGTGCGCAAAAACGCATTAACGGGAGGGGAAAACCCTTTGCGTTGAACGTCGTATTACGACGTTCACGCACAAAATGTGCGTTAACGTCTAACGCAAGTTACTCTGCGCAAACCCTGCGGGAGCGAAGGTTCGTGCGCGCATCTCATACTTAACATTGTGAGTGCAAATGCGTTCGTGCGCTGGTACGCGGATGGTATTACAATCGATACGCAAATTTTTACGAACGAAGTTTGCGCGCATAATTTTAACGTCTTTTAAAAGCTGGTGGTAACTGCAAATCTGAACGTTCTGGCCGAAACGAAATACACCAACATGAAAAAAAAAAATACAGCACAGTATAGTTACACATTCTACACATACCCAAACAATAAAATTGAGAGGTTGTGCGTGTTTTTATTATTGCTGCAGCATATACTGTATACTTAGATTGATTTTGACAGGCGCAAAAACTGAACGGGAGACAATTGTGGTTCTTAATTCTGAATGGCTGAATCGCGTGAAAAAAAAGTCTTCACACCGATTTCTGCGCGCAGCATTAATTTGCGCTCTTTTTCGCGTGTATTTTTTACGCGCAATATTGTCGGATGGATAAAAAAATGCGCTCGGATCATAATACCAGCGTTAATTTACGCGCGTTAACGTTTAACGCTGCGCGCAAAAAAATTGCGCTACCCGAGCTTTTTTGCACAAGGAATGTAATAGAGCCCATTATGTTTGAACTCTACCCAGGGATGTGCCCCACCGATAGAGCCAAGGTGGGTTATGTTATTAACCACCTAATCAAGAAGGCTCTGCTTTTGGCGACTCCTTTATGGGAATTAAAGAAACCTATCGTGTATAACAATACAGAATTTATGAAGGAGCTTCAGTGCATGTTTGATCCTGTAAGGCGGGCAACTGGTGCTGCCAGGAAACTTTGCCATATAACTCAAGGCAACCGTCGAGTTGATGATTACACTATAGAATTTAAACCGGTGGCTGCTGAATTGCAATGGCCTAATGATGTTCTTACCACTGCCTTCCTGGAAGGGATCTCTGATACTGTTATGTATGACTTAGCTCCTATGTCGCTACCCAAGGAGCTAGATGATTTGGTTGACTATTGCATAGCCCTCGACGATCAAATTCGCAACAGGAGGTCTGCCCGTAGCATGTCTTGTAAACCACCCCAAGGTACTTTTTCCACTCCTAGGATGGCTCACAATGTCTCACCTCCTAGGGTGGTCCCAGCTGAGCCCGAACCAATGCAGTTAGGTCGGTTCAGCATCTCTGGGGAGGAAAGACAACATTGCCTCAAAGAAGGCCTGTGTTTCTATTGTGCAGATAAGGGACATTTCCGGTTACAATGCCCCAAACGACCTAAAAGGTCTGCTATGTCGGGAAACGAGCAAGCCTAGAATCCCTCAAGAGACAGGTTCTATGTACTACGATAGTGTCTCTCGTTTCAAGTAAGAAAAAAAGATCTTGTGTGGTGGTTCCTGTGTCAGTAGCTTGGGAAAAGATCAATCTTGACACGAATGCACTTATTGATTCTGGGTCTACAGGAAATTTCCTGGATTCTGGGTTTGCTGCCATTCACCAGGTGCCTTTGGTTGAGAGAGAAGTTCCTCTCCTCATTGAAAGTATCTGTCATATAAACTTTGCATTGTTGCAGGGTGTGAGCCCAATATGCAGTGAAGCATATGAAAGAGGTAGGTTGCAGGGCTAATTAAGAGTTTTTTTAATCAAACTTTTTATTGAGATTTGCACAGTACATAAACCGTAAGTAGTCAATGCCTTGATTGGTGCATAATCAAAACTTTCAAGTGTAATGTGTTCAATCAATATTAGACATACACATGTATAACAATAACGAAAGGCATATAGTATCAAGTATCCCAATCAATTTTTCAAAACAAATATAACTCTAAACAAGGGGAGGGAAAAAAAGGGTTAGATTTCGGGTACTTTGCATCACTTAAAAAAATTGGGGTATTGCTTGTAAAGAGAACAGTAGTAGCGAGATTAAAGGAACACTCTACTGAAAAAATCACCCCCCATTTTTTTATCCTAACCTATCCCTATTCCCTTAATAAATCTTTCGTTTTTATTTTTTTTCTTGTAACTGTAATACTTACCCTAAAATCCTCTTGTTTCCAGCGGCGTTTTTTTTATTTTTATACTCACCTCCCTCCTCTTCCGCTCCCGTCCTTCTTCTTGCTTCTTGGCTTCTGGTTTACGTGAGAAGCATAAGCCAGCCAATCGGCAGGCTTCCTCCCGCCTCCCTCTGAGGATTAGTGTTGCGCGCAAGAGGATGCGCGCAACACTAACCCTCAGAGGGAGCCGCCAGCTTCTGTGGTGAGTTGGAGACGTCATCGCGCTGAAAGCGCGATGACGTCTCCTACTCGGCAAAAGTCGGCAGAAGCGGGAAATATGATTCCCGCTCTGCTGACTGACAGCTGGGAGGGCGGAGTAAAGTTCTCCGCCTCTCTCAGCTGTTTTCAGCATTTTCAGCTGATCGGCTAAGCGGAGGGAGGGGGGACAGAGGGCAGGATACTCCGGGCATCATGACCACCTAAAATAGCTTAGGTGGTCATGTTGCTTAGAGTATCCCTTTAAATTCATACATCATAGTCCACATGCTTTGTAAAGTTTATGAATATCCCATATGGCCCATGGATCTTTCTTAGGAGGGCAGAAAGCTCCCCCCGAAGTCACCTAAGAGTCAAAGGAACGGTACTGATCTAGAAATTTGATGAGTTGTCGACTCGTGGGAACATATTGTTAGAGATTATTGACTTCTTTAATAGGTCAGGGATATATTAATTATGACGCATATTTTTCTTATTGTTGATATACATAGATATATATATATTATTGACAGTGCCTCCAATACCAGTGGTATAAATTGGTATTTAACCCCTAACATAGGGATTAATAACCAATCAATGAATATACGTCTTAACAAATATATGGCGCGTTATCCCGAGTTCTTTTGATGCTCTCTAGATATTTTTAAACACAATAAAATCAATAAAGATATGAGACTGCGTAACGGTGAAACAATTCAAACCAAAATTTATTCACACGTCAAGTTTCATACAATCGTATGTTATCAACGGATTAGCAAACTACAATTTACAAGTGATTATAGATTGTAATTAGTA
The DNA here is from genome assembly GCA_009667805.1 of Leptobrachium leishanense. NCBI lineage: Eukaryota > Metazoa > Chordata > Amphibia > Anura > Megophryidae > Leptobrachium > Leptobrachium leishanense. The sequence continues at coordinate 229,243,592 of CM019066.1, read as the reverse complement.
GCGATACTGCGACACGTAATAATCTAATGGACAGATATTTTAGGTTTATAGACCGCACCACAGATATACACGCCTCAATTCTTAAACACCAAACTCTATTCTATTCACTTAAACCTTTCCCATTATAAACCAATCCTCCACCTGGCTAAGATAAACACTCAGTTACTGGGCATCACCTGCAGCACAATTTATTATTGTGGGGGCCTATTCACTAAATGCAACTTCCTTCAGGGAGATACATAACACACTCGATAGGGAGACTATCTCTTCCACAGATCAATCACAGCACTTCATTCGATATACGTTAACCTAACGCTTCTTAATGACTTACAGTGCATGCATTCCTTCGGAAGGGCTGCGAGATGGATATGGAAGGAGTTATGCTAGGTTACGAATGGGGCGGACAGTACTTGACATATAAAAGCTATTTCACGGTCCCAGCGTATCTCACTATAGGTATATAATTGATCTTTAGATGTCCACAAACAGTATTCTTGGAATATAAATAATTTCACTAAATTATGGCTCAAGTATGCAGCCGGTAATAGGTTTCTCCCTTAGCAGTCCTCTGCAGTGGACTGTAAAGGCAGAATTTCTATTCTACTGATTATTAGGCTCAAACAGCAAAATAATTCATTTATATTCCTTTAGTTTGTGATGGACATCTAAAGTCAGGACTATGCAATTAGAAAATAGATATCATATTATTCAGGTATACTTTACCATCTGGTTAGTGAAGATAGAGTGGTGGAAGATTAGGGTGTGGTCGGTCTTAAAGGGGCGGCCGATGGTGATTGCCTTTCTTCCCTCCAAGCGTCCCTCAGGTCTCTCCCCAAGCTTTTCTCAGTGTGTGTCCTCCCTCTGCTCTGGAGTGTCCTCTCTATATAGTGGTCTTCCGCCCAGTTTTAGATCTAGCCCATCACTATGTGGCCTCATTTGATTGGAGGATATATATTCATCAACTCCAGGGGTCTGTCCAGGTGTTATGTTACCTGGCCAGCAGATGGCGCTCTCAGATCAACCATCAACCTTCTGCAGGAATTAATTTATGGGCTTGGCCAATCTTTTACTGGTTTGGGGTAGTTTTATTCCTATATCCCGGGACTCCATAGATTTTATTAACAAATTAAAATTTATTTCTATTGTGACATCTCCGGCATACTTCGCCACGGCGTGTGTGCATCTCATCCCCCTTTACGTATATCCACAGGGATGTGTATGTGAGGGGACATACAATCATTCATTCGTGGTATCGTTTTTAACATTCACACGTTACCCGACTTAATTGGCTTCATGCGGATTAGTACACCAGACATTTGTGATGATCAACTAAATGTGGTAGGGCCTCTGTTTTTATAAGATGCTAAAATTATCAGTTCTAACTAATAAATATTCTCATACCATATAGTACATATTGCCGAATAGCATAGCATTACAAGCTGGTTTACCCAAGCCATTTAACCTTCTTTGTTTTTTTTTTCTTTATTGGGCAACCTATTGTTCCATGTTTACGTGGCTTTCAGAGTTTCGATCTGACGAAATAAACACAATACTGAGATATCTATCTTAGTTGTCATTGTGTTCCCTTACTTTTAAACCATTTGATCTAACCCCTGTTTGGTTGTAACAAATAAATAAAATAAACAGAGTCCATTAGACCGTCTTTGATCAATGTTAAATGTCCTTTCTTGTATGCGTAACACTAACGAGTTTAGCTTGTCTCTTGTTCTTGTTATATATTAACGACGCAGACAAGTTGTTCGTGTGGCGCAATTCCTGGCCCCAAATTTAAACATTCCTGCGTTATAGAAATTTTATATCTAAAAAGGTCTGACAATATGTTGACTTCCAGTTTCGCGCTATAAGTAACATCGTGGCAGATACCATTATGAATAACATTTTAAGATGTTGTTTGGTCAAGTGAATCATTCCTAGCAGTAAAATTTCTGGTAAACAATCTATCTGGCTACCCAGGGCTTCCGTTGCCAGAATAGAGATATCCTTCCATAATGGCTGAATTAATGAGCAGTGCCACCAAATATGTCCCATTGTTCCAGTCGCTAGAGAGCATCTCCAACATAAATCTGAGGTGAGTGGAGAAAAACGTATCTTAGATGGGGTTAAGTACCAATGGTACATAACCTTTCTTTGCGTCTCAATCAACGTAGAGCATTTAGAGGCACCAACTGCAAACATATGTGCCTGAGCCCATTGGGAAGGAGAAAACATTTTAGAAAGATCTCACTCCCAAGACCGTTGGAACGACCAAGGAGTGGCCTTCATCAGGGTGGTAAGAATACGATAAAATAACGAAATCGCTTTAGTGGACGAATATGGGTCTAACCAAAATAGCTCCAAAGCACAAAGGAGCGGGAGTGTGGCTCGTAAACCAGAGATAACATTCTGAGATCTAAAATAGGAGAGGAGTTGCATATATGACAAAAACAATGACTGTGGTATTTTGTATTGGTGTCCTAATTCCTGGAAGGACAGGATGGCCGTTAATGAAAACAGGTGATGAAGGTGGGTTATCCCACAGCCGAGCCAGGGTTGAGCTCTGAAATGCGGCAATAAATAGGAGATAGAAGTGAGAGGTGTGGCCATAGGAATCGGAAAGTGGTTAGAGAAAAAGGAGCGATATTTATCCCAGATCCCGAAATACTAATCAAGAGTATATGCAAAGTTTACAGGAAAGGTGGGAGTCAACATGGGGTTACAGGTATGGATGTGGGACAGGGATCTGGTTATGCAGGGGTTACAGGTACGGATTTGGTTATGCAGGGGTTAAAGGTAGGGATCTGGTTATGCAGGGGTTAAAGGTAGGGATCTGGTGATGCAGGGGTTACAGGTAGGGGTGTGGATATGCAGGGGTTACAGGCTGTTTGATCTGCAGAATGTAGATTATATCAGTAGCTGTGAGTGATGAAGGGGAGAGGGAGCACATCTCACTTTCAGATCAGCCAGACATTTACTCTGCCTCCTAACACCTTAACCCTTTAACTTAACACATGGGATCCAGAAGGCAGCTGCTCTCTGACACATGGTAGGGGCTTCATTTTTTGTTTCAGGACAGAAGGCTCCTCTTACCTGTCCTGTAACTTGCCCAGCAGTTCATGGTGATCTGTAGATCACAGCAGGGAGCGCTCCTGTTGCCTGTGTCCTCTGTTCACATGCAGGATGCTGTGCAGAGCAGCAGCCTTACCAGCTCTAGCTCCCCTCAATGGCACCTGTGCCCCTGCTTCCACCCTGGCTACTGAGGCAATGCTGGCCAGAGAGCAGTGCACATGTAAAGAGCCTGCTATGCTGCCACTGCCTGGCCTGCTCTGCTGCAGTCAGAAATGATCATGCTGGAGAGAATGGTCTACAGCATGACCTCGGCTCCAACCTAATGCTGGAGGGTGCGGCCCACTGCCCAGGCAAGTCAGGCCCCGCCCTGCTGCTCTTCATGGGGGTCTCCTACCTGGTGTCAGCGTTCAGGGGGGTGGCTGACTGACAATCAGCATGCTGGTCTTCGTGTTCCTGGTGGGCATGCTCACCTTCCTCTTCATGTGTGGACTGTGGATGGAAGCACGGTCACTGCTGCTTGCTCCGGCCCATCGCAACAAGGACCAACCCACCACCACATGACACCCCTGGCCTGGTGCTCCCAGCCTCTACAAATGGCTTGCAGGCAGCCTGCCATGTGCCGGTCCGCGTGCGAGCAGGTGGCACCCGCGGCTGTCTGCTTGCGGCTGCGCTGAGACACCCAGCCATACAGCCCCCTCTCTCAGCTTGTCAGCTGGTGGCCCAGCGCTCTGCCCCCCCCCCCGCACTGCAGTACATTACTGGAGGTGGATAAGCTGCCGATCAAAAACTTTGAAACAGTTTTCAATTATAATAAAAGGCCCCTCAGTGGCCAAAAAGTGAAGCAGCCTACCGGGATTTCTCCCGGCATCCCGGTAGGCCAGTCCAACCCTGGTGACTCGCTGTGTCTCAGTCACTCACTCTCGGTCTCCAGTCACTCTGCGAGTGTGCACGCACTGACCTGGCTGCCCCATGCCGTGTGAAGCCTCCTGCTCCTTCCCGCACATGTGACAAGTAGCGTGGCCCCCGGCGCACTGAGTCACCAGCGTCACATGACTAACTATTCTGCTTCCGGAGTCGCGCGGCTGGTAGATCAGCATCAGCGGCTGGAAAATAAATTTGTGCCCCTAAGAAAATTGACTGGCAGCGGCAGCGTCCATGCTTTACGTGGGCCCGAGGGGCAGCTTCTTTGGGCCCCTCAACAATGACTGGGCCCGGGGCAACTGCCCCTTTTGCCCCACGTTAAAGACAGCCCTGCATACAGTCACACACACACACACAAACTTACCTATAGAGTGGCCTGGTTGCTGGCCCGTTGGAGAGCTTGTTTGATGCCATCAGGCCTGGTCGAGCTCCAGCACACTTGAGGGCCTGGTCGAACTACAGCACACTTGGGGGTTTGGTCGAGGCGGGACCTGGCACCGGGCCTGGCACCGGGCCTGGTCAAGGCCTGGCACCGGGCCTGGTCGAGGCCTGGCACCGGGCCTGGTCGAGGCCTGGTCGAGGCCTGGCACCGGGCCTGGTCGAGGCCTGGCACCGGGCCTGGTCGAGGCCTGGCACCGGGCCTGGTCGAGGCCTGGCACCGGGCCTGATCGAGGCCTGGTCCGGGCCTGGTCGAGGCCTGGTCAAGGCCTGGCACCGGGCCTGGTCGAGGCCTGGCACCGGGCCTGGTCGAGGCCTGGCACCGGGCCTGGTTGAGGCCTGGTCGAGGCCTGGCACCGGGCCTGGCCGAGGCCTTGCTCCAGGCCTGGCACCGGGCCTGGCCGAGGCCTTGCTCCGGACCTGGCCGAGGCCTTGCTCCGGGCCTGGCCGAGGCCTTGCTCCGGGCCTGGCCGAGGCCTTGCTCCGGGCCTGGCCGAGGCCTTGCTCCGGGCCTGGCCGAGGCCTTGCTCCGGACCTGGCCGAGGCCTTGCTCCGGGCCTGGCCGAGGCCTTGCTCCGGGCCTGGCCGAGGCCTTGCTCCGGGCCTGGCCGAGGCCTTGCTCCGGGCCTGGCCGAGGCCTTGCTCCGGGCCTGGCCGAGGGCTTGTTCCGGGCCTGGCCGAGGCCTTGTTCCGGGCCTGGCCGAGGCCTTGTTCCGGGCCTGGCCGAGGCCTTGTTCCGGGCCTGGCCGAGGCCTTGTTCCGGGCTTGGCCGAGGCCTATCTTTGGGCTTGGCCGAGGCCTTGTTCTGGGCCTGGTTGAGGCCCGGCACCGGGGCTGGCTCTGGGCCTGGCCAAGGCCTGGCTCCAGACCTGGCTGGCCTGCTGGAGGGCTTCAAAAGTGCTGGACCTGGCCCACTGAAAGTAGCAGACTCCGCCTTGCTTGAGTGTATGGCACAGGCATTGGCCCACACGTGTGAAGGGGGCAGGTGCTGCTCCACTCCTGTGAAGGGGGCAGGCACTGCTCCGCTTGTGTGAGAAGGGTGGGTGCCGACCGGCTGAGAAAGGCAGGCATAGCCTGGCTCCGCGGGATGTTAGAGGGATGTGCCATGTCCAGGCCGGGTGCTCCTTGCTGCAGCCCTTGACAGGGCTGCATTTTGTCGCCCCTGACAAAGGGCCACCTGGAGCCGCTGCTCCACCCGGCTTCATGGACAGGCCGACTCTGTGCACAGGGAGTCTGCTGTCACATATCCCTGGGGATCTCACACAGCTTGCAGACATGCTCTCACTCACAGCAGACAGGCATCTGTGCTGTGACACGTGCTGGCCCTTTAATGTGTCATAAATGGCCTGTCTTCCGGCTGGTGGGCTCTGGACTTTGTGCGTTTGGTCATGCAGAGGAGCTGAAAGGAGGTGGACAAGACGCTGTACATGAGGAACCTGGACTACAATGTGAAGGAGGACACCCTGACCTGTATGAGCTCTTCCTGCAGGTATGAGGGTGGCTGTCAGGGTGGCACCTGGCATACGCCGTGGTGGGACCCAAATTCAAGGGATTAGAGTCCTTTAGGCAGGAATATTCAGAGTGTACCTGAGGATAGGCTGGCTGGTACTGGTAGCAGTCCATGGCGCAGTACAAAGGGGTTAGCGAGATAGAGTGGTCTGGACGGTCCATGGGTCAATAGGCTGGCAGCAAGCAGGCAAGGTCGGTGGGTGAAGCCGGGTCTGGTATACGGTATAAGCAGGATTACAGAGAAGGACAGAACAATACAACACAGAGGATTGACTTGTAATGCAAAGTCAATGAGCAGAGGTGGGAGTGACTCTTATTAGACAGATAGGGGGGTGTGGTGTGCGTGTTTGGTGTTTTACTTAAGATTAACCCATATCAGTGCTGGACAGGACTGAGGCAGCACTTTTCCTGGATGCACACCTGCAGACATGGTTTCTGCACACCCTCAGGTACTGATCCCTGACAGATTCCCCGTGCAAATGGAGCTCCTCCGGGCGACCCAGAGCTGGCCGGAGGTTGGCATCAGCGGGCAGGATGAATGTCCATAAATCAGAGTCACCCTGGTGGGAAACGAGACAGATAAGCTTCATAAGCTGGGAGGTCCTTCGTAGGCACCACAGAGCCATCCGTGGCTAAGGAGAAATATGGTGGTTCTTGTGGTTGATTGAGCTCAGCTGGATCAACTGCTGTTACTGAAAAAGCTATCTGTATGAGGAGTGGATCAGCAGCTTTCATGGATCGTTCATCACGGGGTTCCAGTTAGGTATTCGATGACACATCTTCCCAGGTGGGCAAGGCATCCCTGGCTGTGACCCTTAGAAACCACTCTGAATCAGATTCCTCAGAGGATGAAAAGCTGGGTGGAATAAAGTCTGTCGCTGGGTTATAACAGGAACTGCAGCATGATGAGCCCCTCTGTGGGACGTAGTAGGGAAGGTGGTACCAAGGTACCCAGAAATCACACTTGGTGGTCCTCTGGAACGCCAGGCTATTTCCAGTGGTGGCTCCTCATTAGAGGACATGGTGTCCCATTCTTCTGCCCCAGCGTCAGGTGGAGTGCAGCAGTCTGCAGAAGGCAATGGATCGTGCTGGCTGGGAGTGATGGGAGTCACAGTCAGCATCACCTGGGCAGTCTTGGGTAATTTTGCAGCTTGCCTGATGTTCAACGCTTCCTCGAACCTCGCCAGGTCTTCTTTCCGCACCACTGTGCCAATGGATGCATAGACACAGCCTGGTGGGACAGGGTCTGGGCAACAGGTGGTTACAGCAGCACATTGTTTTTCATATACAGGTTCTGGGGTGATATGAACCCTAACAGGTCTCGGGAAGGAGAAGGTTCCCTGTACGCAATAAGGAGCTTCTGTCTTAAGTGCGATGTTCTTTCTACTTTGATCTACGATGTTCTTTCTTTCTGGGTGCTGGTTTCGGGGTACCAGCAGCACTGGTCATAAGGTGCTGTCTGGGAGCGATGGGAGTCGTACCTGGGGTCTGAATGGTCATAATGTCCATAGGGATAGGAAGGTCAGACTTCTCAGGCATAATGGTCTCATACTCCATAGGCAGTTCGGGTGGCAGTTCGGGTTCTTCCTCCTCTTCTGCATAGACCTCCAGAGACTCTGTACCCCTGGGTACAGTGGGCTTGAGTCTTCTGGGCGCAGGCTTAGGTGAAGGAGATTTTCTGGGCATAGGCTTGGGAACTGGAGGCCTCCTAGGAGCAGACTTGGGTACCTGAGATCTCCTGGGAGCAGGCTTGGGCTCAGGTGCAGTGAACTCAGGCTGGGGTGCACCTCTGGACACCGGAGTTTTTCTTGGTGCTGATTTTTGCATAGGGGTTTGCCGTGAAACCGTGGCCGGCTCGGGTACGGGAGCTGGCCTTCTTTGGGTTCTCACGGGACTGTTCGCCAAGAAATGAGAGGAGTCCCCACAGTACAGGCAGAGGTTCAGGTTCTTTCTCCTGGTACGCTCCTCTGGAGTCAGAGGGCCTCTAGGTTTCTGCCCTGGAGGAACATACACCTTGGGAGGGGCGCTCTTTAGAGTATCCATTAAATCCCATATATCCTCCAGCATAACACATAGCTTGTAGGCCAGAGCTTCCAGGGCTCGGAGCATTCCTGCAGGCTCAGTTGGTGGACTTTGCATTCTGTCAGGGTGGCACCTGGCATACGCCATGGTTGGACCCAAGTTCAAGGGATTAGAGAACTTTAGGCAGGAATATTCAGAGTGTACCTATCAGTCTATGGCGCAGTACAAAGGGGATAGTGAGATAGAGTGGTCTGGACGGTCCGTGGGTTAATAGGCTGGCAGCAAGTAGGCAAGGTCGGTGGGTGAAGCAGGGTCTTGTAGGGACTTATCTCTGCACGTGACTACAACATGTCGAGATTTATATTCAATAAGAAACTTATACGAGACACATATCAATCGTTTGTATTTTCTAGAAATTCTCCTAAATTCTTTTATTTGTCTGTGTTTTGCTTTGAAGAATACACTAATCAATAATCGGATAAAAATATATATATTTATTACGTATACAAAAAAGTCTCAAATCTCATATCATAAACAAAGATTTATAAACCACAATTCATCCACCAGCACATAGACAACTAGCTTCACAATATATGTATCACTTGTTAGTAACTGCATATATGATTAATATCATTTATCTTCTCCGTTCGTAACTATACACAAATGGTTAATAAACATTTCTGCTTAATGAAAACAATTAACATGTATTTCCCAGCAAACCAATGTTTAACAAGCTAGATCTTGTAGAGATATATATATATCTCTATGCTACTTGGATCAACAAAAGATGAGCTATCACTTATTCTATTTTTAGAATGATAAGTAATAAAAACTTATTTAGTGAATCCTCCCCTAATAGAGAATTAAGCTTCTAATCTTCTGCTTTTTATATTTTAGTTATATAATTCCTTGCTTATTAATTTCAATCACAGTAATTTCCAAATTCAATATATATATATATATCGGTATATCAATCTTTGCAACAGTTTCTTTAGGATAAATCCTTATATCAAATTCTTCATATCTCTATCTGCAGATATAGAAATATTTTGAAGACTTTAGATCTAACAGTAATCTGAGAAATCTCAGTCTATCTGTTGCAAGAAATACTCCAAGTATATATAATTTTTCTTAATAAAAATAGCTTTCATACATTACCTCTCCAATCAGGATTCAATGAATTATAGCCTTTGAATATTCTTTATGTAATATTGTTTTTGGAATATGTGAAAATTATCAATATCAGATAATTAATGCATGTGAGTTAGAGATTTGGTGTCAAATCTTGAGTGCATTGTGTCCTGGGATGATCTCCTAGCGATGATCTGCCTGCGTGAATCTGCGTGAATGCCTTATGTCCTGGAATAATCTGACTGCATCGTCGTGTCCTGGAAGTCTGAATGCATTGTTGTGTAAATCTGAATGCCCTGTAACGAACAGTGCAGCTACAAATTATAGTCAATTTGACGTCACGGACAATCTATTCTCTATATTAAATATAATATTTACTGTCCTCAAGAGGGCAGTGTTGCACTTCAGATTAATTCCACCATTTAATTTTTAGATCTCTTATCTCCGGTCAAGAGGTCAATCTGACTTACAAAGACCCTCTATTTTCAGTCTTCGACTTTGAGTCTGTCCTGTCCAATTTAGATTTATTTTTCCACTCCTCTCAAAGTTTTTACTAGGTCTCTTTTATCAGTTGAATTCCTTTCTCTGTTAAAATCACAGAATCTCTTCTTCAGTAATTATACTATTTACCAATAGACATGTGCACAGCACAAAATTTCGTTTTGAACTAATGGATTAGTCCTAAAATGCAATTTATTTAGTCGCTAAAGAAATTCGTTTTCAGTTCTTTAGTATGAAAACTAATTTCATTCATCCGAAAACCAGTGGATACAATTACTATTGTAGTGGCTCCTCAGAGGGCTGAGATCGCTGCTTGTTACAGTATCACTCACTCTCAGCACAATGTGCCAGGCAAAGCTGTTACAATAACTGACTGCTGCTCATCACAGTGCTCAGAGTTTCAGTAAAACTAGTAAATAATATTTTTATATATAAGAGGTTAGAACAATATTATTTCCTTGTTTTACTGAAACTCTGAGCGCTGTTACAGTCAGTTACTGTAACAGCTGAGCCTGATACATTGTACTGAGAGATAATAGAACAAGCAGCCGATCTCAGCGCTCACAGCCACTGGATTTAAAGGGCTAAAAAAAGGATCCTCTCTGTATAATGTATAGAACATCCTCCTGCATTAATTAATACCCCTCTCTGTATAATGTATACAACATCCACCTGCATTAATTAATGCCCCTCTCTGTATAGAACATCTTACTGCATTGGCATGTGGAGGGTGCAGAACTTCGGAATGCAATGCTTATCCAGCACAGGAGAGGGAACTTTTACTTAAACTTTGTATCTCTGTGGGGGAGACACAGGAATATAAAAGCAGGGGAGAGGGAAAATATTAACGTAAATCGGTCTGAAAGCTCAGAGAAGAGATGACTGGTGCAAATTGATTTTTATAATAAAATAAAGCACTTTAAATCAAGGGAAAACATTCAAATAAATCACACTGAAGGCTCATAATGACAGAGTAACTGTGAGAGCTGGATACTAAATGTATCAGACGTAAAAAAAACTTTATAACAAGCAGCACTGGGAGAGGAGAGGGACTTTATATAAAATGTGTATTATAGATGAGGAAAGGGGGATAGTGCTCCTGGATAATATAAAATGTATCAGACCTAAGCCCCTATTATGCAGAGCGGGAGGGAAGATAACACAAGGTTTATAAAGTCCCTCTCTTCTCCCAGCGCTGCTTGTTATAAAGGGGTTTTTACTATCCAGCCCTCCTCAGTCATTAGCTTTCAGTGTGATTTATTTGAATGTTTTCCTTCTCCAGCTGCTTTTATCATCTTGTCTGCCTCATAGACATGCAAGGGTTAAGTAAAGGTTTCCTATCCTGTGCTGGCTGGCTGTGCTGCGAGTGAGCATTCTGGAGCTCTATCACTGTCAGATTTTCAGGTAGGGGTCGGGAAGGATTACACATACAAACCTTTTCTGTAGCTTTGCGATGTTGCGTTCAATACTGGTCTCCTTCACTCATCAATGTAATATCACAAAAAGGACTGAAACTAAAATGTAGTGCATTTTATTTTAGTTTCTTTCGTTTTTTGTACTGAGCAGTTTCGTATCTCTTGAGTCATACTAAAACTAAATTATCCCAAAATTCAGCCTAAATCGTTTTAGTACTAAAACGAATGCACATGTCTATTTACCAATCCTATACTCTACAATATTTATTGGAGCATCTATTTTCTACTGTAAATATAATAAAATATACCTTGATTATAAAAATATATTTCGTGAATATAAATATACATTTGCAAAGATTTCAACTTTTATTCCTATACCCAAAGAGAAAATATCTTTCTGTTTTTAAAGACTTGTTAAGACAAACCAATAAATTTAATTATGACAGGTCTAGCACTTAGCTTCAGCATTATATCACACAAAGACATTTTAAGGTTCCCTCGTGTGGTATTTCTCGAAAAAACTTTCTATTTAAAACAAAATGGCTACAGACATCCATTTTAATTTTTCCTCTGTAATATACCCGACAGTCTGGTATACGGTATCAGCAGGATTACAGAGTAGGACAGAACAACAGAGAGGATTGACTTGTAATGCAAAGTCAATGAGCAGAGGTGGGAGTGACTCTTTTATTAGACAGACATGGGGGTGTGGTGTGTGTTTGGTGTTTTATTTAGGATTAACCCATATCAGTGCTGGACAGGACTGAGGCAGCACTTTTCCTGGATGCACACCTGCAGACATGGTTTCTGCACACCCTCAGGTACTGATCCCTGACACTGGTGAGGGGACCCTGTGCAGTGATCAGTATATGCCCCCTGCAGGGTGGACAGGTGCCATGGCATGGAGGGAGGCACAGAATGCATTATTTAAAAAGAAATAAAAAAGGCAGAGGGCAGGGCAGTCACCATAGCAAGCTCATTAGCACCAGTGTAGCCATCCCCTGGCTGAGCATCATGGGAGTTGCAATCCACAGAAGAATGGAGGCTCTGTGCAAGGGTCCTCTATGTTACATAGTTACATGCATAGGCTGAAAAAAGACATGCGTCCATCGGGTTCAGCCTCTCACACGTCACCTACTGCTGTTGATTCAAAAGAAGGCAAAGAACCCAGTCTGAAATGCTCGCCAATATGCAACACACTGGGAAAAAATTCCTATTTGACCCCAGAATGGCAGTCAGATTTCTCCTTGGATCAAGAAGCTTACCCACATATTAAATATTATAACCCTTAATATTGTGTGTCTGCAGGAAGTCATCCCGTCGTTTTTTAAAAGTCTGTACAGTCTCTGACCCAACCACCTCAACAGGCAGAGAATTCCACAGCTTTATTGTTCTCACCGTAAAATAACCCTTCCTATGCTTTAGGCTGAATTTCCTTTCGTCCAGTCTAAATGAATATGTTTCCAGACAATGGTTTATAATGGCCCCATATATATTTATATAAGGTTATCAGATCCCCTCTAAGGTGCCGTTTCTCTAAACTAAACAGGTTTAAGCTTGTCAGTCTTTCCTCATAACTTAAACCTTCCATTCCCCTTATTAATTTAGTCGCCCATCTCTGCACTTTTTCTAGCACTATTTTTCGCTCTGCCTATTGAAATCAATCGGAAACACCATGTCACGAGCGCCCCAGGCAGATGCCAAGGAGGGCCCTTTAAACCGAGTGTCATTAAGCCCTTTAGGCAGGTTTGTGGTTTGCTGCATGATGCAGAACCCAGCACACAGAATAAACACAGAACAGCAGAACAGGAATAGACACAAGAGGAGACCCTGCACTGGGGGGGGGACAGATCATTGTAGTGGTGCTCTAATCTATACAGGTTACAGGGCCAGGGATAACCACCACAATAAACAACAGGGGTTTGCAAGAAGCCAGTAACACAGGCCCTAAACTAGAAAGAGGTCCTTTAGCTGGCCTCATATACATTTTGCAATATGCTGCTGGACTAAATACACAAATGCAAGGAAACAAGACTTACAGAACATAAATAGGAATATATCAAGAATGGGCAGGGAATGCAAGGTCTAGATGCCAGAGAGGATTGTGTCAGCCATAAACCAGGGATCATGAACCAGAAGAGCAAGTCATACAAGCAAAGGTCGGTGCACAGGAATATCAGAATACAGGTTATAGGGAGCAGGCAAGAGAATGTTCCAGAAATCACGCCAGTGGTCATACACAGAAATAGCTTAAAAAAAATCACAAATGCAGGCACTAAGTAAGAATAGAACTTATCCTGGAGCAATGATTTGATGTACTGCTGGCCATATATATAGGGCAGGGCAGGTCATGTGACTACAGACTAATTGGTCACAGGAAAGATAGTCTGCACTGGCTAGTGCAAAACCCCACAAGAGCTGATGAGAATCGCTCTCACCACCAGAGGGCCTGGCTGAATATGTGAAATTGTGACACAACATCAAAAGAGGGGAGGGGGTAAGTAGAGCAGTGACATACGGTGAGGTCAGTGGCTGGTGAGGCACTAGCTAGTATCAGAGCCAGATATACACGGCTTACATCAGTTTCAGTGCTCCCCAGGATCTGGCTGTTCAGTCAATGCTCCCCAGGAACTGCCTGTTCAGTGCTCCCCAGGAACTGGCTGTTCAGTGCTCCCCAGGAACTGGCTCTTGTCAGTGCTCTCCAGGATCTGGCTGCTCTCAGTGCACCCTAGGGACTGGCGGCTCCCAGTGCTCCCCAGGAACTGGCTGCTGTCAGTGCTCCCCAGGAACTGGCTGCTCTCAGTGCTTCCCAGGATCTCTTGCTGCTCTCAGGACTCCTCCAGGCACAGAGCCCCGCCGTACGCCCCCATGAATCATGGAGGCCTGCCTCACATGGAGGTGTTTTTTAAATAGCTTGAGACCAATATATCCCATTGTTTCAAGCTATTCCATTGCTCACAGTGCCTCTCTGAGGCACTGAAAAGTGTAGATTCAGGAAGTAGGCAGCGCCAGACATGCATTGCAGACTTCTGAATCTCTCTTGGCCAGCTTGACCTCACCTGCCACCCCTGAATGCACATCCCTGGAGTAGAGGGGGGGCCTCCCTGAAATGAGTTTTTGCAGGTTGGGATGTCTGGAGCTGGAACCAGCAGGCACTGCCACCAGTGAGTCTGCCACTCCAGCTGTCACCACTCTCCATTTTGTGCCCATCATGTTTAAATATGTTTTGAAGTCATGTTTTATTACGGGCCCAAACATATTAAATATCCTTTTTTTCAGTGGACTGTCAGCAGATTCAAAATATATCATTATTATGTTGTGCTCTATTGCAATTCTATAACTAAATTAAAACAAAGTGTAAATATCCATTCAGATTTCAATCATAGGGGGGCCCCGTCCCCCAAGTATTGTCAGTCTACCACCAGGCAGTGAATGACTGATATATGGGCCACGCATGCTAATACAGCAGGAGGCTTATGACCCGGCACACTGTAAATCACACTATGTGTCATAGCACACCACGTCACCAGTTCGGTCTCCCAGTCGCTCTGATGTGATGTGATGCTCATAGTGTGACATACGCACAGCGCGCCACCTGACTCTCTAAACAAGTTGTTGCCTCAGTATCAATAAAAAGGCCCACTGAAATCCTCAGCACCAGGCCCATGATACCCTTATGCAGATTATAATAGTAATTTATGAGTTAATTGGAGAATAAAGATCTAACAGCGCACGATTCTATAACTCATAAGTGCTCCACCCACATGCATATCCAAAATGTCAATTTTTTTTATATAGGATTACTATCCCTCAAATATGCCTCATTTCAGTTTATGTATAAATCCATTATTTATGACACATTCTCAAGACTTTTGTTTTAATTATGACACATCTTAATTGCCTATTAAAAAACAATATTGCAAAATACATATTGCCATATCAACAATCCTCATTTAAGTAATAATATAGAGTAACCATGCCATTGTACATTTAAAAGATCCGGTTCTAGTTTGTATTCACTTCCCATCCCTCTTCATTATCGATGGAATAAAACTAGTCTATCATTTTTTTATTTGTGCCTCATCTTTTTTTCACTACAGAAGGTGTGATACCATTTTAGCATTCCATATGTCTAAACTTGAAATGATCTCATTTGCATCAGTCTACTATTTTGTCTTTGTAAAATCAATAAGTTTTGTTGTCAGCCCATATCCTCTGCTTTCTTGCATTTGTTAGCAGGTCCATAAGTAGTTATGCCATAAATAGAAAGCAGAAATCACTGCTTACAAAGTGGAACGCAAACAAGCAGGCTTGTAATGCACGTGTCACGGGCGTACCAGGCAGATGCCAGAGAAGGCACTTTATAGCATTCATTTTTAACCCCTTTAGACAGGTTTGCGGTCTGCTGCATTATGCAGAATCCAGCACACATACTACACACACAGAGACAGAACAAGAGATGATAGTACAGAATACAGACACAAGAGGGAGCCCTGCACTGGGTAAGTAAGAATCGGATCTAATACAGATTACAGGGTTGGGGGAAAACAATACGATACACAGGAGTATGCAAGAAATCACAAGCTGGATACCTAGTAGAAATACAGAACCCTGGACTATGACTTAGGTACTTATAATTGGCCTCTATAACACCTGAACTATACTGCTGGGTAAATACAACACAAACCAAGAAATAGACATACAGGATACAGAGAGTGGATATGAGAATGGTCCAGAAACACACCAGAAGCCATACACAGGAATACAGTATGCATGGTACAAGGAGCTGACAAGGAGAGAGATCCAGAAAACACGCCAAAAGGTCATACACAGGAATATCAATATACAGTTGTGTTCAAAATTATTCAACCCCCACTGAAATTGAGTGTTTTGGCCAGTTTGACATTGATTTTGATCATTCAGTCATCTTGCTTACAATTAAATCAAAGAGGCACGTGTAGGTCAGACAAATATAACATAACATTTATAATGAAATAACCACAAATGTCTTTTCTGTGCTCACATCATTATCAGTTTTATTCAACCCCCAAGTGACATTCAATCTTAGTACTTAGTACAACATCCTTTTACAGTTATAACAGCTTTTAAACGTGAAGCATAGCTTGACACAAGTGTCTTGCAGCGATCTACGGGTATCTTTGCCCATTCGTCATGGGCAAAAGTCTCCAGTTCAGTCACATTCTTAGGCTTGCGCACTGCAACTGCTTTCTTTAACTCCCACCAGAGGTTCTCAATCGGATTTAAGTCAGGTGACTGCGATGGCCACTCCAAAATGTTCCAGCCTTTAATCTGCAACCATGCTCTAGTGGACTTGGATCATTGTCCTGTTGACAGGTCCAACGTCTCCCAAGCCTCAGGTTTGTGACGGACTGCATCACATTGTCATCCAATATCTCCTGGTACTGAAGAGAATTCATGGTACCTTGCACACGCTGAAGCTTCCCTGTACCTGCAGAAGCAAAACAGCCCCAAAGCATGATTGACCCCCCACCATGCTTCACAGTAGGCAAGGTGTTCTTTTCTTCATAGGCCTTGTTCTTCCTCCTCCAAACATAGCGTTGATCCATGGGCCCAAACAGTTCTAATTTTGTTTCATCAGTCCACAGAACACTATCCCAAAACTTCTGTGGTTTGTCCACATGACTTTTGGCATACTGCAGTCGACTCTTCTTATTCTTTGGAGACAGCAAGGAGAGTTCTGGGAGTTCTGGCATGGAGGCCTTCATTACTGTCACGTTCCCACGTTCCAACCCTGTCTTCCTGCCCTCTGTATTTGTATATTGTGTTTTTTCCATTGTGTTTCTGTTGCTGCCAATTCCTGGGAGGCCTCCCAGGGGTTAATTGGTGTTCTGTGTGCTGCTCACCTGTTGACCCTTGCCTTGATTCCCCTGCCTATATTAGAGCAATGTACCTATAGTACATTGCTGGGTCATTTTACTTTGCCTGGTCTCCTTGCATGCTGTAGCCTGAGAGCTCCTTGCTGTGTTCCTGATATCCTCCGTTTGTTCATCCTTGCTCAAGTTTTTGCCTCTGTTATTTCTGTTCCAGTTTATATCAGTTCCTTCTGTGTATTTAGTTCTGTCATTTTCTGTATTTTGGTTTGCTGTTTATGTTCCATTCAGATTCCCCGTTACTGATTTTGGCTTGGCTGACTTCCCTTCTGGTTCTTATTCCTATATGCTGTATGACGTACTCTCTCTGGTTATGACCTTTGGCTTTCCTCTATATGACTACTCTATATAGTATATTCCTTGTCTGTACCGTTTCCAGGAAACCCTGTCATCTGTATACAACAAAAGACTCTGTACGGCTTCAAGGTAATACTTTCCTTTAGATTAGATCCGGCTATCCTAAAGACCGGCCTTTCAGTGCAGGGAATCTTTGGTATTGCCGTACAGAGGTCTTTTGTTAACCCTGTGTTGCTTTCATCTGTCCTTGCCGTTTACAGTGCATCTCTGCCCATAGGGGCTTCTCTCAGGAACCTGGTCCTCACCTTGCTGCGAGTTATATTCTTAGGGATATATATACAGACCGACCACTTCCAAGGATCGGAGGGCAAGGATAGGGTGGTGCGTGCCTGGTGGTACTGCCACCGTGACAATTACGCAGTGTGCGCCGTATTGTCTGAGCTGAAACTTCAGTACCCACATCTGACAAATCTTTTCTCAGTTCTTCAGCAGTCACACGGGGACTTTTCTCCACTCTACGCTTCAGGTAGCGTACAGCAGTCAAAGTCAGCATCTTCTTTCTGCCACGACCAGGTAGAGTTTCAACAGTGCCCTTTGCCTTGAATTTGCGAATGATGCTTCCTATGGTCTCTCTTGGTATGTTAAACATCTTTGCAATCTTCTTATAGCCATTGCCCTTCCTGTGAAGAGTAATCACCTCTTCTCTTGTCTTCCTGGACCATTCTCTTGACTTCACCATGTTTGTAACCACACCAGTAAATGTCTAGAAGGAGCTGAGTATCACAGTCATTTTAAAGCTGCCTAATTGGTGCTTATTATGCTTTATTGCTGCTCCGTGACATCCACAGGTGTTTTCAATACCTGATTGAAAACACTTGAATGAACCTCTGTTCTTCAGAGTGGTAGTGTTTAAGGGGTTGAATAATTGTGTCAATGAAGAATTCACAAAAGAAACATTTACTACTGTATTACAAAACCAATTGATGTCATTTTAGTTGCATATGGTTCTTTAAAAAGTCCTTGTAGGATTTCATTCTGAATACAATTACAAATGTACACTAAATTCCCTAAAACCCTTTACAGCATTGGGGTTAAATAATTTTGAACACAACTGTATAAATGCACGGTACAGGGTATAAGGAATTAGCAAGAGAGAAACCCAGAAAACACACCAATAGGTCATACACAGGAATTTCTATATATACACTATATTGCCAAAAGTATTCGCTCACCTGCCTTGACTCGCATATGAACTTAAGTGACATCCCATTCTTAATCCATAGGGTTCAATATGACGTTGGTCCACCCTTTGCAGTTATAACAGCTTCAACTCTTCTGGGAAGGCTGTCCACAATGTTTAGGAGTGTGGTTTATGGGAATTTTTGACCATTCTTCCAGAAGCGCATTTGTGAGGTCACACACTGATGTTGGACGAGAAGGCCTGGCTCTCAGTCTTCGCTCTAATTCATCCCAAAGGTGTTCTATCGGGTTGAGGTCAGGACTCTGTGCAGGCCAGTCAAGTTCATCCAAACCAGACTCTGTCATCCATGTCTTTATGGACCTTGCTTTGTGCACTGGTGCACAGTCATGTTGGAAGAGGAAGGGGCCAGCTCCAAACTGTTACCACAAAGTTGGGAGCATGGAATTGTCCAAAATGTCTTGGTATGCTGAAGCATTCAGAGTTCCTTTCACTGGAACTAAAGGGCCAAGCCCAGCTCCTGAAAAACAACCCCATACCATAATCCCCCCTCCACTAAACTTTACACTTGGCACAATGTAGTCAGACAAGTACCGTTCTCCCGGTAACCGCCAAACCCAGACTCGTCCATCAGATTGCCAGATGGAGAAGCATGATTTGTCACTCCAGAGAACGCGTCTCCACTGCTCTAGAGTCCAGTGGCGGCGTGCTTTACACCACTGCATCCGACGCTTTGTATTGCACTTGGTGATGTATGGCTTGGATGCAGCTGCTCGGCCATGGAAACCCATTCCATGAAGCTCTCTGCGCACTGTTCTTGAGCAAATCTGAAGGCCAAATGAAGTTTGGAGGTCTGTAGCGATTGACACTGCAGAAAGTTGGCGACCTCTTTGCACTATGCGCCTCAGCATCCGCTGATCCTGCTCCGTCAGTTTACGTGGCCTACCACTTCGTGGCTGAGTTGCTGTCGTTCCCAAACACTTCCACATTCTTATAATACAGCTGACAGTTGACTGTGGAATATTTAGGAGCGAGGAAATTTCACAACTGGATTTGTTGTACTGGTGGCATCCTATCACAGTTCCACGCTGGAATTCACTGAGCTCCTGAGAGCGACCCATTCTTTCACAAATGTTTGTAAAAACAGTCTGCATGCCTAGGTGCTTGATTTTATACACCTGTGGCCATGGAAGTGATTGGAACACCTGATTCTGATTATTTGGATGGGTGAGCGAATACTTTTGGCAATATAGTGTATATATTATATATATATATATAACAGACCCAGGATGCATAAAAGTGAGACAGATGTCATGTGCATATCCTACCCAGAATTCCTTGCTGCATATGGGGAATGTGGCACAGGAGCTCTGGGATGCAATTCATCGAATTGCTGTGATGTGCAAGTGGCTTCTGCAATAATAAACACACTTATTATAGTGTGGAGGCCTTTTATCTCACTTTTTGTCCTCCACTACAACCCTTGTAGATATAAATATATATATATATATATATGCATGGTACAGGGTACAAGGAGTTAGGAAGAGAGAAATCCATAAAACACACCAATAGGTCATACACAGGAATATCAGATACAGGTCTCAGAAAGCACAATAAAAAATCCAAGTACTCAGTGTGTAAAACCTATCCTGGACCAAAAAACAAGTGTGCTGCTGGCCATGTAAATAGGGCAGTGCAGGGCTCTGCAGGGTTGTTCTCACCAACAGGGGGCCTGCAGAAACTGGAGGAAACGTGACAGCACGTCCAAGATGGCGGGGATGCAACGTTATGACACAACACGCATCACGTGACCACAACACCCGCAAACCCGGAAGTAAATCACACACAAAGTGGACGCTGAAACAGCCATTTGAAAAGACAGCATAAAAGGTGTGAGACTTACACCCCTTTCTTCTATTCCCCCTGTTTAGCCTGTTTGTTAGTCTCCCATTCTCCATTCCATTTTTGGATTCTATTCCATTCTGTCTATTCCCCCTTCCTCTCCCACTGCTTCTCTAGGCTCCTGCCGTACCTGGTTTTTCCCTTGGCTAGCTGTGTCTGATTGCACACCTGTGCACCTAGTCAATTATTCTGGTCTCTCCTAGGGATGGTCTGGCGGTTCGATGAAGACATGAGTTCGTATCGAACATTGGCCGTTCGATCATTCGTTGAACAGCGAACATTTCCGCGTGTTCGCCCACAATGCTCCACGATGGACCACAATGCATTTTTCCACTGGCCTGAAGCATGTAATTGGCTACAGACAGGTGCAAGACTATGCCAATCAGGGCTCAGAGTCCTGATTGTGCAAATTTTGCCCAATCATGGGCCTACAGAGCTAAGTCCCGCAGCACACTATATAAGGCTTCCCCGCAGCCCCAGCATGTGTTTGTTGCAGGAGTGAATCAGAGAGGAGAGGAGATTGTTGCATATCAGGGTGTATCACAGAGTTATATCAGAGTTCTGGGAATTTGAATCTGTGTGTTGGCACACAGTGGCATTGCAAGGTGGGGGTGGGAGTGCGGCCCGCACCAGGTGACACCTGCCCTTAGGGTGACACCGTCACCCTAAGGGCAGGTGTCTCACCCTGCGATGCAGTGTCCGGCTCCCTGCGAGCGTCCGAAGCTATGGAGCTTGGGCGCAAGCCTGGGGGAACCACGTGACCAGCTGAGTTCTCGCGAGATTGCGGCTGGTCACGTGGCTCCCCCAGGCGAGCACCCAAGCTCCATGCCGCCAGACGCTCAGAGGGAGCCAAACACGCGGCGGCGGCAGGAGGTGAGCTGGGGCAGTATCCATGAGAGGAGCTGGGGCATATCCATGAGAGCTACTGGGGCATATCCATGAGAGGAGCTGCGGCATATCCATGAGAGCTGCTGGGGCATATCCATGAGAGCTGCTGGGGCATATCCATGAGAGCTGCTGGGGCATATCCATGAGAGCTGCTGGGGCATATCCATGAGAGCTGGAGCATATCCATGTGAGCTGGGGCAGTATCCATGTGTGCTGGGGGCAATATCCATGTGTGAGCTGGTCTAGGGGCAATATATCCATGTGTGAGCTGGTCTGGGGCAATATATCCATGTGTGAGCTGGTCTGGGGCAATATATTCATATGTGAGCAGGTCTGGGGCAATATATCCATGTGTGAGCTGGTCTGGGGCAATATATCCATATGTGAGCTGAGGCGCAATATATCCATGGGTGAGCTGCTGGGGGCAATATATATCCATGGGTGAGCTGCTGGGGGCAATGTATATCCATGTGTGCTTTCACTGCCTTTGAACAGGCACTACTTGCTGGCAGTTGGCAAAAATGTGTGTGAGCATATGAGAGAGCTCCACAGCAATAAACCTCACAGTAATGTGCGCTGTGTGTATGAGCATTCAGTGTTATATGGGAGTACAGATTTAGGAGTAAGAATAGTTAAAGAAATCCGTAAAACTCGGGGGGGGGGTGACACCATAGGTTACCGCACCGGGTGACACCAACCCTAGTGACGCCACTGTTGGCACTGCCAGGCTATCAGGGTGTATCACTGACTTATACCAGAGTTCTGGGAATTTTAATCTGTGTGTTGGCACTGCCAGGCTATCAGGGTGTATCACTGATTTATACCAGAGTTCTGGGAATTTTAATCTGTGTCTTGGCACTGCCAGCTATTACGGACAGGGTGTATCACTGAGTTATAGCAGAGTTCTAAATATCTTTAATCTAGATAATACAGTTGAATCAGAGTTTTGCATATCTCCAATCTTTATACCAGAGTTGAATCAGAGTTCTGTATATCTTTAATCTATATATCACTCACCATGTCAGAAAGACCAGAAAGGACAGGCAGACGCTCCCAGACACAGATAAGAGGGCAAGCAGCCTCTGTGTCGGAAGGCTGTGCCCCTGGTCGTCGTGGACGTGGTGCATCCTCTGCAGGAGCACGCTTGTCCTTTCTAACTGGTGCTGGCCGTCTTAAGCAGCAGCAACATACAGAGGATTTGCAGGATTGGCTAACCACGCCATCCTCAGAGTCCTCTGCCAGCCAGGCTTGTAGTGGTTTACAGTCCTCCTCAGCTGCCAAAACATCTAATTCAGCCTCCATGTCCACAGCTACTCTTGCCGTAGCCTCACCATCATACACGGAGGAGTCAGCTGAATTGTTTGACTACAATGACAGTGACATGCTGCTTGAGGATGCGCAGCAACTCCAGTGCTGTGATTCAAACTCTGAGGTTGAGGAAGGGAGTAAAATCAGCCTAGAGGGAGGGGGTGCCAGAGAAACACAAAAAACTGGCACTCCTGTTCCCCCAGCAGCTGCAGCATACTGCCAAGTTAGCTCCAGTGACGAGGAGATAGGGTCTGATGACGATGATGAGGTCACTGACTCCACCTGGGTGCCTGATCGAACAGAGGAGTCAAGTGAGGAGGAGGCCCAACAAAAATGAGGCACAACGTCCTCTATGAGCATTCGTAGCCAGTCCAAAGCATCAGATGTCAGAGCTGCTCAGGTGCAGAGCGCTGTTGTCTTAAAGCACACGTCCAGGAACTCTGCTGTCTGGGAGTTCTTCACGACATGTGCAGCAGACCGCTGCGTTGATATTTGTAAGCTATGTCTGAAGAGGATCAAGCGTGGGAGAAACATCAGCCGCTTGGGTACCACATGCTTGAAGCGACAGATGACCACCTGTCATGCATCCCGTTGGCACAACACTTCCCATCGGTCCTCATCTGTCTCTACCCCCACTATATATCATGCCATGTCTACAACCTCCACTGACAGGGATGATGTTATAATAATGGGTGTACCAGGTCCTTCCTCAGAATGTGACAGCATCCCATCAGCTGCAGATTTACGCAGTCAGATTTCATTGCCCCAGCTGCTCCAGCGTAAGAGAAAATATAGTCCCAACCATCCCCTTGCACAACGTCTAAATGCCAGCTTGGCAAAATTACTCTCATTACGGCTGCTGACTTTCCAGCTGGTGGACTCTGCCTCCTTCCGTGAATTTTCCGAATGTGCTGTACCACAGTGGCAGGTTCCAAAACGCCAGTTCTTTTCATGGAAGGCCATTCCAGCACTATACCAGCACGTGGAAGACAATGTTATCCAGTCATTGGGAAAGGCAGTCAGCAACAAGGTGCATGTGACTTTAGACACGTGGTCCAGCAAGCATGGACAGGGTCGTTACATTTCCTTCACGGCACACTGGGTAACTCTGCTTGCAGCTGGGAGGGATCCAGGACGGGGCTCTGTGCTGGAGCTTGCTCATCCACCATGCCTCCAGAAAGCTGCTTATATGAGGTCTGTCTGCTCCACCACCTCTTCTTCCTCCTCCTCCTTCTCTGTGTTTGGCGAAGTGGCAGTTAAACCGTGGCGGTATTTACTGCATATTACAATCCAAACGCAAACGGGTTAAAAAACCCGTTTGCATTTGGTACCTTGCGCTCCTCTGCGCGAGGTTACTCTACTTTGTGCTCCCTATGCTTAACATGGGGAGCGCAAAGTGTTAATCAGCGCTGGATTACAAATTCCCAGCGCTGATTAACGCCTGGCTCTGATCAGCAAAAAGTTAACCAGAGCCAGGACTTGGTGATAACGGATTCCGTTTCCACAGAATCCGTTAACACCAAGCTTAAAAAATAAAAAAACATACTCACCCTCTGTCCCGCGGCGCGGCTCTGTTCGCCTCCTCCGGCCGGCGGGAGCAGGGAAAGACTGGGGGAAAAAGTCTCCCCGTTTCTCCATGCGTATCACTATACCGACCAGCCGGATCTCGCGAGGCGATCACGTGACCGTCAGGGAGGAACTCAATGTAAGCTGCCACGAGCATCCCTGATTTTTACGCTCGGAAACAATACAGGAAGCAATTTTTGCGCCTGCATTGTGATCCAGCATTAAAACGTGGGTGCAAGCGGGAAAACTGCAGGCGCCGTTTTTCCTCCTTTGCGTCCGTGTTTTAACGCGAAGAGCGTAATTGGGCCTTACCTGTTTTGTCCAGTACTGCAATCTTCATCAGTTTAAAGATTGCTTGCTGATTACCTTTTAACCCCTTCACTGCGGATGACATGTGGGGCACGTCCTCATTGACTCCCGCTATATGCGGAGGACGTGCCGAACACGTCATCCGCAAGCAGGAGCCCCGGCGGAGATACTCACCTCTCTGTCCGGGGTCTCGTGGCGTTCTGGCTTCCGGGAAGCCAGACGCTGAAGATAGGCTGGCCCCCGACGTATATGTCCAGGCGACCCCCCATCAATGCCGGGAGATCGCCTGAAAGGGAGGGGGATCCCTTTGGATCCCTCTCACTCCCGATTGGGAGGGTTTAAAGAAAAAAAAGGCACCGCTTTGAAGGGCAGTGTCTGCCCTTTAAAGTGATGCCTTTTTTTTTAACCCCTAACGGACCAGATCGTGATTCAGCGCCATTCTAAATAAATAAATAAAATAAATAAATAGTAAATACACTGAGTCCTATAAAGTTTGAAACACGACATAATAATTTATTATCCCAAAAATAATTATCCAAAATAATGCTAATAAATTATATTCAATAAAATAAAACAAAAAACACTGAAATCTATGTATGGTCTGTTTCTTATCCTGTAGTGCCACCTAGTGGCCGTTCATGACATTGTACATTGGAATACAGTGTATTATATATTTTTTATCAGTTTGCTGCCTGGTCCCACCCCCTGCATCTCGCAGGGAGCGTTACCAGAAAGGAAGTTGCCGCGATCACACTGCAGGGGACGGCGAAGGAGCACAGGAGGCGTTGAGTATGCAGTCCGAGTGTGGCTCGGGGTTACCATTCACGGTAGCGAAATTTAACCCGGAGTCAAATCGGGAATACCGCCAGGGAGGTTAAACATGATGAGCAAAAGCGGTAAAAATGAGCTCAGCACACAATGGTGAAATGCCTCAGCAGTGAAGGGGTCAAATACACTGATATTTACGTATACAACTTCCAGTGTCTGCTTGCTCTGCTCACCCCCAGCCTTTGAGTTAATAAACAAAAACATAATAGTATATAATAGTACCTGCCATGGCTCCATCCTGGCTCAGGCCTGACAAAAAGCAGACCCAGGAGAGCTTCTCTTCCCCACAGCACACTGACTGAAGAAGGCACATGTATAGTGACAAAAAGCATCTCCCTACCTTTATCTGTTTTATTCCCCCCCCCCCATTTTATATTTGCTGTTTTAATAAAATGATTTTCTTTTAAAATTTACTCAGGCGTTTCTGCCTTTTATTTATTATCTGCCTACATCACCACTCACCCAGAGACCTAGGAGGGGCTGCAGGGCTTAAGAGGCCTATTTGACCTACCCCACTCCAGGAATCCTATGGAGGATCACGCTTTGCAGCCCCATCGATGCGCATCCTAGCGCATCAACGGTGAGGATCTCTAGGTGGACGAATGCTGCGCGCACAAGCATGTGACCAGCCCCTTCGCAGCATCACAACGCAGCGACGGACGCTGGTAAGTGCGTTTTAATGCACGTACTGTGCGCAGAAGAATACGCTAGTGTGCACTCGGCCTAAGCAGTACCGCACGCTAAGAAGCCCGAGCCAGGAAGAACAAGGCTCCAACATCGGTAAATGAAACCAATTGTACCATTTTTTCCTTGTTCATATACTCAGTTACGCTATGAGAGTGCCGTCTCTCTATTCTTTATTTTTGAGGTGACCCGAACGGCACAAAGAAGGGAAATGACACCCTTTATTTGGCGATGCGCATCCATCCAGAGTTGGGACTTTAGGATCTGTAATTTGTGAGTTTGATTTATCTTTTCTCATTATTAGAATTTATCATGCTATCTGCTACTAATATATTGTGACAGGTGCATGGGTTGGGTAACAGGATGTCTGGGAGAGTTATTGAGGGAAGGTATTTAGGGCCCAGACTCCTGCATGGCCTCTATCCTCTCACACACTTGTTGCCAATTACCCAATTAAGCCACATGTAAATTCCCAGGCTGCTGACTGCTGGACAGAAGTGTTTTTAATCAGGCTGCTCAGAGCAGAGCTCGGAGCAGTAACACTTCTAAAGAGATGCTGTGTTTTTTTTCTTTAGTTTATGAGATTATGGTTTTGTGATAGTTAGGTGATCGTAAGAACTCTCAATTGAGTTTTCTTTTGTAGTTTTTATTTTCTGAATCAGCTGCAATAGTGATTCCAAAGCCAAGTGCGGTGTTTGCTTCTGTATGCTGGCATAAAAGACCTCCCATTTGCACAAGCTTCAAGTCTGCGGCTGTTTCTTCCCTAGAGGACCGTGTTTGGTTGGAACCAAGGATCCCAAGTGGTTGCTGTACTACTATATATAAATTTTTTTCTCTGTCTCATCAGGCACTTATCGAACTGCACTTTTTTGGCACTATAGGCACTTTATTTGTCTATCTATTCATAGTGCACTTTATCCATTCTGGTTGCACAGTTTCAGTGGTTCAATCCAACTAATAGTTATGATAGGAACATTTTGTTATTAACAGGCTGCTAATATAGGCTTATTAATTTGTTTGCAGTGCATTTTATTATATTTTTTCACCCTGTATTATTGATTGATAATTGATATATCTCCGCTTTTTATAAGTGTGGAAAGAGCACTTACCTAATAGGCTGCTACACGTGATCTGTATGATTTGAACATACTGTATTCACAGATACGCACTTTAAATATTAAATTTTTGCGCCACTAGGAACCCACCCTCTTTCCTTTTGTACATCTTAGCTAATTTTCTTGAGTTTTATCTGCTTATCCGGGTAGGCAGCAGGCCCTATAAATATTTGAAGCAACACATAAGAATAGCGCCTCGGCAGACCCCACTTTTTTCCATTGTGACAGAACGGACATGACAATGTTTATTTTCGCATTTAATTTTCTGACAATTCATTGCCCTGTATTTAGTGTTGTGTGAGAGATACTGTGTTTTTTTTTAACCATGTGTAATCTGTAACCATTTGCCCTGCTACCACCCCCTCCCCCATATCTGGCTTTAACCAGAACTCTTTATCAGTTTTCTTTTGTTAGGAGACCAGGGTGTGTGTTTGTGTGTGTGTGTGTGTGTGTGGGGAAAGGCTTTGGGAGGATCTGTGTAGAGAAACGCAAGGGCGTGGTTTTACTTTTGAGTGTCTGTAACTGAAAACCTATGAATTCTGCGTTTTGGTGTTTAAGAGACAAGGATTGATCTGACAGTTTGTGTCGTCTACTCTGTGTGGGTGCGAATACCTCCTGGTTCAACGAAAAGGGGCGCTTGGGGTCCCAGGATCTGTAACACTGGCAGCGCTGTGGGATTGCCATTTCCAGATGGAGGGAGCTTATGGACACCTGAAATGCTGAATGGAGAGCGTCTACCTGGGCCTGAAACTGATATCACTTAAAGAAGTGGCAGAGGTTCGGGGGCTGGAAACAAGCAGCAAACCAAAAACTGCCCTCATAGCTGCCCTAATGGAGGACAACTGCACCAGGTCAGCCTCGACCCAAGCCTCCATAGAAGAGATGGAGTTTCAAAAAGAGATGTGGATGGGGATGGCATACTTTGGCCCTAACCCGTCTGCGGAGGTCATTCAAGCCATCATGGATGACGTCAACACTTATTTGCTGGAAGAAAGAGAATGCAGGGATGCGACCACCCAGGCAGCCATGTCAGCTTCCATGAACCAGGTGCCCACAGCCCATAAAGTCCCATACCAGGCTTTCTGGCCATTTGTGGAGGCCGACGATGACATCTGCAGGATTTTGAAAGGCAATAAAACCTGCAAGAGATTGACCCAAGAGACTGGGTACCCATACTAGCCAGTAAACTCTCTGGTCGCGCAGCGGATGCATACAGAACTGTTTTAGATGTGGACGCCCGCAACTATGACTGAGTCAATGAAGTCCTACTGGCCAGGTATGCGCTTATGCCAGAGGCATACTGCAGGCGTTTCCAAGACTTAAAAAAGACGGAGAAAGATATCCATGCGGAATGGGCATGCAAACTGCACCGATCGGTTTTACAATGGATACAAGGGTGCTAGGCTGACTCAAGAGAGGATGTAATGCAGTTAATGCTTCTGAAATAATATTACAATGGCATACCAGCAGAAACCCAGGAATGGGTCCGAGACCGATGGCCCCTCACAATCTCGGAGGTTGCGCTCCAAGCGGATAAGCAACATGATGCCAGGAGGCACCAATGCCAGTCCCCGAAGCTCCAACCCAGGCTGCTTCACATGCCCAGTGGGGCCACCAGACAACCAAGAATGGAAGGCGAGCCACTCTCATCGGGGTGACATTTGAATCCCAGATCTGGGGTTTGGTGCTATGTTTGCCACCTAACTGGGACACGTGAAGAGACAATATACCGTGGGTAACCAGTGCCCTCGCGGGGCTCGACCCGGCCCCCCTCCCCAGACTCAGGCCGCAGTTCATTGTTGCCACAAAGTGCCCGAATACCACCCCACTTTTGAAGTGTCTACAAGGGGTGAAGAAACTTGGGCCATCCTACACGAAGTGAACCCTGTGCAGGCCACCGCAGAGGACAACTGCCAATACCACCGACAGCCGGTGTGGATTAATGGGAAACCAGCCCATGGTCTTTGAGACACCGTAGCCACCATCACCCTGGTAAAGAACCATCTGGTCCAGGATGCCGACAAAACCAACAGGGCGGTCGCATTACAGGTGGCTGGAGGAGCAGTGCACAGATTACCCACAGCCTGGGTCCTCCTGAACTGGGGCACCGGAGCAGGCATTGTGGATGTTGGTCTGAAGAGAGACCCACCAGTGGATGTACTACTGGGAAACGATCTGGGCCAGCTCACATCGGCTTTTTCCCTTTGTCCTTAGGAATCCTGCCCAGTGAGCACAACGAGGCTCAGGTAAGAAGCAACAGCCCTGCGTCCACCCGAGTCACCTCCCTGGGATGCCCCCACTGACTTTGGGAGGGAGGTGAGAGAGGACTCCTCCCTAGAGGTTTATGGGAGTAGGGACGAGGGGGGTTAGAGGGGAACGATTTATTTGGGAAAAGGGGCTGTTGTGTCAGGTACCTGAGAGGTGAGGTTCAGGTTCCAGCCTTACTGTCATCCAGCAGCTCATAGTGCCCTGGAAATATAGACAAGAGTTGCTGAGGACTGCCAATGACATAACCTTGGTCGGACATCTTGGGGTCAGCCGCACCAGACACCGTCTCACCCAAAACCTTTTCTGGCCAGGGGTATCCAAGGACATCCGACAGTACTGCCAGATGTGCGACAGTTGTCAGCACGTGGGGAAGAGGGGAGACCGCACCAGAGCGAAGCTACACCCCCTCCCCATAGTGGAGGAGTCCTTTAGCTGTGTCATCATCGATATTATAGGGCCCCTGGCCAAGCTCAGCCCATCGGGGAAGAAGTACATTTTGACAGTGGTAGATTATGCCACCCAGTATCCCGAAGCGGTTGCTTTGTCCAACATCGTGGTCGAAACGGTGGCAGATGTTTTGGTAAAAGTGTTGTCGATGGTGGGATTCCCCCTGGAGATACTCTTGGACCAGGGCACCCAGTTTACCATGGAAGTTACCAACCAGTTGTGGAGGCTGTGTGGCATAAAGTTGTTCAGGAGTTCCCCTTATCACCCACAAACCAACGGGTTATGGGAGTGATTCAATGGGACCCTGAAACAACTTCTGGCTATATTTATTACAAAGTGCAAAAATTGGGAGAAGTTCCTGCCGCACCTCCTGTTTGCCTATTGGGAGGTGCCATAAGAATCCACTGGGTTCTCCCCCTTTGAATTACTGTACAGATGGAGGGTGAATGGGCGCCTTGACCTGGTTAGGGAATACTGATAAGGGGAGGAGAACGGACCCCCTATTCTGCTCAGCAGTGCCAGCGGGCCTGGTACGATAGGGAGGCCCGAGACTGTAGTTTCCAGGTGGGACAAAAAGTCCTGGTGCTGGAACCTACGAGGCAAAACAAACTGCAGGCTGCTTGGCAAGGTCCCTATCGAGTCGTAGAACAAAAGAACGACACAACATACATTTTGGTTCCATGTACTGATGAGAGGGTCAGACGCATGTTTCATGTGAACATGCTGAAACCCTACCATGAGTGACCTGAGGAGGTGGCGGCCATCTATGCCTCCGAAGATCTAGAAGGGTTTCCGTTACCCGACCTCCCCCAGGAGGGAAGGGAACCTACTCAGACAAAGTGGAATCTGTACAGCTAGGAGAAGCACTTAGCAACCTGGAAAAAGAGCAAGCTCGGGCTCTGTTAGCCAGGAAACAATGAGTCCTGTCTAAGGAGCCAGGCTACACAGAGCTAGCCCTGCACAAGGTAGAAACGCAGGGCCAGATCCCCCTTAGGCAACCTCCTTTTCGCATTCCTGAGTCGGTTAGAGACTGGATGTGCAAGGAGCTGCAGGAGATGCTCTGCCTGGGAGTCATTGAGGGCTCAGTCCCTGGGCCTACCCTGTAGTCCTAGTACCCAAGCGTGATGGGACTACCCAGTTCTGTGTGGATTACCGGAGCCTCAATGAGAAGACTGTAACCAATGCCTACCCCATGCCGCGAGTAGATGGTGTGTTGGACCAGATAGCTAGGGGGAATTATCTGACAACTATCGACCTATATAAGGGATACTGGCAGACCCCCTGGCTCCCGATGCCATCCCCAAGTCGGCATTCTTCACCCCAAAAGGCATTACCTTAAATTGGTACAGGCCAGACGGGGTGATGAACGCCCCAGCCACCTTTCAGAGGATGGTTGACAGGTGTCACGTACCGTGCTAGTGTTTCCCGATTGAAGAAGGGAACCGCGACGGTCACGTGAGACGCTGGGGGAGGAGCCAGGCACTCTGACACGGCACCGCCGGGATTATAACCACAGGCATTGCATTGTCTCATTACCCTGACGTGGGTTTCATTATTCCCTCTCAGTGCTGTTCATTTCTGTATTCTCTGGCATACTGACCCCTTGGCAAACGGCTGACAACACTCTGGCATAGTACAGGAGGGGTGGGGTCGCGCCTATGCCCCGATGGGGCAGCTGCAAACACCAAATGTATCCAGCCCAGCAACATGTATAAAACATAACAAGAAAGATGCACAGATTACATCTTTTTTTCTTGTTATGTTTAATACTCTCTGGCATATTGACCCCTCGTCAAACGGCTGACATACAGTGGCGTAGCATGGGTTGTCAGCGCCCGGGGCAAGACAAAAATTGAGTGCCCCCCCAAACCTGTGGACACGTTAGCACGCTCAGATTCCCTTCGACCATTAGAGCACTGAACCCCTTACCCCATGTATTGTATTTTAACGGTGATACAGCAACCACTCGGGATACTTGGTTCTAGCCAAACAGCACGATCGTCATTCTAGGGTATAAACAGCCGCAGACTTGAAGTTGTGCAAATGAAAGGTATTTTTATTCCAGCATAAACATACGCCACACTTGGCTTGTATTACTATTCCAGGTGATTAAACACACGATTTGTAGGATGGCCTGACACCGCATCGGATTGTGAAAAGCATCTTTTAGGCTGTCAGACGAACGCAGTCAGAGAGCACTCTGTGTGCGTGCACAACAGACAGACATACTGACGGAAGATACTGTAGACACCACACGGTCTGTTTTTCTTGACGGGCGTAGAAATAAAAAGGGAATTATGGGAAACAAAATTAATATGAAAAATTATAAAAATTCGAAAAGGATATGAAAAGCCATTTTGTGCGTCAAGGTGCTGGAAGTCGCAAATGCGGTCCATCTGACTTAGTGCCATCTCACACACACACATACATACACACACACACACACCACGCTATGTGGACGTGGTGCACTCTGCGCGTCTGTCCTAGAGATTTTACGTTCTTGCCTAACTTCCGTCCATTTGCCACGTGCGTTGTGCGTGTGCTGTTCAGTGCGCACGTACGTAGGTATCTTGGGCTTGGCACTATTTTATACATACATGGATGGCACAGCGACGAATCCGATGGATGATGGATCAGATATGATAGACGGTCGCTTCTGTGACGACTGTCCACTCTGCACATGCACTGGTCTCTGGCTAGGCTGCTGTTGTGTGCAGCGGAGCCTCCTGCTGTTTCCCACCCACGTGATGCGTAGTGTGGCACTGGCGCACTGCGTCACTGGCATCACATGACACCCTTCCTGGCTTGGTGTGGCTGAAGCGGACACCTTAGTTTGTGGGCCCATGATCGATCGGTGGCAACAAATGATTAGGGGCGCACAATTTCAAGAGAAACCCCCCCGCCCGCTACGCCACTGCTGACATACTCTGTGGCATACTGACCCCTTGGCAAACGGTTGACATACTCTCTGGCATATTGATCTATGGTCAAGGTTTATATATTCTGTGTCCTGTGTATTCTGCTCTGTTTACCAGCATAGGGCTAAAACCTTTACTGACCACTTCTAAGGATCGGAGGGAAAGGATAGTTGTGCTGCGTACGAGGATAAACAACGCGTTCTGGTAGGGAACTTAACAACAGGTTACTCGATGGCCTCCAAGGCGTTGCCTGTGCCTACTTGGATGACATTGCCATCTACAGCGTGACTTGGGAGAACCTCCTCCACATAGAAACTGTACTAGACAGGATCCATCAAGCTGGGCTGACTTTAAAGCCAGAAAAGTGTCACAATGGTATGGCAGAGGTATAATACTTGGGCCACCAGGTGGGTCGTGGAAAGCAGTGTCCCGAGCCAGCAAAAGTTGAGGCAATAGTCATCTGGCCCACACTCCGCTTTAAGACCCAAGTGATGGCTTTTCTCGGGACAGCAGGCTACTATAGGAAATTTGTCCCCAACTATAGCAGCATAGCGAAGCCCCTCACTGATCTGACAAAAAAGGCCTACCCCGTCAGGTGGCCTCAGCCTCAGATTGCGAGGAAGCCTTTAAACAGCTAAAGCGTGCTCTCACTGATGCCCATGTGCTATCTGCCCCTGATCCATCTAAACATTTTCTTTTTCATACAGACACTTCTACATTTGAACTGGGGGCAGTACTGAGCCAAGTTGGCAAGGATGGACAAGAGCACCCTGTGGCCATTTTGAGCCGAACGTTACTGCCATGGGAGGTTGGTTATGCGGCCATCAAAAAGGAATGCCTCGCTGTTGTGTGGGCCCTAAAGAAATTGCAGCCCTACCTTTATGGCCACCACTTTTCCCTGCTCACCGACCACAACCCATTGGTCTGGCTTCACCGGGTCGCAGGAGACAATGGCAGGCTATTGCGATGGAGCCTGGCCCTATAAGCCTTTGACTTCACCATCCACTATTGAACCGGGAAGAAGAACGGCAATGCTGATGGGTCGAATCGACAAACTGAACTTGAATGCTAACTGTGAGAAGGCCCGTCATTCCCCGAGCCGACCCGTTGGGGTCTGGCTGTGTCTGCCGAAGTGCTGATCAAGGGGGAGCATTGTGACGGAACGGCCATGAGAATGTTTCTTTGCGTTTAATTTTCTGACATTTCATTGCCTTGTATTTTTAGTGTTGTGTGAGCGATAATGTGTTTTTTTTTTTCCCCATGTGTAATCAGTAACCATTTACCCTGCTTCCACCCCTCCCCCAAATCTGGCATTAACCCTTTCGTTGCTGAGCCATTTCATGACTGTGTGCTGAGGTCATTTTTACCGGTTTCGCTCATGTTTAAACGCGTTTTGAAACCATATTATATTATATATCGTTCTTTCAGGCAGACTCGGCAGATTGATAATATATCATTATTATATGTATTCATCATGTCCTGTCTGTATATTATAACAAAAAATGCAATAAAATTAAAATTTTAAATAATTTACGTGTAAAGTGTTTTTTTTTCACATTTTAACATGTGAGCATTTGCGGTTATATTTTCTATGGGTTGCGCTTGTTAAAAAATTAGAAATGGGGACTCGTTACATTTTTTGGGGGGGAAAATCACGCGATTTTTAATAAACGCACCCCATAAAAAAATCGTTAGTGCAGCATCATTGTTCACATTATAATTGAAATGGGAACAATATTGCTGCATTAACAAAAACAAAACAGAAAAAAAACCTTTTTTTAAATTTATTTTTAAATATTTTTTTATTTTCATTTTTATTTATTTTTATTTTCTTAACTTTAACATGGTCATGTTTGGTATTGTTGGAAAGGCCATACTCTGGCCGATCCAACGATACCAAACATTAACCCCAGCTACCACAGATTGGGAGATAGGTGTTCCAATGAACCCCCTATCTCCACCATTGGTGGCAGCTAGGAGTTAACTCCAGAACTGACATCATCGCACAATGCAGGGGGACATCCCAGAAGCTTGGCTGACATCCAAGATGTCGACCAGCTCCAGTAGAGGTTCACTATCTGGTGATTTTTGGCGCCGAATAGCGATCCTTATCCAAGGGGATAAAGCCAGCCACCGTTTGGAAGGGCAGGCTGTGACCTTCCAAACGGTGCCTGACTTTGATTGCTGCCCCGAACAGAAGGGGAGGGAGAGAAGTCCAAAGGACCTCCCCCTCCTCCCTTTCAGGCACCTTCCCCGCACTCGCGGGGGGGAGGCGCCTGTAATAGATGTCATCACACTGCCACGATGACATCTATTAGTGCCCACGTCGGTCCCGGATGCTGGGCTGACATCGAGGATGTCAGCCCACAGTGGGGGGCTGAAAAGGGAGGACGCACTCAGCACATCCTCCGCAGCCAACGCTACGTGTGGCTGGACGCGCTGAGCGCGTCCTCCGCAGCGAAGCAGTTAACCAGAGCTCTTTATCAGTTTCACTTGTTAGGAGACCAGGGTGTGTGTGTGTGTGTGTGTGTGTGTGTGTGTGTGGAGGGGGAGGCTTTGGGAGGATCTGGTGTAGAGAAACGCAAGGGCATGGTTTTACTTTTGAGTGTCTGTAACGGAAACATCTGAATAAAGGCATTCTGCGTTTTGGTGTTCAAGAGGCAAGGGTTGATCTGACAGTTTATGGGTACGAATACCTCCTGGTTCAGCAGAGAGGGGCGCCTGGGGTACCAGGATCTGTAACCTCCATGCTACCCTTAATTCGGCCCTAGTCCATCCATTAAAAGAGTCCAAAGAAAAATCCAAGGAAATAAATCCATGGTGGGATTGCTGTGAAACTCCAGGGTCACATCTCTTAATGACGCTTCCTTGCTGGACCCCCTCATTCTCCCACCAGCAGTCTTTCTTGCTTTTCTCCAGCCTTTAGCTGAAGCTTATGGATGGTTACACACAAAGAGTGGTGATTGCATCCCCCAGAAATGAAGAAACACTCATGGAGGTTTAGTTCGAACAGATAGCAACAACAGGGCCTGAGCCTTTAATGAAATAATATATACAGTGCCAGGCAGAGCCTGGCAGTCAATGGTAACTGACACCCTGGCCTCCCACTGCACCTCATCATAATCCATCCCCTAGATTTCTACTCTTACTGCTCTGACGTTTTCTGCTGCCCATGTTGGAATCTGGGACATAATTAGACCAGGAACAGATACTGTGATTAGCATTGCTCAACATTTGGCAAACAAGACAGAAAAGTGCTGTTGTAAACTTAACAACTATAGAATATAATGGCTCTAAGTTACCACCAGCCTTGGAATATGGCCCATCGTGTTTTGCTACTAGTTTTGCCAATAGTAAGATTGCTACATAATTGGAACGGTCAGTTAGGCTGAAATTTGGCAATCTATTTGAAAAATAAATATGTTAACTGAACTCCATTTGAATTTATATTATTAAAATGTCATTGTAAAATATAGAGAAAATGTTAAACACAGTATATAACATTGCATACCTATTCAATTAAATGTTTATTTTCTATTTGCTGGAGAAGAACATTTTCTTTCAGGCAGTATAGTATTAGTAGGGGTATATTTTAAAGCAAAATAAATTGTGGCACATTTTTCATTATTCCCCTTCTAAATTTTTTTAAAAACCTATTATTGTAATTCAAGTAAGATAAAAAGATCCAAAATAATACACAAAAAGTTATTTGTACATATTTTTTTAACCGAAAAATGTTTTCAGTAAATGAGGTCATACCTCGATCTAGCTACTTAATTCCGTAGAATAAAATTATATGATATATTCAATTCTTCCCTTAACTTGTTGTCTTGATAATTAAAAAAGAAACTCAATGTTTTATTGTAACAGTCTTTACTTCAGTGAAGAAATCATAAGAATCTTTGGCACCCTCTCTACCCAAACCTGATGCTTTCATGCCACCAAAAGGTAAATTAAGATCTCTAATAAGCCAGCAATTGGTCCACACAAGCCCTGTTTGCAGTCTCTTAGCAACACGGTGAACCCGACCCACATCTTTTGTCCATACAGTAGCAGCCAGGCCAAATTTGACTCCATTTGCTTTGTCAATCACCTCTTCTTCAGTATCAAAAGGTACTATACAAGTCACTGGTCCAAAAATTTCTTCTTGCATACAAGTGGATTCTTCGCTTAATCCAATAATTACAGTTGGTAGCATGAAATATCCACCCTGATTTTCTGATGGGATGTCCAAGGTATCTACACCTTCTCCACACAGGACTGTAGCTCCTTCTGCAAGAGCCTTCTTTACATAGTTCCGAACCTAATAGCATAAAGTATACAAAAGGAAATCATGGTTATATAATTTTATTAGTAAGACACTTACATTCGGTTTTTTTCTTCATTGTCCGACATTCTATGGGTAGGGAGGGCAAGAAAGGGCATGCTGTCCAGCAGCCCACTTACTCTAAATTTTAACCCCTAGACCCACCAACTTTTGAGGGGCAAAGAGGTGGCAGAAGTACCCTTTTATGTATTAAAATATTTTGAGAGAGAGGTTGGTGTAACCAACCATTCTAGTAGGCATGCGTAAAAAGCTGTGACCTCCATCAAAACAGAAAACTGAATTGTAGTTTACCCTTCCAAATCAGGTTTATAACCCAACACACACAATTTGTAGAATGTCTAGGAAATCACAATATAAAAGGAACAAAACATAAATTCCTGGCGCACCTTGTATATTAGAACATTGTTTTAAAATACAAAATGTATGATACAATTGTAAGTGAACAGTGGGTAAAAAATATTGAGTATGGTTTTTTTGTGTTGTTTTTTTTTCCTCTTAACACCGAAAACAATCAAAACACTCAAAAAAATAGAGAAATCAGAATACTTATATTAGTAATGATGGTATCTTTATCTTCCTCCTTGGCAAATC
The DNA here is from genome assembly GCA_009667805.1 of Leptobrachium leishanense. Classification (NCBI taxonomy): domain Eukaryota; kingdom Metazoa; phylum Chordata; class Amphibia; order Anura; family Megophryidae; genus Leptobrachium; species Leptobrachium leishanense. The sequence continues at coordinate 229,206,031 of CM019066.1, read as the reverse complement.
CTCTGGAGTTAGCTTTTTTTTTTTCCCCCAATGGTGACTCGTTTATTCCTTAGCTCATTCGATGGTATATGGAGGTGCTATATAAATTCCATGGAGGGGAGGGAGCAAACCTTATATAGACAGGTGCTAAAGTAATAAATATGCAGCAGGACGATATGCGATTATATTCATATTTATTTATCAAATTTATTCATATAAATTCATATAAAAACAGACCGTATGGTATGCATAATTAAAAAAAGTTATTTGAAAAGTAATCGTAAAAGGGGATCACTTAAAACGTGTTTTCGCCTACCGGCTTCCTCAGTAAGTGTCCTCAGTCTCTGGTGAAAAATATCAGTGAGGATTTGGAAAGGAGGAAGCTAAAGATACCATCATTACTAATATAAGTTCTGATTTCTCTATTTTTTTGAATTTGTTTGAATTTTTGAGTGTTTTCGGTGTTAGGAGGAAAAAAAAAAGAAGAAAAAAAACCACACTCAATATTTTTTACCCACTGTTCACTTACAATTGTATCATACATATTGTATTTTAAAACAATGTTTTAATATACAAGGTGCGCCAGGAATTTATGTTTTGTTCCTTTTATATTATTTGTGTCCTTGGAGGTGTGTGGACACTGCACATTCCACTATGGCAGCACCTACCCTAATATCTATTTTGCATGGAAGCGCGCTGCCTTCACATATACAAGCTTTCCCATTAGGAAATCACTATACAATACTATTAAAAGGGCCTCTTCTGGTAAACATAATTCTGATATCAGACAAAGGCAACCCTTAATAACAAGAAATGAATATGTATTATGACAATAAAATAGTCACAATACATACAGTATATATTTATCCACAAAGATCCCTATAATCCACCTGGCAGACCCATTGTCTCTGCCAGAGTTGGGTTCTTTGAACCCCTGGCCAAAGATTTTGATTACTACTGTTGAGAAACGAATGCCTTAAATGTACGGCAGACATTTTTGGATGGATTGAAACTGATACAAATGAATGATGATGAAACCTGGCTGGTTACCCTGGATGCAGAGTCTTTTTACTGTGATCCCACACCAACAAGGGATACGAGCAGTACAAGAAATATTAGCTACATTAGAGTCCTACAAAGGGTTTATAGATTGGAATTTATGATTGAGATTCTTCAGCTGATGTAGTATAACAGTTACTTTCTGTTTGAAAAGACCTTTTATTTGCAAACAACTGGAACATCCATGGGAACAGTAATGGCATTGGCGTATGCCAACATGTTCATGTACAGATATGGGGAACACCAAATCTGTCATGTTCCATGCGCCTGGAGCTACCCAGCAGCGCCATCCTCGCTGCTTGCTGGCCGGATGCCGAATGATATGCCGGCCCGGAGTGACCACATGCCTGGCCGCAAGGCAGGGTGGGGCGCGGCATCATGACGCAGAGCCGCCGAGTTTAAAAGTCAGTAGGCCACACTTACTACTTGCCCTGACGTGGAGTTACTTCCCCAGCACTTTAGTGTGTTATTTATGGCTCATACTGACCCTGCTTTGTCGGAGAACCATGCTCCTGATACTGACCTGGCTTTGTATGAGAACCACGCTCTATATATACTGACCCTGCTTTGTCTGAGAACCACGCTCCTGATACTGACCTGGTTTTGTATGAGAACCACGCTCTATATACTAACTGTTATGGCAGCACCAGGATTGGGCCATAGTGGGGCCTTTGTTCAGGAAGTAGAGCATTTGAGTCAGGTTAGCTGCTGGCTGCATGGATAGATTACAGCATACAGAGATACAGATTCCAGACAGGATATACCAGGACTGTAACAAGAAGTACAGGAGGGCACGGAAGAAATCTAAACGAATCCCAAACACTGGGGTAAGATCCTTGAACAGTCTTCTGAATAAGAAAACCTAACAAAAGCATAAAAGAGACTGGAGAACAGGAAGGGCAAGGGTTAAACAAGACAAACACACTAGAAGCCCTGAACTGAAGAGAGGTCCTTATACTGGCCTCTGTGCTAAGAATAACTGTATAGTGCTGAGTACATACACAGAACATGAAACAAAGATAGAATAGTCAGGACTGGAGCAAAAGGATACAGAACCAGGAAGGAAATTCAGCCTAGCAGAGGTCAGTACAGAGATCAATAATATACAGAGTACTGGGAGCAGACAGAGTAGTCAGGAAAGCCAAGACCAAAAACCAGAAAAATCCAAAACATGATATAAGATATAAACAGACAGGAACCAGTAGCATGAACCCAGAGGAACAGGACACTAGGAACCAGAACTCACGCCAGAGCACTGGGCCTCTGTGCTGCTAACATTTAAATACTGAACAGGTCTGGGAAATTGGGACAAGTGATCCCAGACCTGAACAGCAACACCGAAACCCAGGAGCAGCACAGGGCGGAATAGCTATACCAGAGCAGGGAAGAGCCGGCCTGGATCCCTCTCACCACCAGGAGACCTGGCTGGAAGGTGAAACGTGACACTGTTTTGTCTGAGCATCACTCTTTGTATCTTGACCTGGCTAGTCCTGATAACCCTGCTTCATTCATCACCCATGGTGTAAGGGTGACCCTATTTCCTGGCATTAAGATCAGTACTGTCTGGTCCGGCTTTGTGTTTCTATTCTGTGGCCTGTTAACCCTCGATGTGTATAAGAGGATCGAGTCCCTGAAGATAGCCAGTTATACCGACCATTCAAGGATTGGAGGGCTAGATAGGGTACTATATACAGGGACCGATATCTTGTTATTAGCGGGGGTCCATGACAAAATCCTGATGAATCATCAAGACTTCATTTGATTCTACAGACATTTTGTGTATATCTTTTTGATAATGTGTGTCTCCAGATTATCATTGGAGGAAATTATAAAGGAACTTAATGGAATGGACCATCCAATCAAAATCACTATGACTTGTGACCAACAATCTCTATTACTTTGAAGTAAAGTTGACACGGAATGAAGGCATGATTCAATACTCATTGCATGGGAAAGAGACTGATCGTAATTTCATAATGTAAGTGGATATTTTTCACCCTACCTACACCTTGAGATCAATCCCGGTATCAGAATTTCTCTGCGTTATGAGGAATAACTCAGCGTATGAGACACCCAGTTAAAGGAAATGATAACTTGATTTTAACAAAGGGGTCAAAAAAGATATCCTATATAAATAAAGGATAATAATAATATTAAAAAAGATATCTTAAATGCCCTTGAGAAAGCAAGAATGAGACACATGGAGGATATTGGGGAGAAGAAAACTATTACAACCATGATCTGCTTTTAGTTTTCATAACAAAAAAGGTAGGAAATATCTAATGATAAGGGAGAATTGGAAGTTGCTCTCTGTTACGAGCGCCAAGGTCAAATATTTTTCCCTCAGCTGTCGTGACTCATTTTCCTCCGCTAGTTCTGGGATTCTTCCCTCAGCAAGAAATAAATCGCTATCCAACTGGAAACCAGGTGGATAGTAGTATCTGCCAGTGAAATGCTAAAACATAACTTTTAATTCACAACCAATTAATTGAAATTAAGAACTGACATTGATTCTGCGCTGCTTGCTGAGGGAAGATTGTAAATCTTGTTACCAAAGGTAACACAACGTAACCAGATGATAATTCAGAGAACCCGATAGTATAAATACTTGTCGCAGTAGTGTATGGTCACAGGAGATAAGAAGGATTCAAACTCAACAATATTATCTCCTGTGACCATACACTACTGCGACAAGTATTTATACTATCGGGTTCTCTGAATTATCATCTGGTTACGTTGTGTTACCTTTGGTAACAAGATTTACAATCTTCCCTCAGCAAGCAGCGCAGAATCAATGTCAGTTCTTAATTTCTCCCAATAAAGCAAATGACACTGGTCATATAGGGTTAAGCAGACTCACTGGCCATTTCAGCAGGACTCTTTTTATTTGGTACAGAATCAGATAACCGTTAACATCCCAGCCCACCCAGACCACAGTTCACCCTGCTCTCTATCAGGTCCTCCTCGCAGATTGTAAGCTCTTGAGCAGGGTCCTCTCTCCTACTGTTCTATGGACCACATTCCATTCTTGACGTTAACGTTAAAGCTCACTTGCGTGAGCATTAACATTAGCTGCGGTGTGTACCGCATATTACAATCCAAACGCAAACGGGTTAAGTAACCCGTTTGCGTTTGGTACCTTGCGCTTTTCAGCGCGAGGTTACTGTACTTTGTGCTCCCTATACTTAACATGGGGAGGGCAAAGTGTTGATCAGCGTTAGGATTACAAAGTCGTAACGCTGATTACCGTCCGGCTCTGGTTAGCAGAAAGTTTACCAGAGACAGAACTTGGGGTTAACGGATTCTGCAGAAGCAGAATCCGTTCACACCAGCCTAAAAAAATCAAGTCAGATACTCACCTCCTGTCCCAGGGCCAGGGCCGCGGCTCCGACCGCCGTCTCTGTCCAGCGGGAGCAGGGAAAGACTGGGGGAAAAAGTCCCCCCAGTCTCTCCCTGCGTATCACTATCATGTGACCGGCAGGGGGAAACTCAATGGATAGCGTTTTAACGCTAGGATCGTAATGTGGCCCTATGTGTTTAACTTGTTTGTATATTGGTTATTCTGTCTCTTCCATTGTACAGCGCTACGGAACTTGGTGGCACCTTATAATTAACTGTAACTCGAGTCATACGGAGCAAGGGTCCTTGTTTGGGGGGTGTAACAGCAACTGGGGTGCACTGGTCTCCAGCTTGTGGACCAGACCCAAAGCTGCTACAGCGCGAGGCGAGATCCGGCTGGTCATGTTACTGCCGGAGTCTGCTTCAATGGAGTCCTATGGACTCCATTGAGAGGATGTGCACAGCTGCTCTTAGCGGGCGCAAACAAGGCAGGTAGCATTTTTTGCGTCTGCATTGCAATCCCCCATTAAACCAGGGGCAGTAGGGGGAAAACTGCAGGCGCAGTTTTTTCTCCCTACCGCCCCCGTTTTAGCGCAGGGATTGTAATAGAGCCCTAAATGTATTTGTAAGTCATTAACCATTAGGTGTCCTTGAGAACTGGCTTTGCCAACTTGGTCCACGATCTCTTGGCAAGAGGCCAGCATTTAGACCTCTCCAACAGGCACAGAGGCCAAGTAAAGTGTGGGCAAGGATGCCAAGGAGGGTGAGGGCACAAAGGTAGAGGGAGCTTCGGTTACATTTCTCCCCCTTTACAGGTTGACTAAACAGATACTAGATCTCCACCAGGTCTGTATCTGAGTTAGTCACCAGTCTTCCCAAGAACTTGGCCTGTCCATGATCCTGAATGATTCGCCATATACACAATTCTGTCCACCAAAATCTCAATGCGACTCTGTGGTGATAAAGTCACATCCTTTCCTGAAACAGGCCTCTGGAAAGATTTTAAGGTTGCATGAGGCCCCAAAGTCAGAATGGTAGCTGTGGTGATGGAATCTCCCCTCGCAGCTGAAACTGCGCTCTCCGCTGGGCCAGCAATCCAACAGAAACATCTCCCTGGACCTCCATCCGCTGCCATGGGGACTCGCAGCACGAACCAATCCCAAAGATACTCACTTGCTCCCGCATCCCAGTCTGTGCTGGTGAACACAGGTCAACCCCGCAGTCTCCTGGCACATTACTCAGTTGCTGGGAAGTCACAGCAGCTAAAGTCTCACCTGGGGTTGGGTCCCTCTGAGGAATTGCCTCTTCCATAGAGCAGGATTCTTGTACCTCTCTTTGTAATGTGGAGGGCTTGCACTCTACGCAGCTTCCCAGGGCATCGAACTGTGGCTCCAAAGGAGTTGCATCAATACCTTCCTCTGGGACTGGGGTCTTTTGCTGAAGAGGCTTTAGAATAGCACCCGCTTGCTGGACCTTTTCCTGCTGTGGGTTAGTTGGGCCACTTAAACCTTGCCCAGAATATTTCCTTTCCTGCTGAGGAGACATGCCAACAGCGCTGTGTCCCTGGACCTCAAACTCCAGCTGGGACTTTTCAGTGCCTACAGCATTTACAAAAACCTGCCATGGCTTCTTTGAACAAAGTTTGTCTGTGCTCACTGCAGATGGTTCCTCTGCATTTGTCTCTTTATACTGCAGTTCCAAATACTCATCCTGGGTATCCCTGTCTGTTGGGCATTCCAGTGGGAGCTCCAGGAGATGTTCTCCATTCCCTGTGGAATTAGGGCTGATTTCACTTGGCAGTACGTCTGTGGCACAGCACTGCTTGGACTCCTGGAGCGATTTAAACGCCACCTCCAAACTCCACTCCTCTGTCACAAGGTCCTCCAGCTCACGCCAGATCTTTGGAAGATCTGACCGGCCCAGCCAGTCCAGTCTCTTGTCCCATATTGCCCAGTAGCGTACCTCAAGCTCACTGCCGTAGTCCTCATCATATGCCAGAGTATACCACAGTATTCCTGGGCCACATGGAACTAAACCCTGGGGTAGGGAATAGTCAAACTGGTCATAGCATTCCCGGCAAATTCGGTTTTGAAAGGCTTCATACCTTCCCTCCAGGCCGATCGCCTCTTCAATGTACTTAATAAATAATGTTTCTTCCTCCTTGGAAGGTCCCAAAATATGGCTTCTCCACAGTTCAATGTCCTCAGATAAACTCAGGTTGTAAGACATGAACCCAGGCCATTCTCCTTCCTGGGCAAAACAATGCAGGTTATCGTAACTCTCACTCTCCTGCAATTGCTCATAGACAGCTTCTTCCTCCATCCAGTGGATCCTGCTGCCATCATAACTACATGAGGACACCGGTTCTTTTGCTCTGCGCTCAAGCTCCATCATCTGGAATTGAAACCTCTGTTCCATCTCCTTTATTCGGGCCAGTTCGCCCTCCTCTTTTTCCTCTCTCTGCAATTTGGAGACTTCTGCCATCACCTCTGTAATAATATCATGGCTGGGATTTGGACCATACCTTTCCAGACGTTCTCTCACTCTTAGTGAAGTTGCTCTCCATTTTGTATTGTGTCCCGCCAATTACTTGTTTTCTGTGTTAAGTCTGTGATACATCTTTGATGCAGTTTCTAGAAGGGGAATCCCACAATTCGCCACCAGATTGTAACAGCAACTGGGGTGCACTGGTCTCCACCTTGTGGACCAGACCCAAAGCTGCTACAGCTTTGTATCACTGTGTATCACTGAGGTATAGCATACTTCTGGAAATTTTAATCTCTGTCTTGGCACTGCCAGCTATCAGGGAAAGGGTGTATCACTGATTTATAGTATTGTTCTGGAAAATCTGTATATCTTTAATCTAATTCTAGATACCATACAATAACACAGTTTAATCAGAATTCATCTGTTTATCTATCCAGAGTTGAATCTGTGTCAAAAACACAAGAAAATATAAACGTGTGAAAAAATTTCTTAATACATATCTTTTTCTCTTTCCCCCAGCGTCTCTTCCTAATGGCGCCGAAAATGTAAACAAACAAAACAGAAGGTTGGGGAATGAGCTCTATAAAGAGACAAAGAAGCAAATCATGGTGCAGAAAATCATTAACAGTGGGTACATGAAAGGCCCCCTCTTTAAATTGCACACACAGGATATAGAAAAAAAGTGTGTGTATATCTTAGTTACCACTCCCTCGGATAAGCACAGCCAGACCAAACTTCCTGCCGTCACAGGAAATAAAGCCAAAGCCGGTTCCAGTCATAGTCTAAGTTATTTTTAATTATAAAAGCCAACGCGTTTCGTCCAAATCAAAGATGGACTTCATCAGGGCAATACAAAATTATACACACAAATCTAACAATACGTTTAAATAATGTCTCTAATTAGAAAAACGCCGCTTGATTCCAATTAAGTCCTCCACATCCGGTATTCCTGGAGGTGGTTTCCTTTCCAAAGATGGCGCTCTTCAAGTCGTCACATCCGGATTCCCAGAAGCACCTAGAATTCAGAGAATCTCCTTTTTGCTGCTTTTTAAATCTATCAGAGAGGATAAGACGTTCCGCTATGCAATTTCCGGCGACAGAGTCTGAAGGAAACCGGATGTGACGATTTGAAGAGCACCATCTTTGGAAAGCATCTGCAGCAACGGATGCAAAGGATGGAGGTCCGGAAACCACCTCCAGGAATACCGGATGTGGAGGACTTAATTGGAATCAAGCGGGAATCTGCAGCTGGGAGGGATCCAGGATGGGGCTCTGTGCTGGAGCTTGTTCATCCACCACACCTCCAGAAAGCTGCTTATATGAGGTCTGTCTGCTCCACCACCTCTTCCTCTTCCTCCTCCTCCTTCTCTGTCTCTGGCGAAGTGGCAGTTAAACAGAAGCGTGGCAGGGGCTATGCAATGGCTCAATCAAAAAGATGCCATACTGTGCTTGAGCTGGTTTGTTTAGGGGACAGGAGCCACACCGGGTCAGAAACTCTGTCAGCTCTGCAGCGGCAGGTGCAGAGATGGTTAACACCACGCCAGCTTGAGCTGGGAATGGTCGTCTGTGATAATGGCAGCAACCTTCTCTCCGCCCTACGCCATGGTAAGTTGACGCATGTACCATGCCTAGCACATGTCCTAAATCTGGTGGTACAGCGTTTCCTAACCAGGTACCCAGGGCTGGAAGAGCTTCTCAGCCAGACCAGAAAAGTCTGCAGCCACTTCAGACGGTCATTCCCAGCAAGTGTTCGCCTGACAGAAATTCAAAGAGAATACCACCTTCCCACAAACCGTCTGATCTGTGACATGCCCACTAGGTGGAACTCGACGTTGGCAATGCTGCAGCGCCTGCACAAGCAGCAGAGGGTACTTGTGTGAGTATGGCACAAGGACAGGTTCAGGTCAACTTGGTTTCCCCCCCCCCGCAGTGGCTGATGATCAAGGATGCATGCACTGTACTGTCACCATTTGAGGAGGCAATGAGGAGGATAAGCAGGGTCAGTGCTTGCATCAGTGACACGATTCCTTTAGTGTTCCTGCTGGAGCGCACTCTGCGGGGAATTATAGATGTGGCACTAGAGGCAGAGCAGCGGGAGGAAGAGGAGGACTTCCCTAGCTCTCAAGGCCCCAGTCTTTACGCAGACAGCATTCCTGCGGGTCCTCAGATCAGACAGGAGGAGGATGAGGAGGAGGAGGAATATTTAAGTTGTGGGGGCATTGAAGGTGGGGATTCCTCAAGGGAGGGTTTTGTGTCCCCAGAAACCCAAGGACTAGTACGTGGCTGGGAGGAGGTAGTGCACGATACGGTCATCCTCAGCGACCAGGAACACTCGGAAGCTAATGCCACCTCCAACCTATGCTGCATGGGCTCCCTTATCCTGCAAAGCCTGCTAAAGGACCCCAGGATTCGTGCTATTAAGGAGAGGGATCATTACTGGTTGGCAACCCTTCTTGATCCACGATACAAGGGTAAGGTTGCAGAGCTCATCCTGCCCTCACAGAGGGAGCACAGGATGAAACAATTTGAGGATGCTCTAAAGTGAACACTTGTGTAACACCTTTCCAGGCACTGGTAGGTTACCAAGCGATGACACAGGTGCTTCTGAGACTGCTGTTTATCAGAGGAAGAGTGGTGAAGGGGGCCGCTTGACTGATGCCTTTTCCAATTTTTTTAAGTCCACAATGCCCAGGGATGGCAAATGTAGGCACCCATTGCCAGCGTCTTCACCATATGGTGCAGGACTACCTAGGGGCAAGGGCAGACCTGGATACCTTTCCAGCAGTTGATCCACTGGCTTACTGGGTGTTGAGATTGGATCACTGGCCAGAACTTAGCCAATATGCTATGGAGCTACTAGGTTGCCCTTCATCCATCGTGCTTTCTGAGAGGACGTTCCGTGCCGCTGGAGGTTTTGTCACAGACAAAAGAGTGCGTCTGTCCACTGACTCTGTAGACCGGCTGGCATTTATAAAAATGAATCAGTCCTGGATCAGCAGCTATCAATCCCCTGATGCTGACGCCTATAATACCAGATTTATATCATTTCAATATTAGACCGCAGGGTCCAAACCTGCACTCTTCCACAATACCACAAAAGGGTTACGGTGTGAAGGCACTTGCTGCCACCAAAGGCACAATATTTGGGTGCACTGCCACAGACGCCTATATTACCAGATTCATATAATTTTAATATTGGACCACAGGGTCCAACCCTGCACTCTTCCACAATACCACAGAGGGGTTACGGTGTGACGGCACTGTTGCCGACACTAAAGGCCCAATTTTAAAGCACCTATTGTTACTTTCATGCAAAGCCTGCATAAGTTTCACCATAATTTAGCCAAAAAAAATCACTAAACTTGTTCTGCGTATCCTAAAATGTCTCCTCTTTTCATACAGACTGCCGCCCCAAGCAGTGGTTTATGAATAGATTCAAGGAAAACCATTTGCCGTCATTTGAAATGTCATTTTATTTGTTTTTAAATGTTTCTATACATCCTACAAATCCGCCGCTTCACGGGCAGGTTATGGGGACCTTCTAGGCACGATATTTGAAGGACTTTTTTGTTTTTATTTTTAACCCTTATTTCATGGAAAACTCACTGTTCCTTTAAAAACGCTTTTTTAAAAACTTTTTGTCCTTGTTTCCTGTCCCCCAGGGCACTACCCGGACCCCCATACACCTTTTATGGAAAATAACTTGCATACAGTATATATGCCCTTTTGGAGGGCACTCTAAAATTCGAACTTTCGAGTCCCATTGACTTGCATTGAGTTCGGTTCGTGTTCGAACTCGAACTTTTGAAATTGTTCGAGTTCGAATGCGAACCGAACACGGGGGTGTTCGGCTCATCCCTAAAAATCACCTCAACTTCATGGATTTTGAAAACGCCAGAGTGTCGCTGTTTCAGGACTTATCCTCCACGACGCTGCAGTCACGACGCCTCCTGCGCCTGCTCATATTGGCGCTCCAGGCACAGAACATCAATTACAAATGACTGTTCCCGTTTGGGCTCCAGGTCCGTTTCCCGGATGGACCCCTCTCGTTACGCACTGGAGTTGACCTCCCTGCCTTCCTGGACACCCTCTCTCTGCTGCCGGACACCCTCCCAACTTGGCTGGCTTCAACGGAGATTTACTCACCCCCCACCCAGAGCGACTCCACGACCACAGAGAGCACGTCGTCGCCGACGCTCCTCATCCCAGCCTCCGACATAGGCGCCTTCTCGGCCTCTGGACCATTGATTTCATCACATTGACCGCAGGACCGTTTGGGATGACAGAAGCGTTCCTGCTCGTATATGGCTTTGTGGTGGCCATGTCCCCTACAGCTGTGAGGTATCATATTCCCATATGCGACTGCTTCCTACTGCCCCCTCTCACCGTGCACAGTCCTACGACACCTGGCAGACCTCCTGGCCGAGGACTGGAACTACGGCTGGACCGTCGCTCCCCCTACCACCCTGCTTGCCTAGACACATGCAGTTCTTCTCTGCACCTGCCCTGGCTTCCGCAAGGACTACCTCGACTCACGCGACCACCCTATATATACTTTACCCACTATACTGGCTGAAGAAGCAATCATGGATTCTTTGCATTAAACCGCTCGCGCAGCGCTATTTTTTTTGCGCGCAGTGTTAAACAGTGTTTTTTTCATCCGTCAAAAAAGATTGCGCGTACAAAAGACACCCAAAAACGCGCGCGCATTAACGCTGCATGCAGAAATCGGTGGGCGGACTGTTTTTTCACGCGATTCAGCCAATCTAAATTAAGAATCACAATTGTCTCCCGTTAAGTTTTTGCGTATATATGCTGCAGCAATAATAAAAACACGCACAATTTATCAATTTTATTGTTTGGATATGTGTAGAATGTGTAACTATACATTGCTGTATTTTTATATTTGGGCTGGTGTATTTGCTTTCGGCCAGGATGTTCAGATTTGCAGTTACCACCAGCTTTTCAAAGACGTTAAAATTATGCGCGCAAACGTTGTTCTTTAAATTTTGCGCTAAGATTATAATACCTTGCGCGCAGCAGCGCACAAACGCATTTGTGCTCACGATGTTAAGTATAGGACGCGCAAAGTACATTACGCTCGCAAAGGGTTCGCGCATGTTCACCTGCGGTAGACGTTAATGCGCATTTTTTGCACGGACATTGTAATACGACGTTCTGTGTGGAGGGTTTTTCCCCTCGCATTAATTCGTTTTTAAGCACGTTTGCACAAAGAATGTAATATAGCCCTGTATGTCTCCCTGCTGACTGATCAGATGCTCTGCCAGGATTTATCGACGGTTATACAAGATTTCTTCGCTAAGAACCAGACCCCTGATGTGCCAATTCCCACTGTCTGGGAGGCACATAAGGCTGTCATACAGGGAGTTTTTATCAGTAGGCCTAATGCCCTCAAGAAATCCTGATCTCATGAACTCACCACGTTATTGACAGACATCCAAACTCTGGAACTCGAACATTCTCATAACCCTATTGATGCCCTCACACATCAGTTAACACTCCTCCGCAACTGACTTGAACTCATTCTTACCCACAAGGTTAAGATGCTTGTGACAAAAACGAAATGCTTCATTGTGCTCTGGGAAAATCAACCGGTAACACTACTGGCTCGCAATTTGCAAAAACGCAGGGCTATGAATTACATACCTAAGATTTGCCCTCCACGATCCCCACCCCCTACTTCTAACCCTCTTTATGTCCAATGAGCATTCCAGGACTACTTTGACTCAATTTATAACCTACAACTCCACAACCCCCTGATACGTCGACCTATGCTACCCACTTGTCTACATATGCTTCCACACGTACCAGGGTCCGACTCACCTCAGCAGAGACGACAAAACTTGGATCGCCGATCATGGCTACAGAACTGATTGCGGCATTGAAAGCTACAAAGCCGGGTCACAGTCCGGGCCCAGATGGACTTCCGATTGAGTATTAGAAGGCATTTCGATCCAATCTTTTGCCCCATCTCTTGTCTACACTATCCTCCCTCAGAGATGGTGCTTCTTTCTATCCGAATACCGGCTGGGTGGAGTAGAGGTAACATCACCGCTCTGCGTGGAGAGAGCCTGTGGAGACATGGGTTCGATTCCAGCGAGAGCACCTCTCCAGTAAGTGTCCTTGGGCAAGACACCTAACGGTACATACTCGCCACCCAGGACATACTTGAAAACGAGAGAAATCTCAATGTATCCATCCTGGTAAAATCCTTCCCAAAAACAAATACGACTGCCACTATTATTACAGTTCTCCCTAAACCAAACAAAGATCACACGTTGTGCTCGAACTACCCCCTCATCTCACTGTTAAACAGGGACATTAAATTACTGGCTCGCGTACTGGCGGATCGCTTATTGACGCTGATGCCATGCTTAATACATTCGGATCAGGTGGGCTTCATACCTGACAAGGAAGCGAGAGCCGCCACCACGAGAGTTTTGACGACTATCTGGTTAGCGCAAATACACAAGACCCCCATGCTACTCTTGTCTATGGATGCAGATAAAGCATTCGACGGGGTGGCATGTCCTTTTCTTTTTGCTTCCTTCCGCCATCTAGGTGTCAGCGAGGGCTTCATGACATGGGTTATGGCTCTCTATAATGCACATACGGCCAGAGTTCGGGTTAATGGAGCATTGTTGAAGTTCTCCACACGTAATGGAACACAGCAGGGCTGCCCACTTTCCCCCCTCCTATTTGCGCTGTCCCTAGAACTGCTCCTTACCTCTATTAGGGCTAACCCCAAGGTCACTGGCATATCTGGAACTTATGACACCCATAAATTATCTGCATACGCTGATGACCTATTATTTATGGCAACGGAATCAAGTTCTACTATTCTTGCAATCATTTCTGAACTAAATCAATATGGCTCACTTTCAGGATAATGCCAACAAATCTGAGATATTAAATATCACACTATCTCAATTACAATGCTCCCAAATTCGCAAAATTGCTCCATATCGATGGTGTGACCAGAAAACGAAATACCTTGGGATATGGCTGATGGCGTCGCCCACTATGTTCTCCACTGAATTTTGGTACTCTATTCGCTACATTCTCCAAAGACCTACGCTTCTGGAAATCTAAAACACTCTCTTGGATAGGCAGAATTAATGTGATTAAGAAGAATCTTCTGCCACGCCTACTGTTCCTTTTCCAGGCCCTTCCCATATCGTTACCTACCTCCTTCTTTCGATCCTTACGGTCCTTGCTCATACGCTTTGTCTGGCCTACCACATGTTCCCGTCTTCAGTACCGGACTCTACTGTATCTTTATCTAAACTGGCTGGAGGTTTGGCTTTGCCAGACATGAAGTGGTATTATTATGTCGCGCATTTGACCAGAATCATAGATTGGATGTCCTTTGACTCTGGACAACGCTGTTAAGACTTAGAGATCTCGCTGGCGGGCACACCTTCTTTGGGTGATCACCTCAATTAATAAATATTTCCTTAAAGATAGGGTCATTGTTACGTCCTCAGCCCCTACTGTGCTCCCTGGGGAGTCTGGGCATGGTTCTATGCCACTTGCTGGTTGAGTGCCAGCACCTTGTGATGGCCGATCGGCGTCTGAGGGGGCGGGGCCTGGTGTGGTCACGAGGAGCCACCGGGTTTAAAGCAGGGCGTGAGGAGTTGCCTCGTCGCCCTGACGTGTCGTTTCAAGGTATCGCTAACCCAGTCGGGTTTATCCAAAAACGTGTTGTCTGTTTATGCTGTGACTGCCCTGCAGTCTAATCAATTCATCGACTGTCAAAGTAATCTGCTGGGAGACCAGCCCGAGACATATACTCCGGTATCGAAGTTATTGAAAGTCCCTGTATGTGCACTGAGTTGTCTTTTGGTCTTGAAACCATCTGAGCTTAGCTGCAATTCAGTGGTGCTTTTATGCTCCTTGGCTTTGGAGTATAACTCTGTGTTTACCAAGTGTTTGTAACCGTCAAGCAGATATTTTTGTCCAGTAAGATCACTACTCTGCTACTCTTGTGTGAGCGCTACAGCGCCCGTTACATCACGTCAGGGCCTAGTATGGATCGGACAGAATTATCTGTACTCATGTCCAAACTGGGTGAAATCATAACTAAATTGGAGGAGCAAGACCATCGCATGGATCAATTTGCTCAGGCTTTGGGCCTAGTCCTGACGCAACTCAGTATGGTCTCACCGCCTCCTTCTCCTGCGATTGACAGGTCTGCTCAATCAGTCTCTGTTTCCGCTATGATTGCTACTGAGGTATCTCATGGCAGTTTAAAAACTCCTACATGTTTCAATGGGAGTTCAGGTTCATGCAGAGGGTTTATAACCCAAATCGATATAATGTTTGAATTGAATCCAGGTAGGTGTCCCACAGATAGAGCTAAGGTGGGTTATGTCATTAACCACCTAACCGAGAAAGCTCTATTATACACAATGGTGTATAATTCTACAGAGTTCGTAATTGAATTAAGACGCACTTTTGAACCCGTTAGACGGGCAACGGGGGCAGCCAGAGCTTTGTGGCGTATAACCCAGGGCAACCGCCGAGTTGCAAATTATGCCATAGAGTTTAAAACAGTGGCTGCAGAATAACAATGGCCTAATGAGGTGCTTATAACTGCGTTTCTCGAAGGTATATCTGAAACTATCATGCATGAACTAGCTCCTATGTCACTCCCCGATGAGCTAGAGGACTTGATAGACTACTGCATAGCCCCCGACGAACAAATGCGTGACAGGAGGTCTGATCGTAGAAAATCACATAAAACTTTCCAGGGTACTGGTTCTACTCCCAGGTCAACTCATGCGGTCTCTCCTCCTAGATTTGTACCTACTGAACCAGAGCCTATGCAGCTAGGTCGTTCTTGCATATCAGGAGGAGAGGAGAGACAATATTGCCTCAGAGAAGGTCTCTGTTTCTATTGTGGTGACAGAGGGCATTTTCGTTTACAATGCCCCAAGCGACCAAAAATATCTAATGTGTCGGGAAACGAGCAAGCTGAGAGACAGGTTCTAGGTACTACTATAGTCTCTCTCGTGTCGAGAAAGAAAAGAAAGAGAAAATCTTGTGTTGTGGTGCCTGTGTCCATTGCTTGGGAGAAAGTCAAGTTGGACACAGAAGCACTAATTGATTCTGGGTCTGCAGGCAATTTTTGGTATTCTGGGTTTGCTGCCATTCACCAAGTACCTCTGGTGGAAAGAGAAGTACCCCTTCTCATCGAAAGTATTGATGGCAGGAAATTGCTGAGACCACATTGTACACATGATACTGTACCTGTCTCGTTTGGTACTGGTGTATTGCATAGGGAAAAAATCTAATTCTGAATCATAGAATCACCTACTATACCCATTGTATTGGGGTATCCATAGTTGGCTAAACACAACCCAGTTGTCAATTGGTCTACAGGGGAGCTGAGTTCATGGGGATCTAAATGTTGGTCCAGATGTTTGGGATTGGGTACTCTGGTTGGCAGTCTGAATTTAGCTACTGCTCCTCCACTATCCACGGAGGTACCTAAGTGGTATAACGACATCAAGGAGGTATTTGATAAGGGCAAATCTGAGATTCTACCTCCCCACATGCCTTTTGATTGTGCTATAGATTTGTTGCCAGGCACCATGCCTCCGAGGGGCCATGTATACCCACTTTCTCAAAAAGAAAATGGTGTTATTTGCTAGAAGGTACCAAAGATCTCGTGATAATCATAACAGATCACAAGAATCTGGTTTACATGGGAGACACTAAACGTTTGAACTTCAGGCAGGCCAGATGGTCATTGTTCCTGTCCAGCTGTAATTTCTTGTTGACCTATCATCCTGGTTCAAAAAACACGAAGGCTGATGCTTTGTCCAGGCAGTTTGACTCATATGAACAACATACATTCGACCACAGTCCCATCATTCCTCAAGAAAGGATCTTGGGTACCACGGTCCTGACTCTATCTTCTCCATTGTTGGAAAGAATTCAGGCTGTTCAAGGTGTTGAACACCTCTTGAGAAACCTCCTGGTTATCTTTGTACCTGAGGAGGAGAGAACACAGATGATGATGATCTATCATGATTCCAAGCCTTATGGGCATACGGGAATAACTAAGAGTCTAGCCACGATTGAAAAACAGTTCTGGTGGGTAGGTATGTGAAGGGATATAAAAGACTACATAGCCACCTGCGAGGTGTGCTGTAGAAGCAAAAATCCCAGGTCCTTACCTATTGGTCTGTTGCAGTCTTTTCGGTGCCTGAGAGACCATGGTCCCATCTGTCAATGGATTTCATTACTGATCTACTGATGTCCCAGGGTCAAATGGTGATCCTTACCGTGGTAGACAGGTTCTCGAAGATGGTACACTCTTACCTCTGGTCAAGCTTCCTTCAGCCATTGAGCTGGTACCAGTTTTTGTGCAACATATTGTCAGACTTCATAAGGTTCCTCTGGGAATAGTATCCGACAGAGGAACCCAGTTTGTTTCTCGATTCTGGCGAGGGTTTTGTGAGAACATCGGAATTGAATTGAGCTTCTCCTCGGCTTATCACCCACAGACGAATGGGGCCGCAGAGAGAGCCAACCAAAGTGTTGAGCAGTACTTGCGTTGCTTCGTGTCTGAAAAGCAAAGTGAATGGGCAGATTTGTTACCCTGGGCTGAGGTTGCTTTAGACAACTCAGTGAGTGAAACCACGGGTCACTCACCCTTCCATACAGTTTATGGTTATGATCCTCCCATGCTCCCCTCTGCATTCCAAGTCACTGCTTTGCCAGCCTTGGACGAATATCTGCATTCTCTGAAAGGTACATGGGAGAAGGTTAAAGAAATCATGGAAGCCAACATTCAAAAACAAAAAATCAGAAAGACGCAGAGGTCCTGCACCGGTATATACGGTTGGGGACAAAGTATGACTGTCTACCAGAAACATTAAATTGTTAGTACCTTCGATGAAGATGGCTCCCAGATTTATTGGACCTTATAAGGTGTTAAGGCGCATTAACCCTGTATCTTATGCTTTGGCTTTGCCCCCATATCTACGTATCCACAACGTTTTTCATGTCAGCCTCCTCAAACCTCTTACCTGCAATAGGTACACCAGAGTCACTGCTCCTCCTCCGCTGATTAAGTCCCAGGGTGAGGAGGAGTATGAGGTCCATGCCATCCTGAGGTCCCGTGTGGTTAGGGGTGTCCTCCAATACCTGGTGGATTGGGAGGGTTATGGTCCTGAGGATCTTTCTTGGCTGCCAGCCAGTGAAATCCATGCGCCTCATCTGGTTCGTTAATTCCATGCGGCTCATCCTTCGGCGCCTGGAGGTCGTTCTGAGTCCGACTGTAGAGGGGGGGTTCTGTTATGTCCTCAGCCCCTGCTGCACTCCCTGGGAGGTCTGGGCATGGTTCTGTGCCACTGGCTGGTTGAGTGCCAGCACCTTGTGACGGCTAATCGGCGTCTGAGGGGGCGGGGCCTGGTGTGGTTACGAGGAGCCACCGGGTTTAAAGCAGGGCGCGAGGAGTTGCCTCGTTGCCCTGATGTGGAGTTTAGTTCCCGCATCGCCTGCTTTTGCAATTAGTTGTTTTCAGTTGCCGACCCGTTTTTGTCTGATTCCAGCTCCTGTTTTTGACCCAGCTTGTCTTTGACCATTCTTCTGCTTATCCCATATCGGTTCATATTGCTGAGCGTTGTGTGTTTAACCCTATGTATGCCGCTGGGGTTTGGGCCCGCCACCTTGGGATAAACCTCTCTCGCTCTGGGATACTATCTGTAGCCTTATCGGGGTTGTGTTCGAGACCTAATGTTTCCGTATCTATGTTAAGCTGTCTTTACGAGAGATCAGGGAAAGATAGGTACAGCTTGGTTTCTACTCCGTATTACTGTAATACATACGCCAAGTTTAACCCGATCATAATCCGCTCGATACTATCACGTGTGTCATTAGACTCTGGTCATATCAAGGTATCGCAAACCCAGTCAGGTTTATCCAAAAACGTGTTGTCTGTTTATGCTGTGACTGCCCTGCAGTCTAATCAATTCATCGACTGTCAAAGTAATCTACTGGGAGACCAGACATATACTCCGGTATCGAAGTTATTTGTATTATTGAAAGTCCCTGTATGTGCACCGAGTTGTCTTTTGGTCTTGAAACCATCTGACTTAGTTGCAATTTAGTGGTGCTTTTATGCTCCTTGGCTTTGGAGTATTACTCTGTGTTTACCGAGTGTTTTGTAACCGTCAAGCAGATATTTCTGTCCAGTAAGATCACTACTCTGCTACTCTTGTGTGAGCGCTACAGCGCCCGTTACAGTCATATCCGATTCGTCTGTATCGGCCACCCTCCTCATATGGCATTCTGTACGCTGTAAATTTGCCCCATCATCGGCACCCACACCGCTTCTACCATTGAATCATAATCCTAACTTCCAGAGCAGAGTAAGTCGTTCCCTACGGGAAAGGTTCACCGAAGGAGATCGTCTCCAAGCACATCATATTCTTAGGGATGGCCAATTTCCAAATCTACTTGCTCTGAATCCATCAGTACCCTTCACATTTTTAGACACCTTTCATTACCACCACATACTGGTGTTTCTCCGCAATTTACCCAGTAACTCTGGCCTATTACTCCCCCTCACATCTTTTGAACGTTTCTGCGACATGGGTCTGTGACTGGATCACAGTATATTGGCCCTTTATAAACTCATTCAGAAAGTGGACAACCATACCCCAGACTATATGAGACGCTGGGAACGGGAATAGGACATTTCTATTCCTGCGGAACTCTGGCACACTACACCTCAACTGACTCATAAAAGGATTACAAATTTTTTCAATATCTGAAAACTTGCATAAATAATCTTCTGGTATAGGACTCCCCTTCTGGCGTGAATTTAGGATAATGGTAATCCTTATTGCTGGCGAAATTGCTCACAGATTGACTCTTATCTTCACATCTGGTGGGAATGCCCCCTGATCCAGAAATTCTGGAAGATGGTTTCCTCCTTGATATTCATGCTTCCTAATCAGGGGGTGCTGGACAAAATCCCTACAGCCAGGTTCCCTAATGCCAACATCCCGACGGCCAACTTCCAGACAGAACAAGTGCCGGACATCCCAACTTCCCTACACGGCCAACTTCCAGACATCCATAATCCCAGCGACTAAACCTAATACTAACACCCTAACCCTAGGTTTAGGGGGGTTAGGGCTAGGTTTAGGGGGGTTAGGGCTAGGTTTAGGGGGGTTAGGGCTAGGTTTAGGGGGGTTAGGGCTAGGTTAAGGGAGTAGGGTTAGTGTTAGCCGCTGGGATTTTGGATATCTGAAAGATGGTCGTCAGGGACTTGGCCGTGTAGGGAAGTTGGCCGTGTAGGGAAGTTGGCCGTCTGGGAGTTGTCTGTGTAGGGAAGTTGGCCGTCGGGATTTTGGCATTAAGGAACCTGGTTGTAGGGATTTCGACCCAAACCCCTAATCAGGCCATCCGGTTCAGTCCGGATGTTTTCCTCTTGCTCCATATTGACAGGTCTTTCCCTCAACTTAGACGCTTTCTGCTGCTACGTGTCCTGCTATGTGCCAGGACTTTAATTCCCTGACACTGGCGTTCACCCAGCCTTCCCCTCTATGTCAGAGTTGGTTGGGAAAATTAATGGGGTACAACTCGCCAAAGAGACTCTAGTGCAGTGTTTCTCAACTCCGGTCCTCAGTACCCACTAACAGTCCAGGTTTGTGGGGTATCTGAAGCACAGCACAGGTGACATGATTTGCTGCTCAGTGATTGCTAGATTCAGTCTGCATTTCCCCAAGGTGATCCTTAAAATCTGGCCTGTAGCGGGTCCTGAGGACTGGCGTTGAGAAACCCTGCTCTAGTGACTACCGACAAAACTAGAAGGGCTTTCACTGGTTTTACTGGGATCGTACTTTGGCTACAGCTGCCTTCCGACACCTTTCTGGAGAGTGAGGCACTGAGCTGCGTTGTGTGAGTGGGTCTCCTGGACCGATTCAAGTCTCGCCTGCATGATTGTGACACCAGGATTATTAAGATATACTATAGTGCCCCTACCTCTACCCCTATTCCTTTTCTTTCCCTCCCCACTCCTTTATTTTCCCTCTCTCTTTTCTGTTTATTTCTCAGATTATCTTTGGCATCCCACTTCGTCCTTCATTCTCTTCTTTCTCTCTTGCTATGTCTATATCTCTCTTTCTTCGTTCTGTATGATATGTCTTTTCTTCTAGAAAGAATTTGTAGCGCTCACCCCCTAAGGAGACGCTGAATAACCAGAATTTGTCTCACCGCACTAACAATTCAATGCACACCAGCACACCTTTATAGATTTTCTTGACTATACTTTACTGTAGGCAATAAATCTCAATAATTACACATGTAGAATGCTTGATTCTTACAGTTAAAGTACATTATAAATGGTGGGCAATATGAGCGTGTAGCTGCATAGTGACTAAACCATTAATATAACTCCCAGTCCTTTGGTTCAAAGTCCGACTTAGAAATACATATCTATTAGTTTTGTCCTAGGGTACCCGGGTACTAAGTCCACTGGCCGGTGATGGA
This sequence comes from Leptobrachium leishanense, assembly GCA_009667805.1. Taxonomy (NCBI): domain Eukaryota; kingdom Metazoa; phylum Chordata; class Amphibia; order Anura; family Megophryidae; genus Leptobrachium; species Leptobrachium leishanense. The sequence continues at coordinate 229,184,635 of CM019066.1, read as the reverse complement.
TGAATGCCTTCGACTAGTCAATGTTGGGGCCCAAAAATGTAGTAAACAAATAAGTGCGCACTGTTAGCAATATCAGAGGCTGGAGGCCTCTCACCCAACCACCGAAACAGCTGGTCCCGAACCGGTGAAACGCTGATGAAATGTCCCTCGCGAGAAGATCCTTCCTCTCAGCCGTCTGGAGCCCGATGCTGTCGAAGTTCACACTCTCGATCCTGTTCTCCAGTCGGAATCAGAACACCGCCAGCACTCCGCTCCACCTGCAGCCTCCTCACCCGCAATCTCTCTCAAACACTCTCTGGACAGGAACAGTTCAGCATGGGGTGCCGGACAAAATCCCTACAGCCAGGTTCCCTAATGCCAACATCCCGACGGCCAACTTCCAGACAGAACAAGTGCCGGACAACCCAACTTCCCTACAAGGCCAACTTCCAGACATCCATAATCCCAGCGGCTAACCCTAATACTAACACCCTAACTCTAGGTTTTGGGGGGATTAGGGCTAGGTTTAGGGGGTTATGGTTAGGACTAGGTTTAGGGGGGTTAGGGCTAGGTTTAGGGGGATAGGGCTAGGTTTAGGGGGTTATGGTTAGGACTAGGTTTAGGGGGGTTAGGGCTAGGTTTAGGGGGTTAGGGCTAGGTTAAGGGAGTAGGGTTAGTGTTAGCCGCTGGGATTTTGGATATCTGAAAGATGGTCGTCAGGGACTTGGCCGTGTAGGGAAGTTGGCCGTGTAGGGAAGTTGGCCGTCTGGGAGTTGTCTGTGTAGGGAAGTTGGCCGTCGGGATTTTGGCATTAAGGAACCTGGTTGTAGGGATTTCGACCCAAACCCCTAATCAGGCCATCCGGTTCAGTCCGGATGTTTTCCTCTTGCTCCATATTGACAGGTCTTTCCCTCAACTTAGACGCTTTCTGCTGCTACGTGTCCTGCTATGTGCCAGGACTTTAATTCCCAGACACTGGCGTTCACCCAGCCTTCCCCTCTATGTCAGAGTTGGTTGGGAAAATTAATGGGGTACAACTCGCCAAAGAGACTCTAGTGCAGTGTTTCTCAACTCCGGTCCTTAGTACCCACTAACAGTCCAGGTTTGTGGGGTATCTGAAGCACAGCACAGGTGATATGATTTGCTGCTCAGTGATTGCTAGATTCAGTCTGCATTTCCCCAAGGTGATCCTTAAAATCTGGCCTGTAGCGGGTCCTGAGGACTGGCGTTGAGAAACCCTGCTCTAGTGACTACCGACAAAACTAGAAGGGCTTTCACTGACACCTGGTTTTACTGGGATCGTACTTTGGCTACAGCTGCCTTCTGACACCTTTCTGGGGAGTGGGGCACTGAGCTGCGTTGTGTGAGTGGGTCTCCTGGACCGATTCAAGTCTCGCCTGCATGATTGTGACACCAGGATTATTAAGATATACTATAGTGCCCCTACCTCTACCCCTATTCCTTTTCTTTCCCACATCCCTCCCCACTCCCCCTTTATTTTCCCTCTCTCTTTTCTGTTTATTTCTCAGATTATCTTTGGCATCCCACTTCGTCCTTCATTCTCTTCTTTCTCTCTTGCTATGTCTATATCTCTCTTTCTTCGTTCTGTATGATATGTCTTTTCTTCTAGAAAGAATTTGTAGCGCTCACCCCCTAAGGAGACGCTGAATAACCCAGAATTTGTCTCACCGCACTAACAATTCAATGCACACCAGCACACCTTTATAGATTTTCTTGACTATACTTTACTGTAGGAAATAAATCTCAATAATTACACATGTAGAATGCTTGATTCTTACAGTTAAAGTACATTATAAATGGTGGGCAATATGAGCGTGTAGCTGCATAGTGACTAAACCATTAATATAACTCCCAGTCCTTTGGTTCAAAGTCCGACTTAGAAATACATATCTATTAGTTTTGTCCTAGGGTACCCGGGTACTAAGTCCACTGGCCGGTGATGGATGAATGCCTTCGACTAGTCAATGTTGGGGCCCAAAAATGTAGTAAACAAATAAGTGCGCACTGTTAGCAATATCAGAGGCTGGAGGCCTCTCACCCAACCACCGAAACAGCTGGTCCCGAACCGGTGAAACGCTGATGAAATGTCCCTCGCGAGAAGATCCTTCCTCTCAGCCGTCTGGAGCCCGATGCTGTCGAAGTTCACACTCTCGATCCTGTTCTCCAGTCGGAATCAGAACACCGCCAGCACTCCGCTCCACCTGCAGCCTCCTCACCCGCAATCTCTCTCAAACACTCTCTGGACAGGAACAGTTCAGCATGGGGTGCCGGACAAAATCCCTACAGCCAGGTTCCCTAATGCCAACATCCCAACGGCCAACTTCCAGACAGAACAAGTGCCGGACAACCCAACTTCCCTACAAGGCCAACTTCCAGACATCCATAATCCCAGCGGCTAACCCTAATACTAACACCCTAACTCTAGGTTTAGGGGGGATTAGGGCTAGGTTTAGGGGGGTTAGGGTTAGGACTAGGTTTAGGGGGGGATAGGGCTAGGTTTAGGGGGGTTAGGGTTAGGACTAGGTTTAGGGGGGTTAGGGCTAGGTTTAGGTGGTTAGGATTAGCTTTAGGGGTTAGGGCTAGGTTTAGGGTAGTTAGGGTTAGGTTTAAGGGGTTAGGGCTAGATTTAGGGGGGTTAAAGTTAGGTTTAGGGGGTTAGGGTTAGGGCTAGGTTTAGGGGGGTTAGGGCTAGGTTTAGGGGGGTTAGGGTTAGGTTTAGGGGGGTTAGGGTTAGGTTTAGGGGGTTAGGGCTAGGTTTAGGGGGGTTAGGGAGTAGGGTTAGTGTTAGCCGCTGGGCTTTTGGATGGAAGTTGGCCATCAGGGAATTGTCTGTGTAGAGAAATTGGCCGTGTAGGGAAGTTGGCCATCAGGGAATTGTCTGTGTAGGGAAATTGGCCGTGTAGGGAAGTTGGCCGTCAAGGAGTTGTCTGTGTAGGGAAGTTGGCCGTGTAGGGAAGTTGGCCGTCAAGGAGTTGTCTGTGTAGGGAAGTTGGCTGTCGGGTTTTTGGCAGTAGGGAACCTGGTTGTAGGGATTTCGACCCAAACCCTTCACCATGATATACAGCAAGGCAATTTGCACTCTCCCCAATCACTCCAGCAATGGATGTCGTCCGATTCTCCGGGCTCCAACTTGCAAGATCTTAGAGAGTGTCACACAAGCTGACTGCCTTCTCTCGCTGCTCACTCCATTCTGCCCCCGCTGCACACACCGTACCCCTCTTCCTGGCGCCAAACCTACTACTTCCTCCCTCTCCCCGAGGGTTTCTGGGAGACTTAGTCCATATGTCCATTACAGTCTTTGTCCAACCGTTGCACTCTGGCTCCCTCTATGGACGTAACAGCCGCAGTTCTCAGAAGCCAAAGCAACCACAGGGCTACAAATTTATAATTTACACCCACTACGTACATTTATAGTGGGGCACTCCTCGCTTGAACCACAGTATTTGGATTACGTTATCTTCTATACACTTTATTGATACGACTTTCTCTATGTCTGGTCTGCTATTAAGAATTGTTTCTAATTTTCTGCTGCATATGCTATTATTGCTCATGGTGCTGTACCAATGCTGACAATCTTATGAGTCGTTTACCATTTCTTGTTGAATGTTTAGAATGCAAAATAAAAATTCTTTACAAAAAAAATGGACATTCTCCCCCGAACATTGTATCTTTTTCAAACAATGCCAATTGCCATACCCAACTTGTTCTTTAGCTCCTTTCAAATGCTCTTCACCTCCTATGTCTGGAACGGTCGCCAGTCACGAATATGCCTCACCCTGCTGTCCGCTCCTAAATCTCCACACTCACTACCTCATGCTCCATGACCAGCAGAACACAGGAAATGACTTAAAAGCTCCTTTTGAGATGGTACAAACCCCCGGCCTTGCTTGCTGTATACAACACCCACACTGACGGTTCATGTTGGAAATGCCAGGCCCCCCACGCTGGCCTTCTTCATATGTGGTGGAGCTGCCCATTGCGCCAACCTTTCTGGCACACAGTTCATGAAACCATCTGCAAGGTTTCAGTAGCACCCCCCGATTTCTCTCCAGCCTCTATGCTCCTATATCACACCTTGTTGAATATCACAGACTACAAAAAATCCTTGGACATTAGACTCTTGAATACAACAAAAGCCATTATCCCGAAGCATTGGAAATCCCCCTAAGTCCCTTCAACTAGGGAATGGATCCAGGAGTTCCATAACCTGCGGAATATCGAAGATCTTCTCCATGGGGCCGCAGGTACTTCTGGCAAACATTTGCGTCGCTGGTTCTACTGGCCAACCACCTGTCCCCTCATACGAGATGTACCACCTCCATGAGAATATATCGGGAAATGTTTCCTCCCAGGACTGTTTCCCCTCCGCAGGACTGTTTCCCCTACGCACCTCAGGCTTTAGTATTTTCCCCCACCCACCCCCGCTAACACTAGGTCGCCCGCTACACCTCCTCTCTTCCCCCCTTCACTCTCCCCCCACCCCAAACACCTCCTTTGAATTATGATTTATTGAAAACATTTCTGTTTTTTCCGGTTCCCCTATTCACTGTTATATCTTTTCACGTAGCTGCGCTCTTTTTGGTGCACTTTGTTTCTGAATACGCCATAGAATTCAAGATGTTGGCCTCTGACGTACAGTGGACCAATGAGTCATTGGATTTGGCGTTCACTGAGGGTCTATGCGACAGTCAGATGCATGAACCTGCCCCAGTGAGGTTACCAAGGTTGCTGGATGACCTTATCGACTTCTGCATGGCTCTGGATGATCAGATCCACCATATGAGGGATCCCTCTGTCTATGTTCCTCCTAGGGTTGAGTACATTCACTTAGAACCTTTGCATAACACAGCATGAGAGGCATCACAGAATACGGAGGGTTTATGTTTCTATTACGGGGATCAAGGGCATTTTCGGTTGCAATGCCCCCGACGACCCACAAAGTCCAGAGTGTCGGGAAATGCTCAAGCCTAGGGACTTTGATGAGACAAACGTTGGGTATGACAAATATGTCTCCTCTGTATAAACAAAAAACTTGTATAGTGGTACCAGTATTGCTAGCTTGGGACTCTACCAAGCTTGATACAGAGACATTTGTCGACTATGGTGCTGCCAGTAATTTCCTCATTCAGGGGTTTACGTCCACTCACTTGCACCCTCTGGTGGAAAAAGAGCCACCCTTAGTAGAGGCTATCGATGGTAGGCCTCTGTCTAGACCTAAAGTGACTCATGAATCAGCACCGGTCCTCATGAACACAGGGGTCTTACATAAGGAAGATGACACCGTTTCAGATAATCGAGTCACCTCAAGATATCAGCAACATAAAATAAAAAACATAAAATTGATTGATTGGGAAAGTATGTTTAGTATATTGTTAGAAGGCATGATGATCAGACACGTATGTGGTACCATTTGTGTAGTATTTGATGACTTACAGACAGAAGATAGAAAGTAAAATAATGTAAGAAAAATCTCTTAAATAAATTAAAGGCAGTACCTTTGTAAGGTGGTGTTCACTAATCAAAGCTCCCATGCAAGCTGATGGATCAGATGGTGATCCAACTTTCCAGGTCTTCGCAGCATCTACAAACCTCTGCAGAAAATCGTCATAGATTGCAGTCTGGACATAAATTCTGCTTGTGCAAAGACAGATCTCTCCCTGTTAAAAGCAACAATGTCCAATTAATTGTCATTATTGTTATGTATATTGCATCTAACAAACAGGACATCCATATCATAGTTTCATCACTGGCATAGGCATACATTTTTTGAGGCAGACAAACACCCCACCTCCCCAAAAAAAGAAACCTGCTATAACGTGAAAGTTTAGTTTAGAAAAAGCAGCACCTTAGAGGGGATATGATAACTTTATATAAATATATACAAGGTGTTTATAAACCATTGTCTGGAAAAGTATTTATTAATAGGACTATACATTGGACGAAAGGAAATTCAGTCTAAAGCATTGGAAGGGTTTTTTTTCACAATGAGAACAACAAAGCTGTAAAATTCTCTGTCTGCCTGAGATGGTTGGGTCAGAGTCTGTACACGACTGAATCACTCCCTGCAAAAACAGTATATTATGTGTTATAAAACTTAATACGTGATAACGGCTGCTTGACCCTAGAGGAAATCTGAATTCCATTCTGGGGTCAAGAAGGAATTTTTCCCCAGTATGTTGCATATTTGGCAAGTGCTTCAGACTGGGTTTTTTGCCTTCTTTTGGATTAACCATTGTAGGTGATTGTCAGGTGCTGGCACCTGATTGGTATCGAGATGGCAAAGATCTGAACCCAGGATGCGGTAATATGCATGTCTAGGGGAGTGTAGAGAGTGGTGAGCTGCAGGATGCAGGGGAACAAATGGTTTGGAGCAGAAGGGCAGGGCAAGTCGTGGACTGACAATGGAGAATGCAGTAGACTGACCAGAATGATGACACCTTGGACACGCTGGATACAGAGGGTTATGGAAATACGGGCTGAGGTTCAAGTTATAGCAGGAGAGCCACACCATATAGGTCTTCTCTCTGAGCTGAAGGTTGACAATGCTGACGCAAAAGGTGGAGAGATGAGAGTAGCCCTTTATTCAGGCAAGGTCATGTGGTGTGTGTGTGTGTGTGATTTAACTGGTTGTGTGCCGGAAACCCAGTGCTGGTCATGAGATGTACAATACTTGAAGAGTGCTGCCCTCAAGTGACAGCACAGATCAGAAATCTGATATTGATGCGTGAAAGGCTGAACTCGTTGGACACACTTTTTTTTCAGCCTATGTAACTATGTCATAGAGGCGCAATGGGTACTTCCTAATGTGGAAGAATCTGAATGGGTGTTTCTAAATTGCTGATAATGCTAAAAGTCTGGTATGAATCAATCAGGTAGTGACAGATAAAGGTACTTCAGTGGATCGATGAGTCACTAGTGATCGTGCAAATAACAATTTTGTGCAAATACGCAACCATGTGCCAAAATAACAAAAGCAACGGTGATATATCCTTATATCATATGCATAAATCTGTTCCTATAATACAAGGTGTATGGTAAACCACATGTGCAAATGCATATAAAGTGCACGTGCTCATAAATCCTTTATTTGTAAAGTGCAAACACAAAAATGTGTTGATGTGACATCTATAGAAAGTCATAAAAATGTCCTCTTGTTGGGTTAGATAATAGTCTCTAAATGTCCTACGGCCGTAAAAAGTGCACGTGCAAAAGTGCAAATTTCAAAATGTAGATAGACCAGATCCGTGACTGCTGGTCACCATACAGCATATAAGTCAAAAATAAAATGTCCCAACGTTGTACTTCCTCTCCTCAGTTGGCAGATTTCATTGCATATATGGGGAAGAAAAAGAGAGAAACAATAGTGCAGACTGTTGTGATTTGTGAAGGGAGTGTATATATGAAAATCACTCACAAATTATAGAGCCTAATTGATCCCGGCTCTAGGTTGGAATGCCTCACGTCAAATACAGGGGGTCGTTCCCCCTTTTCCTGGGTCTTCCAGTTATCCTAATATACATAAATCTCTCCTTAACATAACCATGAATTTGCTTGCACGTAGCTCCGGGAAATGCTCACTGATCCAAGAACTGGTCATACAGGAGACAAAGCTTCTCCCACACTCTTTATTCACACAGTGCTGCCACAATCTCACATCACCCTCTGCCACAGCGCTTGCTTCTGGACTCTGCTGATTTAACTGGTTGTGTGCCGGAAACCCAGTGCTGGTCATGAGATGTACAATACTTGAAGAGTGCTGCCCTCAAGTGACAGCACGGATCAGAAATCTGACATTAATGCGTGAAAGGCTGAACTCGTTGGACGCACTTTTTTTTTTCAGCCTATGTAACTATGTCATGTTTTATTGTAGGATCCAAATAAATTGTCTTTTTTTTTTTCAGCAGATTCAGTAGTTTCAAAATATTTCAGTGTCCTGTCCTTTGTCTTGGGCAGCTCCACCTCTTTAGCTCAACGACTCCCAAGCCTGGAAGTTGAAGCGCTAATTACGGAATTTGCGCTCCAAAGCAACTTGTGTAGCGTAGGAACCGCAAATCGCGCACCGCTAGGGGACATGTGCACTTTATGTACGTAAGTTCCGTAGCACCTGCATAGAACAATGCAGATACGATCCATTGGCTATCTTTCTGCGACTGCTGGTTATAGCTATTGGTCTCGGAAAGGGTGATGTCGACAAGCTCTCTATGTGCCAACGTCGCTAGTGACCAATCTGGTGACTAGCATCCATGAAATTCAAAAAATCCCGGCTGCAGGTAAAGCTGGGTGGGTTGGAGGAAACCACCACTTCACCTCATGAGTCTGCGAGAACGAGGCAGCTGGGGGGAAGAGAGGCCCTCCTGAGTAGAGTGCCCCTTTAAGGTTTTTGCCTGATTGCAGCAGCAGCAATTGCACAGCACAAAGTGTTGCTCAATTTTTTTCCTCTCAAACATATGTAGCAGCAACTAAGCATGCTCAGGGATCTGGTGATGATGCTATGGGTGTCATCAATAATTGTGGGTAATCCACCCTGCCTGTAATGCATTTTTATACTATCTCTGTGTCTGTCTCTTTTACCTGTTCACGGCGGAAGGAGGCATTGAGTTGTTGAAATTGCTTTCCATTTGCAGTCACACTAACCTGTCCTGTCCACAATCAGAGGAAATTTTGGTCATTCGATGCATTCTCTTATAGCAGGGGTCAGCAAACTACATTTCCCATGTGGCTCAGTCAGCCTAATGGGAGACTGAGCATCATGGGAGATGTAGTTCCAAAAACATCAGGTAGCCAAGGTTGATGACCCCTGTCCTATAGCGAGCTGCCATCTGGGATGTCAGAGCTTGCTGTGGAACTTCCCCTGGCCGTACATTGACATCAGAAATGGGTTTCCCCCTGCTCAGAAAGGAAATTCTGTACTTGGACCCCTGTTTCTTGGGATCCGTAAGCTTCACAAGGTCAGTTGAGAAGCAAATGGAAAGGGCAGAGTCTAGCCATTCCAATTAAATCAAGCAGCACCATGGTTCACTTTTCAATTATTAAATCAACAATGTGGCTGAAATAACTCACCTTCTGATTTCCCATGGCGGGAGCAAGTGTGGAGCTGATGAGTCATTGCATTTTTACACATTGCATCATCTAAAACACAGGCCCCCGCACCACTACATGGAGGCACTTTGGACTACTGTATCCAGGGCCGGATTAAGATCTCTATGGGCCTGTAGCTGAACATTTTGGTGGCTTTTTTGGGAATTTAGTGAAATGAAAACATATTTTAGGTTATTTAATAGTGCAGATACGGGTATCTCTAACCAGGCAGACACTGAGTAAATTTCCATTCAGATTTCAATCATTTACAGCGTGTAAAATTATTGTTTCACATTTTATCATCCAAACCTTTTGTGGTTATATATTCTATAAAGAATTCTTGTTAAAAAAAAATTGAAATGGAAACCTATTAATGCATTTTTCTGAGAAAATATACAATTTTAACCAAAAAATGAAATATTTCCCTTGTGTTTTGGAGGATGGTGTTTTATGAATAATATGACTATGTATAAAGCATTGACCTTGCTCCCTACATGGGAAATGAGAAGGTGAGTAATGGCAGTGGTATTGCTCATTTTATACATGACAAATGGACAATGCCATTGCTTTGGAACTAAAATTAAATAAATAAATAAAGTGTATTTTTTCTTTTGTTTTAGATTTTAAAATGGTCATGTTTGGTATCAATGCAAAGGCCAGACTCTGACCTGTCCAATGACACCTCACTTGACCTTGTGAGGTTTAAAGATTAGTGATGCAGGGTTCCAAAGTCCCCCCAGTGCTCTTCGATGCAGTGTGGCAGTTTAGGTTTTTGATGTAACAATTCGTAACAACGGATTGTACCATCATCTCCACACTTGTTGGTGACATGAGAAATGAGATGGGGAGTTAGTGCAGCATCAGTTTTCACTTTATAATTGAAAAGTGAGAAATATTGCTGTTTTAGAAAGAAAAAATAAAGAAATATTTATTTTATTTTTATTGTTACATAACACCTGGTCATGTTTGGTATCATTGGAAAGGACATGCTCTGACCTTTCCGGTGATATTGCACATGACCCTGTAGCTGCTATGGAGTCAGAGATACAGTGGTCCAAATGCCCATCAATGCAAACATAGTTATCCTTTCTCTGGGCCTATTCTGGGGCATGGGCCTGGAGCTGCTGCCCCATCAGTCCCTATGTTAATCCGGCCCTGCCTGTATCTCCATTCTGTATACCCCACAAAGTCAAATAACATGTCCATAGGACCATGACCGTATAGCATGTAAAAAAGTGAAAATAAAAGATAAAACTGTTGTGATGAGAGTCACCTTGAACTTGGGGTATATGGACCTAGAGATGCATTTGGGAGGTGCAGACCTGATGTTTGATATTGTATCTCTGCCCTCTCCTATGTTGAAGTCATCCAGTACCTACAATTCTAGCTGCAGGGCGTTTGTGTTGTCGGTTATTGTCTATGTTTATCCATTACTATGTGCTAATAGGATTACTGTGTGGGTCGCTGTAGCCCTTTCCAACTCCCCCTATCTAGAATATGTGTACATCTGTTAAAGGTTGGAGTGGTCTTTGTCTGTCTTAACACTACCTAATTATCAGATACTGTATTATCTGAATCACCTGTTTACCCCCACAATTTACTATTGTTCTGGTTTGGTGGAATGTTTCGCATATGTCTTGGTGACCAGAGTTAAGCCCATTATCTGTTCCTGGTCTAATTAGGTTACAGACAGCAAGATGTTGGGCAGTGATTCCTGAGCAATCACAGCAATATGCCAGGGGAGGGATTCCTGATATAGTGCAGTAAAATGTCAGGGTGTCAGTTTCCATTGACTGATAGGCCCCGCCTTGCACTGTATATATTAAAGGCTCAGTTCTAGTCTGACTGTTCTAACCTCAAGATCTGTGTGCACACTCATTTCTGGGGAATGCTATCACTGTACTTTCAGTGTACCCGTCCTTAAGCTTCGGTTTAGGGCTGGAGAAAGGCATGAAAGATTGCTGGTGGGAGAACGGAGTCCGGTAAGGGGTGGCATTAACAGATGTGGCTCAGTCAGGATACAGAGATCTGTTACAATCTTATTTTTCCTTCGGAGGCAGTGCCGCTGTCTATTTTTGATGTATATAACAAGCAATGCCATTGTCGATATTCACTTTCTCATTTCCAATGTAAGTGCAGTGTTTTATACATAGTCATATTATTTATAAAACACAATGCACCAAAATACAAGTGGCAAAATTAAAGGCCATATTCCAATGCTTTTTTTTTATGGGAAAAACACTGAGGATAAGTGGAATATCGTTAAACTAACACTAGAAAAGTACACGTCACAATATATTCCACTGGGTAATAAATATAAAAGAAACAGACGGAAACCAATGTGGCTAGGTGGTAGGGTAACCAAGGAAATTAAAAATAAAAAGGCATATAAAGCTTTTAAATCTGATAAATCTGAGGCATCCTATAAAGCATATAAGGTAGCCAACAAAGCATGTAAAAAAGTGATTAGCTGGGCTAAAGAGATCAAGACCAACCCTAAGGCTAGGGTCAGACGAACGCATTTTTCACGTTGTCCGTGAAAAAGTGCGTTCGAACGAATGGACGTATTTTTTCACGGAATACGCGATAGCGGTCATACGATGCGCATTTTCGTCCGTGATTTTGTACGGATCATCAATAAAACCCTTTTGCGTCTGGACGTTATGTTGGCCGGACGTGTGCAGTGTCTGACGTCTCCCAATCACGCAAACACGCCGCTATGCGGCCGCAGCGCACTCTGTACGTCAGTAGTAGCGGTTTGACGTTCTCGAAAAAATGCGTTCGTTGGCCACTTGCGTTGCACGGACGAACTTTCGTGTGGCCGTTCGTCGTATGTTCCCCGGCATTGGACGTCATTTGCTGCTAGCACGGCCGTGATTTCGTGCGGCTAAACGCACGTGAAAAATGCGTTCGTCTGACCCTAGCCTAAAAGATTCTTTACATAGGTACATAAATTCTAAAAGACCCAAGAGTGAAAATGTAGGTTCACTAAAATCTAAGTCAGGGGTATATTTAACTGAAGATCGCGATAAAGCAGAAATTTTGAATGATTTAGTTTTTTCAGTATTTATCAAAGAGAAATCTATAACAGGAGATATGCTATTCATTAATAAAAACTAACTTATAAAAAGTGATTGGCTGACTCAAGAAAAGGTTTTGCAGCAATTAAACAAATTGAATGTGAATAAAACCCCAGGACCGGATCCGGATGGAATTCACCCGCAAGTACTGAGGGAGCTATGTGTGAAATATGTAAACCTCTGTTCTTAATCTTTCAAGATTCTTTTCTTTCAGGAATCATACCAGAGGATTGGAGAAAAGCTGATGTGAACCCTATATTCAAGAAAGGTTTAAAATGTATGCCTGGGAATTATAGATCTGTCAGCTTAACATCTGTAGCTGAGAAAGGATTTAAGAGGTTACTAATGGATAATATTCAGGAATTTATTGGGAGGTATAATGTAATTTGCAAAAATCAGCATGGTTTTATGAAACACAGATCATGTCAGACTAACCTAATTGCATTCTGTGAGGAAGTAAGTAGAAGTATAGATCAGGGGGTCACAGTGGAGTTATTTACTGGGATTTTGCCAAAGCATTCGACACAGTTCCACACACGTTACTATTTAAATTAAGAAAAATAGGTCTAGTTGAAAATACTTGTTCTTGGATAGAAAACTGGCTAAAAGATAAGGTACAGAGAGTGGTCATAAATGGTACATTTTCAAGATGGACATCAATGGTAAGTGGCGTCCCTCGGGGGTCTGTTATAGGACCAATTCCATTCAATTCATTTATAAATGACCTTGAAATAGGCATCAAAAGTCATGTATCAGTGTTGCAGGTGACACATACAAGGAAAAGTAATACGATGTGAGCAGGATGTTACTTCGCTGTAGAGGGAGTTAGATAAATTAGGGGACAGGGCACTTAAATGGCAGATGAAATTTAACGTAGATAAATGCAAAGTTATGCACTTTGGAGTAAAGAATACACAAGCAACTTATGCCCTAAATGGTACTGAGTTAGGGAAATCAAAGCAGGAGAAGGATTTGGGAATAATCATAGACTTAAAAGTAACAATGCCCAATGTCAAACAGCAGCCGCCAAGGCCAGCACGGTAATGGCATGCATTAAAAGAGGAATTCACTCTTGGTATGAAAACACAATTTTGCCTTTTTAGAAATCAATGGTAAGACCGCGTCTTGAATATGCAGTGCAATTTTGGACACCTGTCTTAAGAAAGGATATTATAGAGCTAGAAAAGTGCAGAGATGGGCAACTAAATTAATAGGGGGAATGGAAGGTTTAAGTAATGAGGAAAGGCTAACACATTTACACCTGTTTATTTTTGAGAAACAGCACCATAGAGGGGATCTGATAACTTTAGATAAATATATACAGGGCCATTATAAACCACTGTCTGCACACTTATTCATTAGTGAGAAAAAAGAGGTTTGTGAGGGTCCTGAGGACGAGCAACTGCACTAGTGGCCTGCTCTACGGTGGGGCCCGCTCAGGTCTCACAGGATTTTTGCTCGATTGTGCCATTACAGGGATGAATACTCCATATGCAAATCAGTCTGCTGTCACCCAGAAATGGTGGCCAGTACTGATTGCCAAGGACGTCATCCCTGCACGAGAGATGCAGCAACCCAGACGATCGTTTCGGCCTTATTAGGCCTCGTCAGGAGGGTATAGCTGACATCCCTCTAGGCACCTCGAGCAAGGGGTCCAGGTCTGGATTACTTTTAAAAAAGGACTATGACTTCCTGCAAAAACATAATATTAAGGGTCATAATATTTAATATGTGGGTAAAAGCTTCTTGATCCAAGGAGAAATCTGACTGCCATTCTGGGGTCAAGTAGGAATTTTTCCCCAGTATCCCCAGAATTTTTCCCCACATCTTAGAGAGAGTTCAGAGAAGGGCTACTAAAATGTACGGCTTGAAGGAGAAAAGTTACCAGGAAAGGCTTAATGATCTTAACATGTACAGCTTGGAAAAAAGACGAGACAGAGGAGATATGATAGAAACATTTAAATACGTAAAGGGAATCCACAAGGTAGAGGAAGGGAGTATATTTAAAAGGAAACAAAGTAGCAAAACAAGAGGACATAGTCTTAGATTAGAGGGGCAAAGGTTTAAAAGTAACATCAGGAAGCATTATTTTACTGAGAGGGTGGTGGATACATGGAACAGTCTTCCAGTTGAAGTGGTAGAGACCAAAACAGTAATTGAATTTAAGCAAGCATGGGATAGGCATAAGGCTATCCTAAACAAAAGATAAATCCAAGTAAAGTATCCATGTAATTGGGCAGACTAGATGGGCCGAAAGGTTCTTATCTGCCGACATGTTTCTATGTTTCTATGTTGTATATTGACAAGCGCTTCAGACTGGGGTATTTGCCTTCTTTTGGATTAACAGCAGTAACCGATGTGTGAAATCTGAACCTGATGGACGCATGTCTTTTTCCAGCCTATGGAACTATGTACAGCATAATGGCTCAAGCGCTCTGTTTATTTTTTTAGCGGCTTTTTTTAATCCGAGATGCAAGCTCTGCTTGCTTCTCAGATGTAGCGCCTGCTTACTGTACATTAACATCTCCTATACTTTATATAGGAGATGTTAATCTGAAGCTAACACATGAAGAACAAGCTATTCCAGCAAGCTTGTTCTTCAACTGTGCCTGGCATTACTCAGTATAGAATTACATCTTTCAAAGGCTGGGTTAAATGATTGTTATTCAGCAGCACTCTAACCCCACCAAAAATATCCCATACTCACCTTCGTGACTCAGTGCAGAAAGCAGCACGATCTGCCACTTCTTCACATCGCAGGCAGCAGAACCCTGAGAGCAACTAGTTCCCAGTGATACACCTTGAATCTTTCCACCATCCCAACCAGACCTCACTTGCACAAGTTCCTGCAAAGCTTGCATGAGATTGTGTCTATCTCCATGGAGGCTTGTGGGCTCCTGGAGCCGATAACAGCGAAACACATAGCACCTCTGCTGTTACCATTGAACACCAGTGGTATTACCACTCGAACTGCTGAAAAAGGGCTCAGTTGAAATACGGTTGTTAAATGACAAATGCTAATGAAAAATTGCTGCCGCTAAGATTTCCATTAGCAACTGACATTTAACACCAACCGTGAAATAGGGCCTGAGGTTTTTAGTTTTGGTTAAAGTGGTGTATTTTCTGAGAAAAAGAAATGCAGTGATAGGTTCTCAGTATCTGCTTTCTTTCTGCAAAGAGTAACCCATAGAATATATAACCAGAAAATTTGGATGATAAAATGAGGGCAAATAAGTTTACATGTAAATTATTGAAATTTGAATTTAAATTTACACTTTTTTGACATTGTTTGTCATAGCACTTTGATAAGACATGACATATGCACATAGTAATGATACATTTTGAGTCTGTCAAAAAAGGATATATAATTTGCCTGGGTCCTACACGAAAACATGACTTCAAATCACGTTTAAATATGATGAGCATAAAATGTTCAAAATGAGCTCAGGACATGCGAAAGGGTCCAGCTGCGAAGGGTTAAAAATGTTTGAGTAAAATGAGAAAAAAACAAAAAAACGAATGCGTTTATCACCTGTTCTGTGCGTTTGTCTGTCACAGTACCCTCCCTAGTCCTGCTGTTTGGCTCAGATGCTTACAGCTGCAGTCTCCAGCAAAATAACTGACACTTTACAGAGTTTAAAAGGTAAAATACTGCTGTAGCAGTATTTGCTGATATTTATTTAATTGCATGAACTTCACACTATACTGAGCCAGCAGTTCTGTCTGAGCATAATATAATGTAATTCAAAGTCATTTTTTAATATTGGACCCTGGCAAGTTATATATTATATATATATATATATATATATATATAGCAAACCACAGGGTGGGTTGCACTCAACCTAAACTTGCAACACGAGCGGGTGCATCTAAGACCAAAAATACAAAACACGAAAAAAAGAGCACTCCATATCAATGACCACCTTCATCCACCATTTTGTGCAAGAAAAAAACACATGTCAAAAAACCTACTGAGGTAAAATGATGGGGATTCAGTTAACAAAGTATGATCATAGTTTGCGTAAGCCTGTCACAATCGCCAATGTACCCCATCGTTGACAGGTCCTATCTTAATCCTAATTCTGTAAATGCAGATACAGTCAAGTAAGATAGGACCTGTCAACGATGGGGTACATTGGCGATTGTGACAGGCTTACGCAAACTATGATCATACTTTGTTAACTGAATCCCCATCATTTTACCTCAGTAGGTTTTTTGACATGTGTTTTTTTCTTGCACAAAATGGTGGATGAAGGTGGTCATTGATATGGAGTGCTCTTTTTTCGTGTTTTTTATATATATATATATATTTTTTTAGCACACTTAGGAGCTTCAAAATAGATCACTACTATGCGATGTCACATCAGAATGCTATATCAAAAATGTAAATAACAGGGTTTATTCAGAGAGAACCGATATTTCAGTGCTCTTTGATTACGGCACCCTTAATTCGCTGAACCTGCGGTGAATTTAGCATTCACCACAGGGTCCCCGAATCGATGCACTGAACCCCGCCGATAAACCCACTGAACGCAGTCGCAAACTGCCGAAAAACCACCGAACGCTCCAAAGTCTTTATTCTAACGATCATAGATAAAGTTTAAACCAGATGTGGTGGGGCCTCAATATCTAGTCTAGATTGATTGGTGTATATTGAGTTAAATTCTGTGTTTCTATGAAATTTGAAAACCGCACTTCAAAGTTGACCAATCCCGCGTTAAGAGGCTGTCTTATATTGTGATTTAAATTTCTGTATTTAAGGTTTACGTGATGAGTGACTACTCAGAGGAAAAGATACTAAGACCACTACTTTGCGGGCCTGACACATGAGACATTTAAATAAACTATAACTTTTATTGTTATTCTTAAAACAATTAGTTTCTTATAAAAAATAAACAACACAAATAAATAAATTAAGAATAAATGGATGTCGACTAGTATCAGGTGATACTTTGGGTAATATTGTTCTCCTCTATTGCTTCAAGATATCACTATAGTTAGGCTGCTGGCACATATTGATGGTATTCATTATATACTAGATTGTGAGTTCCTACGGGAATAGGGCCCTCATCTCCTCCTGTACTGTTTGTCAAATGTTGTTCAATGTATTGTAACCCTGTCTATACTGTGCTTATTGTACAGCGCTGCGGAATATGCTGGCGCTTTATAAATAAAGAATAATAATAATAATAATAATATATACTGAGGGTACCATGTAAATCAGTCTTAAATTCAACACTATAAAGAAAAATCAAAGAGCATGCTGTGCTGCCTGATTGTGTAATAATTCTCTATTGGGAAATGTGATTCTTTGTAAGAATTATGAGTCAGCCCGAGTGCCCTGTACCGAGCATTCACCAACATTAAATTCACAGTCTGAAGGCTCCAACTCACCATAGATACAATATAATTGCACCTAATTCCACTCATGTATTCATGGTATCCTCATAGATCTTTTTTTCAGTAAGTCACATAGCAAATATGCATCTTGTATCCACATTTAGCAAGTTAAAAACAATCAAGCAGCAGCCATGCTTATTCAAGATATCTCTGTATATAGGCTTCTAGATACATGCTGATGGTATTCATTATATACTGGTTCATTGAATGGTACCATGTATATCAGTCTAAAATTCAACACAATAAAGAAAAATCAGAGAGCATGCTGTGCTGCCTGATTGTATAGCAATTTTCTATTGAGGAATGTGATTTTTTCATAGGAATTATAAATCAGCCTTTTATTGTGTAGATCAAGCTTAATACCTTCACACCTACACAGTGATTTGTTTATTCTCACAGGCTTAATAACCCTTCTCAGAAGGCTTAATGTCTAACTATAATCTCTGATTTTATCCTGTGAAAGTGACCTTGATGCACAATATCTAAATCTTGATGTATTCTTTATTAGCATATAGGTATTCCACAAGCACAGAACATCTATTCAGTTGTATTAGTGCCCTGTACTAAGCATTCACTATATTAAATTCACAGCTTCAAGGCTCCAACATTCCATTCAGTTGTATTAATGCCCTTAATATAGTGAATGCACCAAAGTCACCAACGACCTCCTAACTGCTAAAAAACACAGGCACTATTCTATTGTCATCCTGCTTGACCTCTTGGCTGCTTTTGACACTGTCGACCACCCCCTCCTTCTACAGACTCTCAGCTCTCTTGGTCTCTGTGACACTGCACTCCCTTGGGTTGACTCCTATCTATCCAACAGGTCCTTCTCTGTGTCAATTGATGGCAACTCCTCCTCTTTATTGCCTTTATCTGATGGTGTACCTCAAGGCTCTGTCCTAGGTCCTCTGCTCTTTTCTATCTACACCTCCTCCCTGGGCAAAATCATTAACAGCTTTGGGTTTAACTACCAACTCTATGCTGATGATACTCAGATCTACCACTCTACCCCTGATCTCTCTCCTTCTGTCCTTTCCAAAGTCAGTGACTGTTTATCTAGCATTTCCTCCTGGATGGCCTCTCATCACCTAAAGATTAACATGTCTAAGACTGAGCTGCTACTAATTCCTCCCCACCTCCTGACTTTTCTATCACGGTGGAGGGTATCACTATCTCCCCATCAAACGAAGTTCATTGTCTCAGAGTTACACTTGACTATGCGCTTTTCTTCCTCCCCCACATCCAGTCTCTTTCCTCCTCTTACCACTACCAACTATGCAATATTTCCAGGATCCGGCCATTTCTTACCGCTGACCCCACAAAACAACCCATCCCGACTTGACTATTGTAATAATCTCTTATTTGGCCTCCCTCTCTCCCCCTACAATCCATTCTGAATGCCTCCGTCTTTCTGACATGGTGAGTGATATATAAATTAAAGATATACAGAACTCTGATTCAACTCTGGTATAAATATTTCCAGAACTCTGGTATAACTCAGTGAGACACCCTGATAGCTGGCAGCCAGTGACAAGACACAGATTAAAATTCCCAGAAACCTCCTATAAATCAGTGAGACCCCCTGATGGGTGGCAGTGACAAGACACAAATTACAATTCCCAGAAACCACCTATAAGTCAGTGAGACCCCCTGATAGGACCCCCTAATAGCTGGCAACAGTGACAAGACACAGATTACAATTCACAGAAATCTGCTAGAAAAGTATGTGGGACCCCCTGATAGCTGGCAGTGAGAAGACACAGATTACAATTCCCAGAAACCTTCTATAAATCAGTGAGACCCCTGATGGGTGGCAGTGAGAACACAAAGATTAGAACAATTCCCAGATATTTTTTGTATAAATGACTGACCCCCAAAATAGTTGGTGGCAGTGAGAACACAAAGATTAGAACAATTCCCAGATATTTTGTAGAAGTGAGACCCCCCCCCAATAGCTGGTGGCAGACTGGCAGTCAGAACACACACTAACACAACAATCTCTTCTCAAAAAACACGTGCTGAAGGCTGTGTGAAGCCTTATATAGTTTTCTGCGGGACTTAGTTCTGTGAGCCCATGATTGGGCAAAATTTGCCCAATCAGGACTCTGAGCCATGATTGGCATAGTCTTGCACCTGACCTGCGGTCAGGTGCAAGGCTGTAGCCAATTACAAGCTTCAGGCCAGTGGAAAAGTGCATTGTGGTCCATTGTGGTGCATTGTGGGCGAACATGCGGCGATCACGCTGAAAAGTTCGATGTTTGCGAACTTTCGAACGGCCAATGTTCGAATCGAACTCCGAACTGATCGAACCGAACAGCTCATCCCTACTCTCCCACTCCTCCATGATGACATCACAGAGCTGTTGGATGTTAGAGACCTTGCGCTCCTCCACCTTTCATTTGAGGATGCCCCACAGATGCTCAATAGGGTTTAGGTCTGGATACATGCTTGGCCAGCCCATTACCTTTACCCTCAGCTTCTTTGGCAAGGCAGTGGTCATCTTGGTGTGTTTGGGCAGTTATCATGTTGGAATACTGCCCTGCGGTGTAAGTCTCAGAAGGGAGGGGATCATGCTCTGCATCAGTATGTCACAGTAAATGTTGACATTCATGGTTCCCGCAATGAACTGTAGCACCCCAGTGCCGGTAGCACGCGTGCTGCTCCAGACCATGACACTCCCACCACCATGCTTGACTGTAGGCAAGACACAGTTGTTCTTGTACTCCTCACCTGGTTGCCGACACACACGCTTGACACCATCTGAACCAAATAAGTATATCTTGGTCTCATCAGACCACAGGACAGGGTTCCAGTAATCCATGTCCTTAGTCTGCTTGTCTTCAGCAAACGGTTTGTGGGCTTTCTTGTGCATCATCTTTAGAAGAGGTTTCCTTCTGGGACGACAACCATGCAGACCAATTTGATTCAATGTGTGGCGTATGGTCTGAGCACTGAAAGGCTGCCCCCCCCCTTCAACCTCTGCAGCAATGCTGGCAGCACTTATACGTCTATTTCCCAAAGACAATCTCTGGATATGATGCTGACCACGTGCACTCAACTTTTTTGGTCCATGATGGCGAGGCCTGTTCTGTGTGGAACCTGTCCTTTTAACCCGCTGTATGGTCTTTGCCACCGTGCTCCAGCTCAGTTTCAGGGTCTTAGGAATCTTCTTAAAGCCTAGGCCATCTTTATGTGGAGCAACAATTATTTTTTAGATCCTCAGAGGTCTTTGTCATGAGGTGCCATGTTGAACTTCCAATGAGCAGTATGAGAGAGGGAGAGCAATAACACCACATTTAACACCCCTGCTCCCCATTCACACCTGAGACCTTGTACTAATTAGTCACATGATACCGGGGAGAGTAATTGGCTAATTGGGTCCAATTTGGACTTTTTCTCTTAGGGGTGTACTCACTTTTGTTGCCAGCGGTTTAGACATTAATGGCTGTGTTGAGTTACTTTCATGGGACAGCAAATTTACACTGTTATACAAACTCTACACTCACTACTTTACATTGTGGCAAAGTTTAATTTCTTCCGTGTTGTCACATGTAAAGATATAATAAAATATTTACAAAAATATGAGGGGTGCGTGTACTCACGTCTATGAGATACCGTGTATGTATATATAATATATATATATATATATATATATATATATATAAGTGGAGGGAGGCACCCGAGGACTTGTTCCGTAAAAAGTACCCCCTCGTGCGGCAAAGCACTGGGACGGTAGAGATCGGGGATCCCTCCAATTTTAAATGTACTCATTGCATGCTGGCTCAGTACCCTTTCCCCTCCTTCCCCCCCCCCCGGTGTTTAGGAATCATGGCAACTGACTCGTTAGCCATGCCCTCTTGTATCACTGCGCTCACGCACCCGTCACTTCCGGGTTGCTCCTTTTGCGCGGCGGAGCACTGGGACGGGCGGGATTGGGTGAGTTATCTGCTCTTTGCTTATTTAATGTATGTTATTATGTGCTGTTTTTTACCTTGAGAAAGGCCTCTAGGGGCCAAAACGTCGGTTTTTATATGATATTCCAATAAATTTTACTTTTTACGGAACAAGTCCTCGGGTGCCTCCCTCCACTTATATTTTTTTCTACATATCTTGATCAGGGGAGTTAAGCACCGAGGCCAGTAAGTACCCATTATTCACTGGGGGCCTCCTAGGAGTCAGCCACCAGGGGAAACGAGTGCCCGGTCTATCGATATTTTTTTCATAAAATCAATCTATATACTGATATTATCGGCAGGGTAGTTCCTAATGTGGGGTTTAATAATCAATCTGTGCCGGCCTGAGCCATCTGCTGCGTGCACACATTAGTCGTTGCTTGTACTTTTACATTTGTTTTTAAGGAGGGTAATGTTTTTCTCCCTCCCCTGTAGATTATCCTGTTCAACCACGAGTCTGAGAGGGGGCGGGACCGAGCCAAGTGTTTCTTGGTTACGTCCGAGGCAACACGCTGTGGTTGCCTAGGCAACCGGTCCGGCGTGCTTATACGGCGCAGAGCGCCGACAGGTACTCGTGGTGGTTTCCGGGATCAGAGACGTCTGGAGATCAATCTCCTTCACCTGGTTTGTTGCAAGAGTTTGAAGTGGCGGGGGTAAGAATGCCCTGCTGGCGCTTGAAATGAAACATCAGATGGTGCATTATTAGGTCGTTAAGAGACTGATGCTTGTCTGTCTGACACTAATTGTGGGCGCTTAGTGCTAATTTCCTTGCACACATGTTGTTGGGATTGTGGACGTTTTCTCATCACTGGTTGGAGGATGATTTCAGTGGGAGGGGGCTGGTGATTGTTGTTTAATTGGAGTGTCCATATATATGGACACAGGATTGGGTTGTATGTATATTTGTCCTGATGAAGGCTCTGTAAAGAGCCGAAACGTTGACCTTTTTGGATTCATTAAAGAAAACTTTTTCTGCAAATCCCATGAGTGCTTGCATCCTTGCTATCTGTACCAAGTCCAGCCTTTGCTAAAGCACCGGGTGTGAGAGGAACTTCACTGTGAACCGTGAGTGCAAAGACCTTTTTGTTCATTCTGTACTATTGCTGGGATTTGGCGTAATCCCTGTTTTTTTTTGCACCGGCACAATATTGCGCTATTTTGAATAATTATCAAGGACATTACTTTTTTATGTACAAGCCGTGTACACTACTGCAAACGCTATAATGGATATGTTTTTGCAGCAAGCCGGCGCCCATGCTGAACAAGCACACACATTACAATTCAGTGATGATGAGGCAAATGCCATCTTATGGTCCGCTTCTGGTATGGAGCTACAATGCCCAAAATCCTCTAAAGATCTTTTTTTCGAGCTGGTCAAACTTAAGAAAAAGAGGTAGATCTGGACCTCCACGGTCTTTTTCTTTCGGATTACCACAGGGCTAAACGAATCCCTAGGGGGTTCAGAATCCATAATGTCCCAACTTTGGGACGATCCAAGCCTCAGGTGTGTAAGGAGTGGACAAGTGTGCTCAATAAATGTTCTTTAGACCTCATGCTGGTGGCCATAAAAGAAGTTAAGGAGGAACTAGTCGAAATTAAGATTAAGATCGTGGATTTTGAGAAAGAACATGCGACCTGGATAGGGTCAGCAGAAGGGCAGACGACCCTATGTAAGATCGAACAGGAAGTAATAAAATATAAAAATGAATTGATCCGTTTCAAAAAGGAGAAATTTGAAAAAGTCAAACAAGATTACCTGCAACATCGTGTATACCGCTGGCTAAGTGGAGAACCAAATAGGAGACCCTACAGAAATCCAAGAAACCGCATACGTAAACCCCGAGTGCAAACCATTGACGTTACCTCGGGGGAGTCGGCATCTGATAACGAACCCCAAGTGGGATCCCAGGCATCCTCGAAGGATTTTTTGGGGGTTCCAGACACCCAGAACCCTGGAGGTACGATGACACGCAGCCGCGGAAAAAATGCAGAAGAAGGCGAGTTACTAGGAGGGGGCGACAAAGCAAGTCGAAGTGGCATCAAAAACAAACCACCATTGAAGAAGTATATCCCATATTCAACCTATCCAACCGACTTTGACAGATGTGGAAACTGGTGTTCTTAGTAAAGGACTGTCCTTTGTCCCATCATCCAAACCTGATGCTTTCCAGTGGGATGTAGAACTTTACAAGTTCGGACGCACCCTACGTCTAGCTGATTTCTTTAGGAATGAGCCTACCGGTAATGTAACTCCATTTCGACGAAAGAGTCGTTTTGATCCCCTCTCCAATCAGCCGTCTATTAAAACGTTTCTACGACAGGTAAAGTCCGAAGTGAGTACACTCATGGGCCAACATGTGTCTAAACACAGTAATATTTCCAGACAAGAACGTGAAGCTATAAAGACCTTAGCTGATGATGCCTCTATCGTTATAAGACAGGCAGACAAAGGAGGGGCCATTACCATCTTGAACTATACGCAGTATGCAAGAGAAATGTACTCTCAGCTTTCAGATGGAGTTACTTACTCTTTGTTATCTGGTGACCCAACACGTGAGGTCATGGCCAAATTTGAAAAAAGTATCCAAAGAGGTTTCTCAGCTGGCTATATCGATGATGAACTGCTCCAGTACCTACTCAAACCTCCCCCTAGGACTCCTGTGATATATGGGATACCAAAGATCCATAAAGATCCGGTAACTCCACCACTACGCCCAATTGTCTCGGCCGTGGGAGGTGCCATTGAGCCAACAGCCAGATGGCTTGACTTTTTATTCAAGAAACCGGTACAATGTATCCCCACGTGCATTAAAGATACCAACGATTTTTTACAGAGACTTGGGGCAGTGATAACCAATTGTGATGAGGTAGTCTTCATGACATTGGATGTAAAGAGTTTATACACAGTGATCCCCCATGGGGGAGGGATTGAGGCCATGAGGTGGTTACTGTCTAATTCAGAGGCCTATGATGGCCCATGTGTTGAATTTGTTTTGGAGCTACTGGCGTTGGCTCTGGAAAATAATTATTTCAGGTTTGAGGATAAATGGTACCTACAGCGCACTGGTAAGTCCATGGGGGCCGCGATGGCCCCCATGTACGCCAATGCGTATATGTACAAGTTTGAGACCGATAACATCTTAACCCAGTTTCAAGGTAACATTGTTCAATATGTGCGGTTCATTGATGATATCTTTGTAATATGGCGGGGCACAGTTGAAGAAGCTAGGGGGATTGAACATCTCATAAATAACCTAGATACACCAATTAAAGTCACTAGCACAGTCAGTGAAAGTTCCATCAATTTCCTTGATGTAAGGATTTTTAAAAAAGACAACTGCCTACACTACTCATTGTTTTCTAAGTCCACAGAACCGCAACACCTTACTTCACCAACAGAGCGCACATCCAGACCATTTAAAACAATCATTGCCTTATTCCCAACTATTGAGAGTTATAAGGAATAACAGTGATGGAACCATTATGGAAGAACAGATTTCTGACATGTGTCGGAAATTCGCTTCTCGAGGGTATTCTGACAAGGTGATAACAGGTGCTCTGGAGAGAACAAGAGCTCCAAGGCAAGTAAGAGATAAGTCGGATAGATTCAAATTCCCCCTCACGTATGACACAGCCTCAAGACGAATTACTTCAGTAGTAAGGAGAAACTGGTCGATCCTAGAGAAAGACCAGAATTTGCCTGAAACGTTTAGATACCAACCGATGTTTTGCTATCGCAAAAACCGCAGTCTAAAAGATCTTCTGGTAAAGGCGGATCCCATTAAAAGTTATGACCCAGACCAAAATAAATTTAGGAATCTGGGCTGCAAAAGATGTCTAGGCTGCGTTACCTGCGGCCATATGACTCCATCTAGTGACTTTAGACATCCCCGTACAGGGAAGCGGTTTCTCATTAGACACTTTATTACCTGTAGGACAGAATATGTGGTCTATAAGATCTTCTGCCCTTGTGGCTTGGCCTATGTGGGTAAAACCACAACCCAATTATGCGAAAGAATTCGCAACCATCGATCCAACATCAGGACCGCATATAGGGATGGCAGGTCGGACAAGCCGGTGGCCCGACATTTTTTTCAGTCTGGTCACCCCTTGTCCTCGTTGAAATTCTTGGCAATAGACCATGTCCACCCCCGAGGCGGGGGGGAGATCGAGCTTTGATTCTCCTTCAGAGAGAAGCAAGATGGATTCATCGCTTGGACACCGTTTTCCCTCGGGGGTTGAATGAAAGAAACTCCCTCCTGGCCTTTTTATAATATTGTAAAAATGTCAAAATTAAAAATTAAGAAGTAAAAATCCAAAATCTAAAATCAATCTATATACTGATATTATCGGCAGGGTAGTTCCTAATGTGGGGTTTAATAATCAATCTGTGCCGGCCTGAGCCATCTGCTGCATGCACACATTAGTCGTTGCTTGTACTTTTACATTTGTTTTTAAGGAGGGTAATGTTTTTCTCCCTCCCCTGTAGATTATCCTGTTCAACCACGAGTCTGAGAGGGGGCGGGACCGAGCCAAGTGTTTCTTGGTTACGTCCGAGGCAACACGCTGTGGTTGCCTAGGCAACCGGTCCGGCGTGCTTATACGGCGCAGAGCGCCGACAGGTACTCGTGGTGGTTTCCGGGATCAGAGACGTCTGGAGATCAATCTCCTTCACCTGGTTTGTTGCAAGAGTTTGAAGTGGCGGGGGTAAGAATGCCCTGCTGGCGCTTGAAATGAAACATCAGATGGTGCATTATTAGGTCGTTAAGAGACTGATGCTTGTCTGTCTGACACTAATTGTGGGCGCTTAGTGCTAATTTCCTTGCACACATGTTGGGATTGTGGACGTTTTCTCATCACTGGTTGGAGGATGATTTCAGTGGGAGGGGGCTGGTGATTGTTGTTTAATTGGAGTGTCCATATATATGGACACAGGATTGGGTTGTATGTATATTTGTCCTGATGAAGGCTCTGTAAAGAGCCGAAACGTTGACCTTTTTGGATTCATTAAAGAAAACTTTTTCTGCAAATCCCATGAGTGCTTGCATCCTTGCTATCTATATATATATATATATATATATTAAATTACAGTGCATGCTGGTGTATTTCCCAACAAATTCTATGAGCTGATCAGTTCATGAGCTCATAATGGCCATGACTGACTAGTGCAAGTGTGGAGGATAAGGTGTGCAGCAGAGGAACCGAGATGTGAAGTAGTGGTGGTAGGACATATACAATTTCACCTATCACCTTATGTGTTTTGCCCCTACAGGTCCTGCAGCATTCACGGTGAGTGCAGTGGTGATATGTCCACCAGTGGCTGAACATGTGATCTGCAAATGGCATATACTCTTCATCTCCAAGTAGGTAGAGGAATGGATGTGTGCTGTCCTCTTCCTCCTCCATGCCTTAGTGTGCATGTGACATAGCCACACATCAAAAGTAATATTTACCTGATTCTGATTGAGGTGTCCACATTGCCGTCCTCTGCACCTCAGATCGTTACCATGGAAAACCTGGGCATCAGCAGCTCCTCCCACTGGCTGTTGAAATATTCTGGTGGGGGACCACCTCTGTTCTTTTCAGCCTCTTGTCTCTCCTGATACATCTTCGCCTTCAAAACTACTTTGCAATCATGGTAGCAAGGTTTTATTGATAGTGTCCGGTTTCGACCCAATGCACACACTACCTGCCTACGGTCTCATATAGATGACCAAAGATAAAAGGTGTCCTCCAAACAGTGTGCCAACTGCATGTAAGCCTAAATCAGAACCTCCTTCTCATTTCGGCGCTCTCTGATTCGCCGCACTTCGGCTAGTCCAATTCGCTGACCCTGCGGTGAATGCAGCATTCACCGCAAGGTTCCCGAAGTGCAGCTAATCGGCCACCGAACGCTGCCGCCAACCCGCCGTAAAGCCACCAAACGCAGACGATGAGCACAGTGCTGACCAGCGACAGAAAAAAGCCGTCAAGCCACCATACAGGTAAAAGAAAGAACAAAAACGATTGAAAGAGTCAAATTTGAAACACTGTTTGCAAAAAATCTACTGGACGAAACTGTCTGGAATTAACATATAAGGTCCTATAAATAATAATAAAAAGGTCTGTTAAAGAAAAAATGCAATTAAAAAAAAAAAGAATCAATTTTTTTTTGCCTTAACCACTTCAATGCTAAGGACGCGCTCAGCGCGTCCTCAGCATTGCCCCTGGTATGCGGAGGACGCGCTGAGCGCGTCCTCGCATTGGGGTCAGCGTTCGGCCGGGTTCGGCCGATCGCTGGCCCCTCCGGTGCGGGCTGACATCCTGGATGTCAGCCCGGCATCCGGAGCAGTGGCCGCCATTATTATGTGTCATCGCGCCCCCGCGATGACACATAATTCAGGCGCCCCCCCGCATGTGCGGAGGAGGCGCCTGAAAGGGAGGGGGGGGAGGTCCTTCGGACCTCTCTCCCTCCCGATCGGCGGCTCACAGGGGCTTAACCCAGGCATCATTTGGAAGGGCACAGCCTGCCCTTCCAAATGATGCCTGGCATTAACCCCTGGGGAGCTGGATCGCAAATCGGCGCTGAAAAGCGCCGATTTGCGATCCTTCCCGGGAGCTGGCCGACATCTTGGATGTCGGCCAAGCTTCCGGGAACTCCCCCAGAGGACTGGCGTCATCGTGCGCAGCACGATGACGCCAGTCCTAGCTAACCCCTAACTGCCACGAAGTGTGGAGATAGGGAGTTCCAATGAACTCCCTATCTCCCGATCCGTGGCAGTTAGGGGTTAAATTTTGATATCGTTGGATCGGCCAGAGCATGGCCGTTCCAACGATACCAAACATGAAAGTAAAAAAAATGTAAAAAAAATAAAAAAAAATAAAAATAAAAAAAAATTAAAAAAAAAATTAAAAAAAAAAAATAAACACTTTTTTTTTTTTTTTTTTGTTTTGTTAATGCAGCAATATTGTTCCCATTTCAATTATAATGTGAACAATAATGCTGCATTAACGATTTTTGTATGCGGTGCGTTTGTTAAAAATGGTGTCATTTTCCCCAAAAAAAAATGTAACGAGACCCCATCTCTAATTTTTTTAACAAGCGCACCCCATACAAAATATAACCGCAATTGCTCGCATGTTAAAATGTGGAAAAAAACACTTTACACATTGTAAATTATTGAAAATACATATTTTATTGCATTTTTTGTTTAATATACAAACATGACATAACGTATACATATAATAATGACATATTATGAATCTACCGAGTCTGACGGAAAGAACGATATATAATATGTCGATGTCATATACTAAAATAAGCCTTCAAAACAGGTTTAAACATGATGCGCAAAACAGGTAAAAAATGACCTCAGCACAGGGGCGGGAAAAGCCTCAGCAGCGAAAGGGTTAAAATGCCTAAAAGATCTTAAAAAATGTTTATTAGATATTGGATAAAACAGGAATATTTTTAACATTGAAACCTAAAGGATTTGCCTAATTAAACCTGCCAAATGAAACCACCGAACATCAGGGCATTACGACTAGATTTCTCTGCTGTTTTACCCATTGCTTCTCTATGGGGATTTCTCTACCGACGACCAGGCACCGTATTTGCAGGCAATTCACCAAAATTTGGCAAACTGTCTGCTTTCTGAATAGCCGCATGGCCACGAAAGTGCACCGTATGAGGAAATTCCCTGTTCAGTGCAATTTTGGGGCCAGATCGGCTGTCTCTGAATAACCCTATAGTGCAGGGACGCGTTCTCTCAGACTTTCCACTGGCATGTAGAAGTTATGTGTATCTTGTGAGATATGGAGGAAAATAAATATTTACATTAGCTATTGTAATCACTGGTGTATTTTGGCCTAGGCCAACAAGGCCTAGGCCTAGGGCGGCACTCTCCAGGGGCGGCGGCCCGCCGGGTGGCCCCACCCCTAAAAAAAAATAAAAAAAAAAAAAAAAATTTTTTTTTTTACTTTTGCACTATTTTACCAGGAAGGAAACATTGAGATGTCACTAATTTTCAAGTATGTCCTGGGTAGGCAACGCCTAGGCTTTCACTTTCCAGGGGGCAACAAAAAACCTCACCACTAATTGGGTTACTCACAGAGCACTGAAATGACGCCAACATTTTGGTGTTCTGTAGTTCCCTGCACTTCGGGGAATAAAATTTCCCCACCCTGCAGTGAATTCACCATTCACCGCAGGGTCCCCAAAGTGCATGGAGTCGGCTGCTGTATGCTGCCACCGCAAAACCCGTGGCCTGCTGTTTTCAAAAGAACTACTGAACGAAAATGTCTGGAATTTACATATAAGATCCTATGATTGATAATAAAAAGTTCTGTTACAGAAAAAGAAGAACCGATATTAAAAAAAAGGGCATGGGGATTTTGCCAAAAAAATTCTGAAAAATTACTAAATGGTACTAAAAAAAAAAATCAATAAATAAAGACTTTTTACTGCAGATTAAAATAATAAGTGGTTTATTAGATATTGCATAAAAACGGGAATATTTTTAACATTGAAACCTATGGGGTTCGCCAGAATACCTGAACCTGCTGATTGAAACCACCGAACATCAGGGTATTTCACTGACATTTCTCTGCTGTTTGGTGTTCTCTGAATAGATTAACCATTACTTCTCTATGGGGATTTGCACTGCCTTCAAACAGCACCGTACTTGCTGGCAGTTCGCCAAACTTGTGTGTGAGCATATCACCAGAGCAGTGGTGTACTTAGAGGAGTGGCGGAGGGCGGGCCGCCCCAGGTACCAGTGATTATTGGGGTGTCATTAGGGGGTACTAGGAGGTGCCACTGTCACTGTGTGTCAGCTTTGAGCTGTGTTCTCAAACAACGAGCAGCGGAGCATGGCGTTTGCATATGGAATAAAATCGAATAGAATAAAAATCCCCCTCTCCTCCCTCCATATTTCCTCCCCTGCCCCGCAGCAGCTCTAGGAGGGGGATGTGATTTGTGTCCAGAGAGAGAAGATGACAGTAAACGGCAGGTAAAGGGGGGGGTATCAGCAGAATATGAAGCCCTGTCTGCTTACTGCTGTTTAAAGTGGACCTTTCCTTAACCAGCACTGCAGTGATAGAAATTTGTCATTGAGCTGCCTGGCTCCTGGTGAGGCTGCGTGCGTGCAGGTCACACTCGGTCCGGCCAGTCCGGTGGTACTGAGTCTCAGTACCACCTGACTGGCTGAACCACGTGACACGCACGCAGCTGCCCACCCTTTCGTTAACATGGACTGTCACTCTATTCTGGACTGAACACCCACCAGGAAGGGAATCAAAGCCATGGTGCACCCTCTGGCAGTGGCACCCCACTGCTGACAAGATGGCTCCATGCACAGGCACAGCCGCGATCCTAACGTGGCCTGGAGGGATCTCCTGCTGAGTCTGTACACAGTCCCTGCTGACTCTGCACACAGCCCTACCGCGGACGGAGGCCGGTAAATGTAGAATAAATAATTGCTGTGTGCTCATATACACTCGGTTTGCTGGGAGTTTTATTGCCGTGGATTCTGATACGCTGACACACACCACACATTGCATTGCTGGGAGTTTTATTGCAGTGGATTCTGATGCACTCATACACACCACACATTGCATTGCTGGGAGTTTTATTGCTGTGGATTCTGATACGCTGACCCGCACATTGCATTACTGGGAGTTTTATTGCTGTGGATTCGAATACACTCATACACACTGCACATTGCATTGCTGGAATTTTTATTGCTGTGGATTCTGATACGCTGACACACACCAAACATTGCATTGCTGGGAGTTTTATTGCTGTGGATTCTGTGATACACACTGCATAGTACTGTGAGTTTTATTGCCTTAGAGCTCTGGGATACACTCATACACACTGCACATTACTGTGAGTTTTATTGCTGTGCAGTTCTGTGATATGCTCATACACACTGCACATTTCTGTGGGTTTTATTGCTGTGCAGCTCTGTGATACGCTCATATGCAGTGCACGTTTCTGTGGATTTTATTGTTCAACCAATTAGAGCGGCTGTGATCCAGTATACTTAACATGCGTGGCTGTTCTTTGTAAAAATGCTTGAATTTAAACATTTCATAATTTTCTTTATCTCAATAGATACATTTGAAATGGTATACAAAATATACAAGTAGGCACTTGGTATCCACTTTTAATATAAAGAGAGGAAAAGGCGGAGCTCTAAGAGGAAACGGTGGAGTTTAAAGAGGAAGGGTGGGGATTAACCAGGAAGAGGTGTGGCCTTGACAGGAAGGGGTGCCTCAAATTTAATTTAGGGGGTGCACGAGTTTAGTCAGGCCTAGGGCAGCACAAAACCTAAATACACCACTGATTGTAATACATTTTGACCTTCAATTTATATTTATTAGAGCTAATTAAGTGTGAAGTGTTAAAAATTTACAGGAGGCAAGGTATAAGATGTGGGTGGAGCCTATTGTCCCCCTGATTAAAAATGTCACCAGCCACCAATTGGTTGCTTTAACTGTATGAAAGAAGCGTTTTGTCATGATAGAAGGTAGAGATGAAGGACCTGAGGTATGTTTGTGGTTTTTTTTGGCATGTGGTTAGAACAAGTCTGTATGAACTTAACATTTCTCCAACCACATTCTGCAGTTCTGGAGCACAGTGGTGGGGTAGTGAATGAATTTATTGTGGCAAATTTCGATTTTGGGATAGAGAGTGGTAAGTGGCACACCTCAAGGAAGCATTATACTCTTGTAACAAAACGTGAATGACCCATTGTGATCACATCGAGTATGATATCAACTTTGTTGGAAAAATATATGTATATATACTATAGTGCAAAGTTCTTGCTTCAAACACATCACATTACCAGTGGTCCACCTATGTCTCCTCAGAACATTGAATATTCCCAGCAAACATGGTGGAGTAGAAATATTTATCAAATTTCGTTACACATCTTGTTCAGATAATGCAAACAGTGACCCTTCCCAGATTGCTTAGAGTTCGGTGTAAGTGCTAATTAAGCTAAATCTCCAAGATTTTTAAGAAAATTATTAAGGTAATATTATCAGGAAAAAAAAGCCCATACCTGATTAGAAAAACTTGATTTGACTGTGGTGTTAATGCATTCTTCTAGGTCTGCATCTTTGAATATTATAGCAGGGTTCTTGCCCCCAAGCTCTAGAGACATTTTTTTGCAGAACGGTGCACTCCTCTCAATGATTCCTTGTGCTGTTGATGTACTCCCAGTAAAAGAGATGATTGGAACATCAGGATGGCATACTAGCGCATCACCAGCTCTGGGACCTGTTCCAAAAACGATATTTACAACACCGGGTGGAACACCTTTAAAAGAAATTAGATAGAATAGATTTACTATTAAAGATTTGGTTTATAGTTTGTGTGAGAAATTTGATGAATGCTGCTCGTTATTCTTATTGCTGTCTTATGAAAAATATGTCTTATTTTTCTTATTTGCTGATGGAAAATAGCAGAAATAGATTTCAAATTCAGTATTGTACTGGCAATGTATGAACTATTTACAAAACCACAAATATTACTGCCTTAAGAACTGTAAACTTTACTGCTACGGTATATTATTTTTTTAAATATTGGGCTATCTTGCCGGACTTTTAGCGCGACCCCTATCTATTCGTAAGCGCACTGCATCAACTTGGTTCCACATATTTGCTAATTTGTTATGGCCATTATATTTTGAGAATTCAAACTATGTTATTTTGAAATTATATATTTGGGGGGGCGGAGCTAACTGCCAATAAGAGCGGCTGTGTTTTGGAGGAGCTCCCGGCGACTTCCTTAATTTTTGCCCTTTTTTGTGACGCAAGTTGCTGTTTGGAGGGAGCCTGGTGGCACAGTCACCTTCTAGAGTAGCTCCCTTCGTTTGGTGCCATCTCCTGTTGGCAGCCGCTAGTGTCTGGATCCGCTGTGGTTCTGGGCCTACACTGGGGAGTACGATTGGCAGCCATTTTGGTACACCCACTGCTGCCTTGTGTCAGACCTTGGCCACTTGATTTCTCACGTTCCTCTAATGGGGAAGAAAACGGGGCAGCGCTCCTGTGTGGCAGAGGGCCAGAGGGACTTTCGAACGGCCTTGACTTCCACTCCACGAGGTGGTGAAGGTGGGTCCCGGACCTTGTCCCCAACACCCTCTCTGTCCTCAGAGAGTGGGGGCTTGTCATGGCCAGAAAGCAGAGTGGCAGCAGCCCACACTCAGACTCCAGCTGTCTTCCCTCCTCCTGTGGCAGATAAGCCCGACGATGTGCGGCCCTTGTCTCCTGATGCGGCACCCGGGGCACCTCCCGGTGCCATGGTTCAACAGCTGACTGTGCAGGACCCTGACTCCTTACCTGCCACGAGAGGGTACTTCCGTGGGCTTGTAGATGACCTGAAGGCATTTTGGGCAGCTGAGGTGCGGGTAATTCGGGAAGAGGTGTCATCAGAGGTGAACAGAATTACTGTAGTAGAGGCGCGAGAGAAGGAGACGGCCGCGGCGCAGACTAGCCTAGCTTCCCATGTCAAGGCCCTCCAAAAGCAAGCGACATGCTCTCGAGATCTGTGGAGACTTTGGAGATACAACATCGCCGTCGCAATGTCAGGATCTGTGGTATACCGGAGTCGGTAGCGTCCTATGCCCTCCTGGAGTTTCTAAACCGTATGGCTTGCTCTCTACTGGCTCTCCCGGATTCCTATCATCCACCATTTATATCTGCTGTCCGTCTCCGCAAGGCGGCTGCAGCGCCAGCGGAGGTATCGAGAGACGTCTTGGCTGTGGCTGGGGAGCTTTCTGAGAAATCACGTCTATTGACTCTACCACAGGCAAGAGCCCCCTTTATTTTTGAGAATCTGTCCCTCTCTCTTTTCAATGACTTACCGTTTCTGACGCTGATGTCGCGGCGCCGTTTCTGTGAGGTTACTGCCATGTTGAGAGCGGTGGAGGTCCGCTATCGCTGGGGGGGTCTCTGGAACTCTAGCGATCTTGCAGGATGCAGTTTTTCACCCGGTCAGCTCCCCGGAGGAAGCATGGCCCTTCCTCGCTCAGATGGGTATTTTGCCACCGACCCCCTCCTGTCCCTCGGCGACTGTGCCCCCGAGCACCACCTCTGCCGACCCAGACAACTCTGGCACGTTTGGGACTGATTTAAATTTTTGATTTTTCTCTTTTATTGAGACATTACCCTGGTTCCACCTTTATTTTTGTGCTTCTACTCCTTATGTGAACTCACCACCCCCTATTCTCCCCCTAAATTTTAGAGCAGTTTTGTTTAGGACCTCTCCTGTTAATATTTATACCCACCTTTTCTAAGTGTTCCCCTGAGCAAATGTATCTGCTATACCTGCTGGGTCCTGGAGCTATGCACTGGAGCGTATATATATATATATATATATATATATAATCCTATTATTTATTTTTTTCCTCTCAATATTATTTTATGGGACACTGGGTAGTAACCTGGGCGAACCACTAGGATAGCTAACTAGGCTATGGATGTCCTCTTGGCCCCAGGTCTCCCGGCCTTGTGGCCTCTTCCATGGCCCTCGGTTTCCTTGGGGTTGCCGGGGTGAGCTGGGAATGCTGCACCTCACAGGGCAGTCCCTTCCCCTTCCCCTTCCCCTCTCCCCTTTTTTTTTTTATCCTAGTTCCTCTTTTGCCTGGCTCTGCCTGGACCCACCCTCCTGACCCTTTTTTTTTCTTTATGCTACGTTTTGCTCCCTCTTTTTTGATTCCCCTTCCCTATTTGATAGTTGATATATTTGATATGAACCCGTTTTAATACCTGTTCTATTTGATGCCTAATTGGCCCTGCGTGGCTGATATTTCCCGTTATTGTTGTCCTGTATTGCTACTATGCTTTCAAAATAAAAATTTGTAATTAAATTTTTTTATATATATTTTCATTTTACTACAATTAATGATTTAGAAAATGATCCCCATGTGTATTCAGGTGCCCTAAACAAAATGTTTTTCTTGTATAAACAATAGGGAGCACTTATAAATTTAATACACAAAATATGGAGAATAAATCACAGTCATTAGAAACTACACCAGTGAATTCCATTTAATAACACTAAAGAAACAACAATCAAATAAAATAATGGTACAGCACACCTGTGACATATATTCAAATGCACTTATACCTCAGATATTACTTGGGTGATGGCTGGTAAGTGAGAAATTCTCAGAGATAACCCCAAAATAAGGCATATAATATTGTATACATAGTGAGTCTGTAAAAATCAACATATGTACATATAAGAAATGTGACGGTTCAACTCTCACTTGAAAGAGCTGAAATGGAGCTCTCATGTATACACCTATGGGTTCTTAATGGGCACACCCAACAGCCACTGATTCCCAAATTAGGGCCCTATTAAATTCTTCATGCAAATGTTAACACTCACTTGCGTGAGCATTAACATTTGCTGCGGTGTTTACCGCATATTACAATGCAAATGGGTTAAAAAAAAACGTTTGCGTTTGGTACCTTGCGTTTCTCAGCGCGAGGTTACTGTACTTTGTTCTCCCTATGTTTTTTTTTTTTTTCCATTTAAGATTTTATTTTATAACAAGGTCAGCAGTATAGCAAACATAAAGTGGCCACGCAGGGCCATAATGAGACATCTACGTAGGCACATCAGAGAAATACAAAAACAAGAGGCCAAATGGGATCATCAGTAAAACTACTACAAAAAAATAATAATTAAAGAAAATATATATAATAATAATATAAACAGAAGGATATCCGCAAAAGTAGACATCAGAGAAGGAAATAAAGGGGGATGGGACGGAGGGGGAATTAAAAAAAAAGGGATGGCAAAGGCCAAAAACGTGACCTTCCTGGCGCACTCCTAAGGGTCCAATGGACCGCAGAAGGCCATGGAAGAATGCAGGTCACAAGGCCAGGGCACTCGAGGGCCAGGTATGGCGGGCAGAGCCATGGTGTCCGCCACAAAGGCACACCCCGAGAGGACCCCAAACACCAAAAGGAAAAAAAAAAAAGGAAGAAGGGGGGGAGTGGTGGGAGAAAGGCGAAAGACATCATCCAGGGTGGGGAAGAAGTTGGAACGTGGGGGACCAACCCCCAACCGCCAAAAACATGGGGGTATGCCGTTAGGAAAACCCTCAGCCTGGCTCCGTCAGCGGTACCACTGATTCCAGGGTTACAGGTATGTTCTCCAGTGTGTTAAGCAGGGACCTCGTATCCTCCAAGGTCGTCGGGGGTACGGTTTACCACCATGATAAATGATTAGGGAACCAGAGGCCCCCCCATCTGTAACGTATTTCTCGGACCCGCAGCAGGGCAGTGACATCACAGAAACATCGCCGGGCCGCTAACGCCATAAAGGAAACATCTCTGAAGAGAGTAAGACATCGGGAGGCGTACGTAACCTGGAATGATGGACCTGCAGCAGCAAGGATGCGGGAGAGAAGGTCCACAGACCGGGTAGTCACGAGAACGTCCCGGGGGGCCATCTCCAGTGCAGCAGCAGCCTTGTGGATACGCATCACCGAGAGGATCGTGGGTTCTGAGGTGTCACCAGCAGACGGGAGGAGGTGATAGATAAGGCCCACTACGTACGGCAGAAGGTCAGCAGATCACACATCCTCGGGGATCCCCCGCACCCGAAGGTTCCGTCTCCGATGGCGGTCCTCCAGCGTCATGCCCGCAGAGCTCAGGTGGGCCACCTGAGATTGAAGGTCGTCAAGTCTGGAGTTAGTGGCAGCCTGTCGTGTCGCCGATTCCCGCACCTTCACCTGCACCTCAGCCAGCTGGGATTGCAAGGGCTCTAAGGCCGAAAGCACCTCTCATAGGTCCTGAAGCCACAGGGATCGGAAGTCCCTCATGACTTTCTGTAAGTCTGCCTCGGTGAGTGGTCACGCAGGAGGTAGTTCACCTGGGTCACTACTAGGCTTGGGTGCAGGCAAGGTGTTTTCAGCCGTGGATGCAGACTGCGTGCCCGTTCCATGATGCCGGACCTCACCCGTGGGCCCAGCGACGTTCGGATGTCTGGGAGGCTCGGATCCGCCATCTCCATCAGTCCAGTTTTCTTCCCCATATTGGCAGCCGTAGGGAGGCCTCCCCAGCAAGAAGTGCACGCCACCGGAATTCCAAACCAGGCCCGCAAAATGGCCACCACACGCGGCAAGTCGGGGCAAAAGAGAGCAGAGTCCTCGCACCTCCACTCCCCTCCAGTCACCGGATGGCGCATACGGAGCCCGTGATTATCTGCAAGTGACCCAAGGAGAGCACTGCAGCATCAGTGTAAGATAGCGGTCGATCATTTACTGGTGTCGCGGCCTGGAGCTCAGCAGAAAGCTGGCTGCTCTCCTCGAGGTCTGGACACGCCCCATGCTCCCTATGTTTAACATGGGGAGCGCAAAGTGTTAATCAGCGCTGGATTACAAAGTCTCAGCGCTGATTAACGCCTGGCTCTGGTTAGCAAAAAGTTAACCAGAGCCAGGTCTTGGTGTTAACGGATTCTGCTTCTGCAGAATCCATTAACATCAGCCCCAAAAATTAAAAAGAAGCATCTAATACTCACCCTCTGTCCCGTGGCGAGGACTGCGGCTCTAACCACCTCTTCCGGCCGGCGGGAGCAGGGAAAGACTGGGGGAAAAAGTCCCCCCAGTCTCTCCCTGCGTATCACTACGCCGACTGGCCGGATCTCGGAGGCGGGATCCACCTGGTCATGTGACTGGCAGGGGGGAACTCAATGAAGTCCTATGGACTCCAGCGAGTGGATGCTCGTGGCTGCGCTCATTGCTGCCGCGAGCATACAGGATTTTAACGGGCGGAAACAATGCAGGCAGCATTTTTTGCGCCTGCATTGTAATCCAGCATTAAAAAGCGGGCGCAAGGGGGAAAACTGCGGGCGCAGTTTTTCCTCCCTTGCGCCCGTGTTTTAACGCTAGGATTGTAATAGAGCCCTTATTCCTTGAAAATGGAAAAGGAACCTAATCAAAGTGCAGTATAGTATGGTTATTAAAAAACGAAAATGTACAGATGGTTACCGATTGTAGGTTAATGACAATCACTTTAGAGTTGTTTCCAATTGGCATAACGGTGGAAAAGCCAATCCTTCCAAATGGAAAGGAAGTACCACTGCTTGCTATAGTCAAAACAAAGGGTATAATAAATCTCCCTTGCTTTGACTACAATAAGCGGTGCAACTTAATTTCAATTCAGGAGAACTGGCATTTCCATGGCTATGCCAGTTTGAAACAACCCTAAAGAGATGGTCATTGAGCCTATAATTGGCTCCCTAAAAAGTGCAAATAATCATCTGTACAGTTTAGTTTTTATCAACTATTCTGCACCATGCTAAGGTTTCACTTCCATTTTTGCAAAACAACTATTTCAGAACCAATGGCTGTTGGGTGTGCCCATTAAGAACCCATAGATGTATAAATAAGAGCTTCAGTTCTGCTCCTTAAAGTGTGAGCGTAACCTTCACATTTCTTTTATCTACATATTTAGATTTTTCAGGCATCACCATGTATTATTGTCATGTTTCGAGCCCTGAGCCCTACATCCAGGCTGGCTCTTACCACTGACTAGATTAACCCCACCTGGATTTCTCTGTAGCCGTTATCCGGATTTGTGTATTTCTGTGATATCTGATATACTGTCTATGACCCCTGGCTTTGCTTCCTGGCCTTTCTATTGTATTTTCCCTTGTGCTGTACCGACTCTGAGCTTGGACTATCGCCCCCCCCCCCTCTGGTTCTTGCCTCCTGGCTATTGTATGACTAACAGCTCTAGTTTTTGACTTCTGGCTTTTGTACTGACTGTTTCTGGATATTTACTTTACCCACCCTTAGTTTAGAGATGGCCATTCTAAGGACCAGTGTTCAGATTAGGGTTTTCTTGTATGCTGCTGTGTACCTGTGTATTTTGGTTCTCTACTTAACCCTTGCCCTTTCTTCAGTTTGTGTTTTTCCTTGTGCAGCTGTGTGGTGCACTTCAATAGTCTGCTTGTTATACAGCCAGTGGCACTCCTGCCTATTGAGCTATCAACTCCAACTATGGGCTCCACCTTGGCTCTCGCCGAGTGTCCCCATTACTACTATGTCTTCTTTTTGAGGTTATCGCTGCCAATTTCTCATTTACTGGCCATCATTCAAGAAATATCTGAAGGGTTGGTGCATTTGTCACCAATGTGCTGTACCATCATTTTATTTTAAAATGTGTTTCTTGGTTTTAAAGAGACTGAATTATAATCCACTAATTCATGAGGTATGCCATTGATATTATGAATATGCATTTCTTTAAATTCAGTAACTTTACCTGCCTCCTTCAGAAGTTTACACATCATCCATGCCGTGACAGATGTCATCTCACTGGGTTTTGCTACAACTGTATTCCCACATGCAATAGCAGGTGCAATCTTCCAGGTTAACAAATACAGGGGTAGATTCCATGGACTGATTAGCCCAGCTAACATTAGAAACATACAATTGAATTAATAAATACAGAATCAATTTCGTAACTGAAACTTTCATGCTTTTCTATGGCAAATGTCATTACCTACTCCAACTGGAGTGCGCACAGTGTAATGCATGCAGTTCAAGTGATCCATCTGTGTGCAGTCTGTGGTATGATGCAGGATGGAAGAGGCAAAGAAACGAAAATTGTACACTGAGCGAGGGATATCCAAAGATGCAGCAAATGTGACTGTTTTGCCTTTATAAAATGAATAAAAGACAACAAGGTTGATTTGTTCATTAATGGTTATGACAATATGTCAAGAGGATATGACAGGCAAAACATTTAGCCTACTAAAAACAGACCATTATGGCTGATGTTAAAAGGGCATTCTAAAGAATTCTAGTAATTTAAACAATAAAATTGAACAATCTATGCCTATGATGTATTCCTAGTTCCTCAGCAGCCTACATGAACTCACTGAATCAACTGGGATCTTTACATTTCTGATTAACATCCAGGGCTACCAACTGCCTCAACTGAAAGCGGTTTGAGCAATAGGCAATCAGCAAGATACTCAGCAACAGTTGGGAGTGCTTGGAAGGTCATGCTGGCTTCTGAACACTGCCACTTACGTTTGTTGCCAAGTGGCTCTCTGTTCGACGTTCACTTTGAATCTTTTCAATTCATGCAGTCTGTAGCCTTTGTAAGTGCATCTGAGTAATGGCGGATATTTAAAAGAGGTTTTCTGCTCAGACATTGCACTTGTGCATATATTTAATATACTTTTTCATTGCCACTTAAACCACCCAAACACACATGCCCCTGGACACACTGCAAAAAGCAAGCCCTGCACAAAAATAAACACAATGGGGGCTGTCTGGATCTGGAGGAGAGTGTAGTGAAAATAAATGGGGCATAATAAATTGTGAACAAACTGGGAAAAATGTGGGCATAATAAACTGGAGTCAAACTCTATTAAATGTGGGCATAATAAAACTGAGGCAAACCGAAATAGATATGAAGAATGTAGGGATAATATAGTGGAGGAAAAATTAAATGTAAACAATGAGGGCATAATAAAATGGAGGCAAATTTAATACAGTTTTATTAGCCATGAGAGGGGAGGGAGTCAAATATTATCTTGAAACAATTACAGGTTTACGTTTGCATAAGCTTTCAGTGAGCACATACTTTTGTAGCAGGAAAAATGAGAAGGAACAGTGAATGTGGGGTATCTGAGCTACAGCAGAGTTTTGATGAAAGAAAGTGAAAAATTGTAGACTTCAATAGCTTTCAAATGTTTTTAACATTTTGGGCGAACCATTTTCAGTTCATTTAAAACAATTTCCTTATTGTTCAAGCGAACTTTCTTAGTTTATTCTCCAACAATGTGAGCTGCAAAATACATTAAATATAATCCCTAACTCGTAAGGGGTACTGTAAAATACACTATTTTAAATATCTGCAACTCGCAATGTGCTTGTTTCACAAGAACCCCAATTTCTAACCCTAAACCAAACCCTTATTTCGAGTTCTAAAACTGGAGCCTTTTAAAGGACCATCTCTCTTTAAGACTTGTCTTTTTAATCACACATGTTTTATTAAACAAATCTTTGCTTGACGTGACTTATGCTTTTTTTTCCATAATAAATTGTTTAGGATAGAATCCCTCGGACACCTGATGTGAAGGCCTAGTTCTCCACAGTTTATATGCCTCAGAATTTGTTCCCAAAAGACCCCGGGTAGAGAAAACAATAGGAGAAAAAAAAAATGGATGCTCCCCTTTCCCCAACCTTCTTTCACTTCCCTATTACCTAATATTCTTTACATTTGAGACAAATTGATTTTCATTTTAAATTATCTTTCATTAATGTTTATTTATAAACAGGAATTATTTATTGACACTGCATATTTACCTTTACAATCCCACTCAGTAGATGAATGCTTGTTTTGGGATAATCTGTGTCATGATATTGTACAACTATCCAAATACAACAGGCCCTATCACCTGATGTGTATTTCCATCTGTCACTGTCATGGAGGGTGTTGGGAGAGATGGAGGGAAGAAAAGTAGTGTTGGTGGGGAGGAGAAGTAGAAACTTCTTAACGGCCAACAAAGGTTTTTTTGGGTGTGGTAATTGTCTAAGCTGCAGAACCACAGGTTGTCAAAAAGAAGAATCCAGGAATTTTCAGACATGGATGATAAAAATAAATATAAAATCTATGACCTTTTAACCTGCTTTTCCAAAGACGTTATTTACATGATCATTTGTCCCTGTGGGGAGCAATATATTGGAAGGACAACAAAAAGCCTTAATATTCGCATTAGGGAACACCTAAACAATATTAGAAAAGGGGTGGAAACCCATTCAGTCCCCCTACATTTTAAACAATATCATCAACAAAACCCTAAAGGTATTAAATTTCTGGCGATTCAAAAAATTAAAAAAGATTTGAGAGGGGGTAAATTTTATTAATAAAATAAATAGAGAAGAAATGAGATGGATTTACAAACTTAATACGCTTCTTCCAAATGGCTTAAATCAGTATTTTGATCTCTGTCATTTTTTATAGATTCCACCCCCGTATCCAACATGCTTCCCGCTTTGCATCTTCCTGCACAAGAGTTTTAAGTCAGTTTATCTATATGAATATGAAGATGCCTCTAATTTATTCTGCTTTTTTAATAGTGTTTATGTTTTCCTTTCATTGTTCCTAATGTTTTTTACCCTTTAGTTTCTTTTAATGTTTTTCCTTGTGTGACACATACGAGGTATGTGCACAATTATATAAAGTAAGTAATTGTCATGTATAGTGGTGACATTGAAAGATATGTGTTTATGTTTTCTATGTGGTATATGGTGCCTATAACAAGTCACTATGAGAATGCAGCTCTCTGCTGCAGCAGCAGGGGACTGTTATTATGACACACAGGATCTTATGTTCAGGAAGGATTGGGGGAAGATTATAGGTGTGGCACTGGTGATGTGTTCCTGCTTACCCTCATAACCACGAGGATACTGTGGAACAAGCAGCCAATCTGTGTGTCTCCTCATTCTTTCCTGTTTTTACAGGTAAGCCTAAAGCAGGAAGTAACTCCCAAACACTTAAAATAAAGAATCCATGTTATATACAGCTGTATTAACTGTGCAGAGAGTCAGATGGGAGACAATAAGAGAGATATCTTTAATGTAAACACTAGGAGGGTGGAGGCTCCAGGTACTCTACAATAATAATGGTAAAAGCAGTATTTCCTGATGCAGAGTCAGTTATGTACATTTAAATGTACTCAATATGCAGAAATCTTAGATGCATTATTATTTGTTATTAGAAAGGAATTGTTCTATGTCTTGGCAGATATGACATCCCCTTATGTGCAGAAGGAAAAGGAATAGCTGTAGCACGCTGCACACTGTATATAATAGGATGTATAGTCTGTGAGACGGATTCACAACTTTCCACAGGGAAAGTTAGATGTTTTGCGAAAATGAAGATGACATGCTGATAGGTCATTTAGAATGAAAATGTTATTGTTTTAAAAGCATTTGGAAAATATGCATTTAATAAAGAGATAACCACGAGGATACTGTGGAACAAGCAGCCAATCTGTGTGTCTCCTCATTCTTTCCTGTTTTTACAGGTATTTACATCTGTGTGCTGGCCCTCTGAACGGGGTCTGCAACACTTGTCCAAATGCACCTAAGTAATGGCCCATTTACAGAATTCCCACGTTCTTGAGGCTATATAGCTTTGTCTATGCTGATCATACTTTTTTAAAAGTATGGTTCTTTTATTCTCAGAGTATCCGCTCTAGAGCTCTTTGCTTCAATGTTTACAATTTAACTATTCAAGCTCTATAAAGTAATGTTAATTTATGTTTCCACTAAAACACTCGAAAAATTTTGTCCTTGAATTGCTTTTACTCTTATATTCTTCTATCTGATGATAAACTCTGACCGCTAAATGGTCTACCCTTACACAACCTGTATTTACTGTTGAATTTATCTAACCCTTATCTTCAAATTCCCTGGTGCAATCACATTTTTGTCCCTGCATAGTCTTTAGAGTTAGGATGTATTAATGTATTAGGATGTTAATGTATTGCCCCTCCCTAGTCTATCCGTAGTTGTTGTTCCGTCTATTTCTTCTAACTTACTGAACTAGGACCCTTTATACCGTCTTACATTTGGGTCATTAACCCTCTTCCCTATAAGTTTAGCCATAACAGGCAATGATGAAATGACCTTTAAATCTCTCTCTGAGAATAGGTCGATCTTTTCTGACCTGACATACTGAAAGAAAGTCTCTGCAATAACTTACCTCTATAGAATGTCACATTATCGCAATTCCTTCTAATCTTCTGTTGTATGCTGTAAATTTATTGGAATCTTTAGTATTTTATTTGGTCCACGTTCTGGACTATCATTATTCCAGTATTTCACTTTATTGTCAATACAGGGTATATTGCATATGTAATTATCCTGTACCTTGTAAGCCATTGTGTGCAGTAGGAAATAATTTTTTACTTGTGTATATCCAGGTGATATATCTGTAGGATGGTAATAGACTGTTCTATTTTTGGTGATGTCTAGGCAATTTTATGAAAGTGACACTGTTTAAAGGAATTTGTATGTTTTTTAGGTTTTAATGTTTTATATACGCATGCGCAAATAGTAACGAATTATCCGGAAGTAAATAGTACCATACTGGCGCGAAAAACAGACTGACAACATAGCTATTTAAACTCTGTGTG
Organism: Leptobrachium leishanense; assembly: GCA_009667805.1. Taxonomy (NCBI): domain Eukaryota; kingdom Metazoa; phylum Chordata; class Amphibia; order Anura; family Megophryidae; genus Leptobrachium; species Leptobrachium leishanense. The sequence continues at coordinate 229,139,960 of CM019066.1, read as the reverse complement.
TCATTTTTTATTACACCCACTGATGAAGCTGTTAACAGCGAAACGCGTCTGCGGTGTATTTGTTTTGTTTTATCTGCCTTAAATAAACCCGTTGTGGATTCCTAACGACTTGAGTTCATGTTGTTAGTTTCCTGGGGAAACCACCACTTTTAATCTGTGGAGTTTGGAACTCTGAAGAAGGGGAATTGGTGTCTCCATAAATTCACCAAATGCCTGCTGTTTGGTGCCTCTTTTGGAATAGGCACCAGAAAAGGTGAGCAAGTTTTTCTTACCGATCTTCTGGACTACATATAAAATAGTCTGCGCAGTTATTCTTTCTCTCTTTTTTTGAGGAAACATCGCATAACCAATCCATTTAGCGATACCATCCCTTTTTTTGAAGACAGACGATGAAATATAGAGCCAGCGCCAAGTAACAACCCACAACTTTTTTTCTTAAACGTTCTGGAGTTGATTCCAAATGTGGTATTTGCATTTGAAATCTATTGCTGTGAACCTACATCATGCAATCCAATGAGCTGTCCATGCAAGTGAATCAGGCCATTGTAAGGCTTCAAAAACAAAACAAATCCATCAGTGAGATACCAGAAACATTAGGAGTGACTAAATCAATAGATTGGTACATTCTGGGGAGAGAAGAATGCACTGGGGAGCTCAGCAACATAAAACAGCCTTAACGTCCACGGACGACAACAGAGGTGGATGATCGCAGGATCCTCTCTATGGTAAAGAAAAACCCGTTCACAAGATCCAGACAAGTACAGGACACTCTCTAGGATGTGGGCATATTATTGTCAAAGTCTACAATGAAGAGAAGACTTCACGAGAGCAAATACAGATGGTTCACCACAAAGGTGCAAACCATTCATAAGCCTGAAGAAAAGAAAAGACGGATTAGACTTTGCCAAAAAACATCTAAAAAAGCCAGACCAATTCTGGAAAAGCATTCTTTGGACAGATGAAACTATGATTGATCTATACCAGAATGACCGGAAGAAAGAAGTGCGGAGAAGGCTTGGAAAAAGTCATGATCCAAAGAACACAACATCATCTGCAAAACATGGTGGAGGCAGTGTGATGCATGGCATGCACGGCTTTCAGTGGCACCGGGTCATTGGTGTTTATTGATGATGTGACAGAAGCAGTCAGATGAATTCAGCAGTGTTTAGCGATGTACTGTCTGCCCAGATTCAACCAAATGCAGCAAAATTGATTGGATGGCACTTGATGGTACAGATGGACAATGATCCAAAACACATTGAAAAAGCAACCCAGGAGTTTCTGGAGGAAAAGAAGTGGAATATTCTGCAATAGCCGAGTCAATCACCTGATCTCAACCCAATTGAGCATGCATTTCACTTGCTGAAGGCGAAACTAAAGGCAGAAAGACCCACAAAGAACAAGACAGCTGCAGTTACAGCCTGGTAAAGCATCAAAAAGTAGGAAACCAAGTCTCTGGTAATGTCCATGGGTTGCAGGCAGTCATTGCCAGTAAAGGATTCTCAACAAAAAATGAAACATTTTATTTATGATTATATTCACTTGTCCAATTACATTTGAGCCATGAAAATGGGGGGGGGGACTGTGTACAGAAATGGTTGCAGTTCCTAAAATTTGTACTTGATATTTATGTTCAACTCTTCGAATTAAAGCTGAAAGTCTGCACTTCAAATTCATTTGGATGGTTTTGTTTTAATTTTATTCTACATACAAAGCCAAAAGTATGAAAATTGTGCCTGTGTCCAAATTATATATGGACCTGTCAGGGTTATTCAAAGAGAATCGAAAAGTCACCGCACGTTCAGTGACTTTCATTCTCTTCAATTCGGTGCAATTCGGCAATCCCATTTCGGCGACCCTGTGGTGTATTCAGCAAGCACCACAGGGCCGTCGTAGTGCAGGGAAAAGTCGCCGCAAAACTGCCGGACACTCACCGAAACCCGCAAAAAACATCTGGATTAACCCCACCAAACATGCCAGAGAAACCCGACTAGCCACCGATCACAGCGCAGAGCAGCCGCCGGAAAAACCCGACACCGCAGACGAATGGAGTGAAAAAAAAAGTATGCTTGAATGTTTGAAAAGTGAAACGCTGTTTGTAAAGAAACTACAGAACGAAAGATCCAATGAATGATAATAAAAAGGGAATCATGAAATCAATAACCTGGATCGGCGCAAATGCTGCTCTCTGGGATCCTGGATCCTCGCATATATATATATAATAGAGGAAAAACAATAATAGTGCAACACTGTTTGGTAAAGTATACTGTGGATGTAAGTGATAAACACCCCACTTACAAGTGTAGAGCCGTGCACTGGCTCTAAGTGGGTCCAGACATGTGGGTAATTGTCTTCAGTTTCTCAGGTGACCCCCACCTTACAGCAAGATTTTCTCCTTTTCTTTGTTCGAAGTTTGGACAATAGAAAGGAGAACAGGAAGAAAATCCTTGTGTAGGTCCACAAATTAAAGATCACAATTGTATGTACAGTTGAAATTGTACTCACATTTTGTGGAGCTCACATAGCTCATGGATATAGGCCCATAGGTTTTTTTGGGGGGGAAAAAACCCAGATGAAAAACCACCAATGTTTGCAGGATTCAATGAAGCAGGAATCAGGATTGGAGATGAAAAGATTTTGGTTTATTTAAAATATAATTAAAATTGCCTCCAGAACGCGTTTCGCCGCATCAAAAACGGCTTCATCAGCTGGAATGGTTAACATGGGCCTTTGGACCCTTTTATAATGTCCATAAATGTTTTTAATTGTCCCCATATGTCCTGTCTGCTTCACTGATTGATCCTTCCGGTTTCCGATAGTGGGCGCCGCCATTTTGCGCATGCGCGGTTTACTTCCGCGTTCCACTGCGTTCCAATGCGCCGATTTCACTTCCGCGTTCCACCGCGTTCCAAGCGTTGCTCTCTTACTTCCGGTCGGCGATTCTCGGCCAGAGAGATGTAAAATTGTTCTTTTTTTGATTTCAACGATTGGGGTTCCTTCAAAAACTTCCCATTTTCGCCATATATATCAAAACAGAATATTATATACATTAACTCAATTCTAAAGGGGCTAAAACTATAAAATTGATTTGTGCACCCCGCAGGGTCTCCCAATTTTTCTCTTAGTATACCTAATTGATGTGTATGGTAAATTTTATAAAAGTGATAGTTTCTCCACAAATATTATATATTAAACACTATTCATGTCTTCCTGAAAAAAGGGTTTTTTTTTTTTTTTTTTTTTTTTATAGTCTACACTCTCCAAAAGTGATCATGCATTCATTACAATAGCTTCCTTTGCTAAAAAAGTGTCTTGTGCTACAGTGCTTTGATAGAATTATGGTGGTATTGGTATATTTTCTTATAAATAGTGATCCCTATAATCGTACCACTATAATTACCTATCTAATGAAACTATGTGAATTTTAATTATCTGTGTATTATTTATATTTATATGTTACTTTATTAATTACAATATATTTCTAATATTGTCGTGAATTTTAAAGTGCCTTATTAGTGCTTTTTTAAATATTTATTAAATACTTTAAGTGCTTATTGAATGTTAATCATAAATTACTTACAATTAGTGCCTATTAAAACCAGAAATAGTTGTAGTATTTATCTTTTTATCATGATACTTATGATATTAATTGATGCAAAATAGTGCAATATCTCTTATGTGCATAATATAGACCTCATCTAAACAGAGACCACCATTAAAGTGTCATATTAGAAATTTGTGTTATCCAAATGTAGATAAAATTCTGAATCTCATTAGAGAGAATGATGTTAAAGTGCTGTGTTGATAGTCAATGTGTACCCATCGCCTAAATTCTTACAAGGTATTAATATTGTTAAAAATCACAACTTATTAAATATATCATCAATTAATGTGGACTTTATTTATGTATAAAAAAGTTATATTATGACCCCAAGAAGTGCACAACAACTCACAAAAAATGGACTACCTCAAAATCATTATTTAACCCATTTGGTGCCATAGTGCCCATTTCATAAATAGTCCGCATCTCTTCTTGTCCCAGTTTGTTAACAATGTTATCATCCAAATCGGTTTTGTATATTTTTTTAATGGCCATGAATTTCAAACCTAATGGGGAACTCCCATGTCGAATTTTAAAGTGCAATGAAACTGAATGATTTTCGTAAGATTTTTTTATGTTTCTGACATGTTCTGAAACTCTTATGTTAAAAGCCCTTTTTGTACGCCCAATGTATTGGAGGCCACAGGGACATTCTAAAAGATATATTACACTTTTTGAGCAGCAGTTAAGAGCCTCTTTCATTTGTATCTTTTGGTTAGTTTTCTTATTAAAGAACTCCATTCTACAGTTTCTCTTATTACCGGTTGACCTGCAAGCCAAACATTGTCCACAAACATGGAAACCATTTTTTACACTGAATTGGTTATGGTTTATCTTTTTGTTCTTCAGTTTACTATGTACCAAATTCATTTTCAAATTTTTAACTCCTCTGAATACTATTTTTGGTTGTTCCCCCAGTATACCATTGAGGTCCTTATCTTTCCGAAGGACATGCCAGTGTTTCCTAATTATTTTCTTCATGTTTTGGGCTTTGCTATTGTAGTCACACAAAAATAGAACTTCTTCTTTGATCTTTTTTTGGGTTTGTATTGAAGTAGTTTAGTCCGGTCCTCCTGTTTGAGTTGATTAATAATAGTGTCTAATTCCAGGGCATTATACCCCTTCTCTACAAAATCTTTTTTTAGATGTTGGGCTTGTTGCTCGAAAACGTGAAGATCTGAGCAATTCCGTCTTAGACGAATGAATTGCCCTTTGGGCACACCTTTAAGCCACGATGGATTATGACAGCTATTAGTATTAATATAAGTGTTGGTGTCGACTTCTTTAAAAAAAGTTTTACATTTAACAGACCCTTCACTGATATAAATTTCTAAATCAAGAAACATTACTTTCTCTCTACTCCATTTATTTTCTAATGTAATGCCCCAAGCTTGACTGTTAAGGCTATTTAAAAAGATGCCTAGGTCTTCTTCACTGCCTCTCCAAAAAAAAACACGTCATCAATGTAACGTTTATAGATGGGGATGTTGTGCGCCCAGCTATGCGAACCGTAGACAAACTGGGCTTCCCAGCCTGCCATATATAGGTTCGCATAGCTGGGCGCAAACTTAGTCCCCATCGCTGTTCCATTTTTCTGCAAGAAAAAATCATCTCCAAATTTAAAATAATTATTTTCTAAAATAAATTGTATGCTTTCCATGATGAAGCTCACTTGTGTATCATCAAGTTTCTTAGAATCCTTTATTCTTTCGTTAACTATTTGTATACCCATAGCATGGGGTATATTACTATATAACGAGTTAACGTCACTAACGACCATTATGTATTCTTTCTCCCATTTTATTTCTTCTAATATCTGTAATATGTTAATGGTATCCTTTAGGTACGATGGTATATCTTTAACAATAGGCTGGAGGAGGATATCTACATATTCAGACAGACAACTTGTAATAGAATGGACTCCTGCCACTATAGGTCTCTCCGGGTGGTTCAATTGTATTTTTGTGGATCTTAGGTAAAATATAAAAATGTGGTGTTTTGATGTCCTCGATCATCAAATACTGAAACTCACGTTCATTAAGAATTCCTTTCTCTTTACCACCTTGGAGGAGAGACTGCAGGTTTTCTCTAATGGTTACTATAGGATTGTTTTTAAGTTTGATGTACGTTTTCTGATCTTCCAATATGCGTAATGCCTCCTTATTGTATGCTTCCTTGGACCAAATAACAATCCCCCCCCCCCTTATCCGCAGGTTTTATTATGATTGTCTCATCACTATCAAGATTTTTTATCTTTTTTTTTCCTCTATGGTAAGGTTGTGATTTTTCTCTTTGACAATCATCCTGTCTATGTCGGTAGACACCAAATTTTCAAACATTTTGATTTCATCCGTGATGGTATATCGTGGATAAAATTTCGATTTTTTCTTTAAATCTGTATGTGTGAATCTATCTGGGTCTGTCGGCGTGTTCTTTTCTATTGGGGATCTCAAAAAAAAATTTTTTAAACTTAGTTTTCTTTTAAACCGTTGCAGATCTATATACATATTGAACTTATCCATCTGTTTAGTGGGGGCAAACTTCAACCCTTTATTTAAAACTTTAATTTCTGTATTCGTTAAGACCCTCTGGCTCAAATTAAAGATCCCTTTCATTTCTACCTTCTCTCCCTTTTTTCTCTTAAGGATTCGCTTCCCTGCTCTCTTTCCCCTTCTGTTTTTTCCCAAGATCTTTTCTTTCCCCCCTCTCTTCCTAATCTTGTATCCAGGTCTCTGTGCTCCCCCTGGTCGACCCTCCTGTCCAGGGGGTCCCTCCAAAAAACCTCCTCCTCTGGTTTTTCACTGAGGATTCGAAATCTGTTGGTTAGAGGGATACTGGTGGTATCCGTCTCCTGGTCAGATCTTCTCCTAATATCTCTGGGTGGGGTGGGGTTACGATCATCATAGTTTCTCTTTGCAGAGAGATCTCTTTCTTTTTTCCTTAAAGAGGGTGATTTATTCATTCTCCATTCATCTCTTATTCTTACTGCGTGATCCCCCCTCCAATAGGATCTGCTGTGATCCCCCCTCCAATAGGGTCTGCTGTTGTCTTCCTCATTATGGGCATTTCTTCTATCATTGTATGTATCGGGTCTACTTCTTGGGGCCCATCCTCCATAATTTCTATTTCTCTCCTGATAGTTGTCCCTTCTGTAGGGCTGATATTCTGATCTGTAGGGATTACGATGTTCCTGTGGTTTATAATCCATCCTGTTGCCTCTTGGATGGCCTCTATTATCCCATCCTTCTGGTTGAGACCCTCTACTATTAAAGGGAGCCCTTTCCCTTCTTTCTTTATCCCATGGGAGATCGTTACCTCGTTTTTCTTCATAAGATCTATGTACATTACCCCTTCTGTAATCCTCTACATCTCTTTCATATTTTCGTTTTTTAATAGTTAATATTTCATTTTCTATTCTTTCTAATTTCCCCTCTAGTTCTCTGCTCAATTTGGAGATATCCTCTTTAGATTGGTTCTTTTCAATCAATTCAGTCAGTTTTTCAATCTCTTCATTGATTTTAGGTAGTTTTTCCTTTTTTTTTTGGATTACATACTCCATCATAGACACAGAAAAAGTTTCCAACAATCTATTCCATCCTAACATAAAGTCAGGGTCATCTTTCTCAGAGCTAGGGGTTTTTTGGAATCTTAAACCTCTAGGTGTTATTTTATCTCTTTGATACTTTTCTAAGGTGGCAATCTCTAATTTAATTTTTATTTCTTTTATTAAATTTCTTTCTAGATCTATTTCCGATCTCTGTGTACTGGATCTGGTGGGTCCATGTCTGTCCACCCATATATCGAATTCTCCTAATGCGGATTCTATATTACTGGCAATGTTTTTCCTAAAGTTGATAAATGACATATTGAAGGCAGCTATTGCACCAGTAGGGGAATTTTCAATTCAATCAATTCTTATAAACAGCAAATGGTGCAGCGCCACACAACATGCATCCACCACCAGGGTGCCCAGATAGCCAATCTCAGGATATAGTGGTTTCCCCTATACCATTACACACAATAATGAAATCAATAACCTGGATCGGCGCAAATGCTGCTCTCTGGGATCCTGGATCCTCGCATATATATATATAATAGAGGAAAAACAATAATAGTGCAACACTGTTTGGTAAAGTATACTGTGGATGTAAGTGATAAACACCCCACTTACAAGGCACTTTAAAATTCACGACAATATTAGAAATATATTGTAATTAATAAAGTAACATATAAATATAAATAATACACAGATAATTAAAATTCACATAGTTTCATTAGATAGGTAATTATAGTGGTACGATTATAGGGATCACTATTTATAAGAAAATATACCAATACCACCATAATTCTATCAAAGCACTGTAGCACAAGACACTTTTTTAGCAAAGGAAGCTATTGTAATGAATGCATGATCACTTTTGGAGAGTGTAGACTATAAAAAAAAACAAAAAAAAAAAAAAACCCTTTTTTCAGGAAGACATGAATAGTGTTTAATATATAATATTTGTGGAGAAACTATCACTTTTATAAAATTTACCATACACATCAATTAGGTATACTAAGAGAAAAATTGGGAGACCCTGCGGGGTGCACAAATCAATTTTATAGTTTTAGCCCTTTAGAATTGAGTTAATGTATATAATATTCTGTTTTGATATATATGGCGAAAATGGGAAGTTTTTGAAGGAACCCCAATCGTTGAAATCAAAAAAAGAACAATTTTACATCTCTCTGGCCGAGAATCGCCGACCGGAAGTAAGAGAGCAACGCTTGGAACGCGGTGGAACGCGGAAGTGAAATCGGCGCATTGGAACGCAGTGGAACGCGGAAGTAAACCGCGCATGCGCAAAATGGCGGCGCCCACTATCGGAAACCGGAAGGATCAATCAGTGAAGCAGACAGGACATATGGGGACAATTAAAAACATTTATGGACATTATAAAAGGGTCCAAAGGCCCATGTTAACCATTCCAGCTGATGAAGCCGTTTTTGATGCGGCGAAACGCGTTCTGGAGGCAATTTTAATTATATTTTAAATAAACCAAAATCTTTTCATCTCCAATCCTGATTCCTGCTTCATTGAATCCTGCAAACATTGGTGGTTTTTCATCTGGGTTTTTTCCCACCCAAAAAAACCTATGGGCCTATATCCATGAGCTATGTGAGCTCCACAAAATGTGAGTACAATTTCAACTGTACATACAATTGTGATCTTTAATTTGTGGACCTACACAAGGATTTTCTTCCTGTTCTCCTTTCTATTGTCCAAACTTCGAACAAAGAAAAGGAGAAAATCTTGCTGTAAGGTGGGGGTCACCTGAGAAACTGAAGACAATTACCCACATGTCTGGACCCACTTAGAGCCAGTGCACGGCTCTACACTTGTAAGTGGGGTGTTTATCACTTACATCCACAGTATACTTTACCAAACAGTGTTGCACTATTATTGTTTTTCCTCTATTATATATATATATGCGAGGATCCAGGATCCCAGAGAGCAGCATTTGCGCCGATCCAGGTTATTGATTTCATTATTGTGTGTAATGGTATAGGGGAAACCACTATATCCTGAGATTGGCTATCTGGGCACCCTGGTGGTGGATGCATGTTGTGTGGCGCTGCACCATTTGCTGTTTATGATAATAAAAAGGGGCTGTTACAGAAAAAAAAAAGAAAAAAATTCGCAAAGAAATGCCTAAGAGATCCCAAAAAATCTATAAAGAGACTTTTAACTGCAGAATATTATAATCAACGGTTTGTTAGATATTATATTAAAACGGGAATATTTATACCATTGAAGCCTATGGAAATCGCCTGACCCAAGACATACTTGAAAACGAGAGAAATCTCACTGTATCCTTCCTGGGAAAATACTTTCTCAAATAATAAATAAATAAATAAACCTGTCGAATGAAATCACCAAACAGCAGGGCAATTCGGCAACTTTTTGCTGCTGGTTTTTGTTCTCTGAATAGACGAAGCATTGCTTCTCTATGGGCATTTCACTGCCCTCGAACAGGCAACAAACAGGCACCGTATGTGCAGGAAATTCGCCAACATTTGGCGAACTGCCTGCTCTCTGAATAGCCGAATGGCCAGGAAAGGTAACCGTATGCTGAATTTCACTGTTCAGTTACCTTTCGGCCACAATTCGGATCTCTTTGAATAACGCTGATATAACTATGGGCTGTAGCAAATTATCCACATACTCCGATTGCTAGTTATTGAATTCACACCTGCCACAATAGAGTTTCTACAGAAACTCTATGGCAGGGCTGTCAACCTCACGACCCCACAGGTGTAGATGCCTACAATTCCCAAAATTCAATAGATGGTCAGGGAATCATGAGTTTTAATTCAGAAATATCTGGAGGTTGGAGTTTGACAGCCCTGGTCTTTGGATTTATTTGGCAACTTTTTTTTACCTGACTTATGTCCAAGGGAGTTTAGGCATAAAGACGTTCCTAGCATTCCATTCCCAAGACAAAGAATTGTTTGAAAAAGTAGATCAAAACCACTTTTTATGTATTCTACAAACATTTCTGCAGAAATGGAGAATATTGATTCATGATATTTTATTTGAAAGAGAATGTAGATGGTGATTTGGCAAAGAGGAAAAGGCAAAGATGGAGAATATTTAGGATTGGTACTGCAACAGGCATTCCAAACGTGTTCTGCACTCCATCCCTGATGTCAATTCTATCAATATAAAATTAATAAAAATATTCACAACATAGCCTATATGGACAAAAGTATTGGGACTCCTAACCATTACTTGAACAGAGACTTGGCGGATGACAAAATGGCCACTAGGTAGTTCTGTTGTCCTCCAGGAACTGACGTGCTGATGCAAGCCGGATGACTGCTGACAAGGTATGTGAGGCCCAACCTCCTGGCCCACTAGGATGATGGGAACCTACAGAGGCTCACAGTGAACAATTGTCTAACTATTCTCAAACTGCAGTCCTGAGCCATACACTAGATGGCAATATTACAATGCACTTCCATAAAGAATGAACACATTAAACAACATTAAATAACAGCATACCACTTGCAGAAAGGCATGACACTCCCTGCCTGGTTTCCTATGGATACCATCTCTCAGTCTTCTGGAGGGAGTAGAAAAATGAATTCGGGGACAGGTCTGAGGAAAAAGCTTAAGCCCGTCTTGTCTAATGATATTGACCTCTACTTTCCTGACTTTTCCATCTTTGCTTGGAAACACTTGGGTTACCAAACCCAAAGGCCGTTCATTCCTCCTTGACTGAGAGTCCTTCATAAGAACCACAGTACCAGGTTCCAAGCTTTGCTTGCTCTCCTGCCATTTGTTTCTTGTCTATAGGATGGAAATAGCAGATATTTTCTGGAGCAAGTGGAAGCTAAGGCTTGCACCCATCTCCACTGGCACTTCTATAAGTTAGGGATGTGCGTTTCGGGTTTTGGAATTTCGGAATTTTCACGAAATTTCCCGATTCGGGTCTTTCGATGCGGCCGAAATTCCGAAATTTTTTAGATCCGAAAAAGTCGAATCCGAAATGTTTTCCGAGCCGAATCGAAAATTTTTCGGAATTTTCGAATGGACTTGAAATGTGTCAAATCGAAATTTATTTTCCCTCTATTCAGGATTTCGGTTCCATTCGGGATTTCGGATCCATTTCGGTAATTCTGAACATCGTTTATTTAACTATTATCGGTTATATCGCTGATTCTGTAAATTTTGTCTTTGGAAATGTGCTGGGGCAAATCCATGAGCTGGGGCAAATCCATGAGCTGGGGCAAATCCATGAGCTGGGGCAAATCCATGTGCTGGGGCAAATCCATGTGCTGGGGCAAATCCATGAGCTGGGGCAAATCCATGTGCTGGGGCAAATCCATGAGCTGGGGCATCCATGTGCTGGGGCAAAGCCATGAGCTGGGGCAAATCCATGTGCTGGGGCAAATCCATGAGCTGGGGCATCCATGTGCTGGGGCAAATCCATGTGCTGGGGCAATATCCTATGAGCTGGGGCATCCATGTGCTGGGGCAAAGCCATGAGCTGGGGCAAATCCATGAGCTGGGGCAAATCCATGTGCTGGGGCAAATCAATGAGCTGGGGCAAATCCATGAGCTGGGGCAAATCCATGAGCTGGGGCAAATCCATGAGCTGGGGCAAATGCATGTGCTGGGGCAAATCAATGTGCTGGGGTAAATCCGTGAGCTGGGGCAATATCCTATGAGCTGGGGCAAATCCATGAGCTGGGGCAAATCCATGTGTGAGCTGGGGCAATATCCTATGTGCTGGGGCAATATCCTATGTGCTGGGGCAAATCCATGTGCTGGGGCAAATCCATGAGCTGGGGCAAATCCATGAGCTGGGGCATCCATGTGCTGGGGCAAATCCATGTGCTGGGGCAAATCCATGAGCTGGGGCATCCATGTGCTGGGGCAAATCCATGTGCTGGGGCAAATCCATGTGCTGGGGCAAATCCATGAGCTGGGGCATCCATGTGCTGGGGCAAATCCATGTGCTGGGGCAAATCCATGTGCTGGGGCAAATCCATGAGCTGGGGCAAATCCATGTGCTGGGGCAAATCCATGTGCTGGGGCAAATCCATGAGCTGGGGCAAATCCATGTGCTGGGGCAATATCCTATGAGCTGGGGCAAATCCATGAGCTGGGGAAAATCCATGTGCTGGGGAAAATCCATGTGCTAGGGAAAATCCATGTGCTGGACTGCTGGGGCAATAGAGTTAGACAGCTTTGAAACGAGGAGAACAGATGTTCCGAAAAAAACGAAAATTTCCGAAATAGCGAAAAGCCGATAACCAAAAAACTAGCAAAGTGACACGAAAATATGAAAAATAGTCGATATATACCGAAAACCATGTACAATTCCGAAAAACGAAAATTTCCGAAATAACGAAAAGTCGATACAGTCAGAAACCTAGTAAAGTGACCCGAAAATACGAAAAATGGTCGATATTCCGAAAAATAAATGTACCCGAAAAATGAATCGAGCCGAACCGAATCGAAACGAGCCGAATCGAAAAGTTTAAAAATTCGAAAAATCGAATTGAAAAAAAAAAAAAAATCGGTGCACATCCCTACTATAAGTCTTTAGTTCCAAAGTCAGTTGGAAGAACCATGGCTACGCCAATTTCCTGGGTGAGAAGCGTAGAAGGGATGAGCAAGAAGGGATCTTCTGGGTCATTAGATATTGGTGTCAAAGGTCTAGCATTTATTATGTCCAATACTTCAGCCATGAAGGTAGTGAGTGTCTCGTGTGTGAACTTTGGAGTTCCTAATTGTAGAAATATGGAGTCAAGAATTCTGTGGGCTATGTCGATCATACGCTCCCAAGCACCTCCCAAACGTGAAGAGTGTGGTGGGTTAAATGTCCATATGCAAACTTGTTCTCTAAGGTAGCTTTGTACATGTTCTGATGCTGTAGGTGTGGCTCCAAAAGATCTGGCTATGTGAATTAAGCAAGCTATAGTTCTGCATAAAGACTTCCAAAGTAGAGAATCTACGGAAGCGCTTAGATCCCAACCATGTTTCAGAAACTGTTGTTTGAAGTATGGCAACCTGGGGACGACTCTCGTTATCAGATTCAGGCTAACAGTCCATATGTAAAAAATTACTATTACCTAACAGTCCATATGTGCCTTCTTCAACAGTGTTGGCTGCTGGTTTATACAGGAAAGGTGGTCCCGTGAGCCATGTGGTAACTCTAAGGTAGGACGCTTGTCCAGCTCTTGTAGTATTAACAGCTGGGTTGTGGTCTTGGATGGACACAGGTGCTACAAATCCAAGTGGGTCATACAAGCTGTTTATGGTGGATAAGACGCCTCGCTATGTGAAAGGCCTTGGTTCTTGATTGACCTGGAAGGTGAGGGTGTCTGACTTGACATCCCAGTTGAGTCCTAAGCTGCGCTGCATAGATGGTGAATCTGTTGCCAGTCTGGATCTTTTAAATCACTGGCGTGATCTTGAGAGGGGAAAGCCTCAGGAAACGTTTGGTTGAGGTTATTGCTGCCAAAGGAGGGTCAACCAGTTATTAAGTCCAAAGGTTCACATACTTTTTCCACCCTGCACTGTGAATGTTTACATGTTCTGTTCAATAAAAACATGAAAACATATAATGTTTGTGTTGTATTATTTTAAGCAGACTGTGTTTTTCAAATTGTTGTGACTTAGATGAAGATCAGAGCACATTTTATGACCAATTCATGCAAAACTCCACGTAATCCCAAAGGGTTCACATACTTTTTCTTGCAACTGTATGTATGCATGAACGAAAGCGAACAGATACCCACCAAAAAAGTGTCACTTTTAAAAATCACAAAAAGAGAAAAAACTCAACGCGTTTCACTATCTGAAAGGCAGATTCTTCAAGAGTTAAAAATAAGACCCCAGAGATGTTCCTTTAAACTCATCTTGGCCACCCACTCCACATTGATGCACATGTGCCCTCAGTGTCTCCCTTTGATGACATCAATGCTACTCTGGTCACCTCCTGATGGGATCATGGCTCCCCACACTCTCATAGGGCAACAGCGTTATAGAGTGGGGGCTTAAAACACACACATGACTAAATAACAGTCTAGCAATTGGCATGCTAAACTACATCTCACATGTGTGATGGAAACGCCTTTGTCCACGTGTCCTGCTCTCCAGACACCCCCTTGTTGCAGTCAGCCCAGCTACTGGGAACACGGTCCACAGCACCTCGAGCAGCGTGACCCGCTGGTTCCTGCCCGTTAGGAGACCTGGGGATAGTGGGTATGGAGCTCTGCCGGTGCTGGGGCGGATGGTACAGCCGTTTAAGGAACTGCAGGTTCGTGCAGTATTTGGCGCCACTTCGATCCTCCCGACTCCTAGACCCTATGTCTATCAGTCTTTTAGAAGGCCACCCAGTGCCTTCTGAGGGTGAGTGCAGTAAAATAACACACCAGACAAGTTGAATGTATCACAGGAACACATTGCTTTTACTGAGTTTTAGAGGATTTACAAGTTACAGCAACACAGGTTCAAACTTCCCATCCACCCCAACAGTTCTGATTGGTTGGTTCTAAGACCACTGCAGGCTTCCTTCTGGTCCTCCTCAGGTTCTTCTTATGTGAATTTGTCTGTCTTGAAGCCACAGTGAACCCACACAATAATTTACATAACCCATTGTAAGGGGAATCAGATAGTGTTTGCCCAAGACAAGGGTAGGCGGGCAGGTTAATTCTCGCAGTCAACAGATACGGGCGAAGCACACAATTTGCAATCTGTTATCGTACACCATTTACATATTCCATTGTCCCAGTGAATCAGATTGGGACAGTGTTTGCCCACAAGGCTGACTCACAACTCACATGCAGATAAACAGATAGACATCGCATTTGTAGCGCGCACCCCCCAAAGGAGCCGCTGAATAACCCAGGATTGGTCTCACCGCACTAACAATTCACTGTACACCAGCACACCTTTATAGATTTTCTCAAATGTACTTTACGGTAAGCAATAAATCTCAATAATTACACATGTACTTTAACTGTGAGAATCGAGCATTCTATGAAATGAATGACGGCAATATGAAAACGTAAAAATATACTGACTAAACCGTTAATATAATTCTCAGTCCTTTGGTTCAAAGTCCCACTTAGAATGCTCTTTAGTTTATGTCCTAGGGTACCCAGGTACTAAGTCCACTGGCCAGTAGATGGATGAATATCTTCGACTAGTCAACATTGGGGCCTTAAAATGTAGCAAGCAGATAAGTGCACACTGTTAGCAATATCATAGGCTGGAGGCCTCTCACCCAACCGGCGAAACAGCTTGTCCCGGACCGATGAAACTCTGAAGAAAAGTCCTTCGAGAAGATCCATCCTCTCAGCCGCCTGGAGTCCGATGCTGTCGAAGTTCACACTCCCGATCTCGGTTCTCCTCTGCCAGAAGTAGAATACCGCCAGCATTCCGCTCCACCTGCGGCCTCCTCATTCACGGTCCCTCTCGAACGCACTTGGAACAGGAACAGTTTAGCGTGATTTACTGCAGGTCGATGCACACTCTCCCCGATCACTCCAGCAATGGATGTGACCGGTTCTCTGCGCTCCAACTGGCTAAGATCCCAGAAAGTGTCACACGAGCGACTGACTTCTCTCACAGCCTTCTCCGTTCTGCCCACGCTGCACACACTCCTCTCACTTCCTGGTACCAGAGAGCTTGCTTTCTTCCTTCCTCTCTCCCAAGGGTTTCTGGGGGACGTAGTCCATAAGTCCATTACAGTCTTTCCCGTACGTTGCACTCTGGCTCCCTCTAGAGGCATAACAGCTGCAGTTCTCAGAGCCAAATTAAACACAGGGCTACACATTCTTGCATAAACACAGATTACACAAACATTCTGCAACTCTATTTTGAGCCATGCGCTCCTTTGTCCTTGGGACCCATGGCTGGCTTCTGCAAATGACGTCCTGGGGCTGGGGTGAACGGGGCTAAACAATAAAACAAGTCTCAGCAGCACACATGTACCTATAGTAACAAAACACATTTAAAATCACACCACACAATATAAATGAACATAAAGGGCAGTATTACAATGTTGGCGCTAACTTAACCAGAGCTGTTGTAAACTTAAAACCTCCATAGGCTATAATGGCTCTGGTAAGTTTACAACAGCTCTGGTTAAGTTAGCACCAACTATGTAATATGGCCCAAAGTCTTTCCCAAGGCAATTGTCTGTTTGGGGGGTTTTCACCATGGGAATAAAAATCTTGGGAATTGAAGCGGGGAGCGTTATATCAATTCCATGACACCATGATCCTTCAAACTTCCATTATTCCACTAATCAACAGCAGTGTCTTTAACCCTTTCGCTGCCGATGACGTGTGGGGGACGTCCTTGGGTGCGCACACTGTGTGTGGAGGACATCCCCCACACGTCATGGGCTCTTCACAGCTAAAGGGGAGATCACATGCATCTAGGATGGAGTCCTGGAGCGGTCTGACTATCTCAAAGTCAGACCATCCCTTTATACCTCTCCTAGCACACTTCATTGCACCAGCACTAGACGACATCAGTTTCAGATGCCCTGGGAAGACCCACCTTACCCAGATATGCTGTGACTTGGTGAGTGGGCTTACACTTTAATGGCCATTCAAATAAACCAACACTTCTAATTGTGTTTTGTTTCACATGGAGCTATATTGATGAGTGCAAATGACAACCTTTTTTCTTGCTTTGCTTTATACATGAAGGGCCCTATCACATTCTTCACTCAAATGTTAACGAGCACTTGCGTGAGCATTAACGTTTGCTGCGGTGTTTACCGCATATTACAATCCAAATGGAAACGGGTTAAAAAACACGTTTGCGTTTGGTACCTTGCGCTTTTCAGCGCGAGGTAACTGTACTTTGTGCTCCCTATGTTCAACATGGAGAGTCCAAAGTGTTAATCAGCGCTGGATTACAAAGTCCCAGCGCTGATTAACGCCTGGCTCTGGTCAACGAAAAGTTAACCAGAGCCAGGACTTTGTGTTAATGGATTCCGCTTCTGCAGAATCCGTTAACACCAGGCTTAAAAAATAAAAAATGAAGCACATACTCACCCTCTGTCCCGCGGCGAGGACCGTGGCTCTGTTCGCCTCCTCCGGCTGGCGGGAGCAGGGAAAGACTGGGGGAAAAAGTCCCCCCAGTCTCTCACGGTGTATCACTACGCCGACCAGCTGGTCATGTGACCGGCAGGGGGGGAACTCAATGGAGTCCTATGGACTCCATCGACTGGATGCTCGCATCTGCGCTCTGCGCTGCCGTGAACATCCAGAATTTTAACGCGAGATAACAATGCAGGTAGCATTTTTTGCGCCTGCATTGTAATCCAGCGTTAAAACGTGGGCGCAAGGGGGAAAACAGCAGGCGCAGTTTTTCCTCCCTTGTGCCCGCATTTTAACGTAACGAATGTAATAGAGCCCGAAGTTGGCTGGATACTCCTGGTCTACGCAGCTGCCCTGTTAGGGGATAGGCGCGAAACCGTTTTTCTGCATATATGTAAATTTTGTTGTATCCCCAGCCAGGTCATTGTTGCTGCTGACTCTTTCCGTGTTTGTTTTTAATCCCAAAGTGGAATTGTTCCTGGTGAGGGTATAAATATAAACCCACCAATCTCACTCATGGCTGAGAAGCAGCATGAGGATATGTGGTTGCTTAGAGAGCAGGTCTTGGCTTCATTAGGTAGGAGTCGGACCCACCTGACCTGTACCGCGCCGTGGCGGATGGGCTAACACTTTAATGGCCATTCAAGTAAACCAAAACCTCTGATTGTGTTTTGTTTCGCATGGAGCACATTGATGAGAGCAAATAACAACCTTCTTTCTTGTTATGTTTTATACATGACGTGGGCATGGATACTTCTGGTCCACGCAGCCACCCTGTTAGGGAATAGGCGCCAAACCGTTTTTTCTGCTAAATAAATAAATAAATAAATAAAAATGATAAAGTCATTTTTTTCTTTTTTTATCAATGCAGCACTTTTGTTCACTTTTCAATAATAATGCGAACAATGATGCTGCACTAATGAAATTTTTATTTTCCAGTTTTAGATAAAATCGCATATTTTCTCAGAAAAATACAGTAACAGATTCCTATTTCAAATTTTTATAAAAAGAGTACCCCATAGAATATATAACCGCAAAGATGTGGATGATAAAATGTGAAAAAAAAAAAATGGAAATTCACTATTTTTTAAATTGTGTTATAGCATTCTGATGTATACATATAATAATGATATATAATTATATCATATATATATATATATATATATATATATATATATATATGATAATCTACGGAGTCTGTAAAAAAGGATATATAATTTGTCTGGGTCGCACAATAAAACATGACTGTCAGGACCCACTGTGGAGGGTAGGGGTGTCGAACCCAGTATGCAGTTACACAAGCGGAGTGAGGTAGGTGGCTATGGTTTAAACAGAAAAGGTTTATTAAATGAGGAAAAAGAAATAAACCAGGAAGGGGACACTGGATAAATCATAAACAGGTATAGGAACTGTTTAAGGTGTAGGGAACAGACAAAATTAGCAAAAATTATATGTGAACTCCGTCGCTAGGAGCACCCAAAATGCAGTTCCCAGACTACACCAAATACAATAAAAACAATATCAAGGACAGGTGCTCAGCGCTCACAAGATATAGAGAAAAACAATTTTTTGAAGGTACATGCATACATAGATATATATGTTCTGAGGTTCAATACATGTAATAGTTCATATTCATGAAATAAAATTCATCGTCAGGGTAATCCTAGGAAAGAGGAAAAATGTACAATAGTGAAGTCCAGCATTCACAATGTATATAAAAGAGAAGGGGGGACGGACCCACTCACACTTTCTGGAGCCTCGTTAGGCTCGATCACCTCACCTGCGGGTGTTTCAATCGGCTCACCCGATAGCCCTCAGTGATTCACCGGTCGTGTAGTCCTGGTGTCCTTAGGAGTGTCCTTAGGAATTCCGGGTAGTCCACAGGTCCAGATTCGTAGGGAGAAGGGACCTCTGGCTTTAACTGGATGTCACCCCCAGGTATCAGAGGGGTGCAGTCCATCAACCTCTTAATCTGGGCTTTGCATAGAGACCTGACGATGAATTTTATTTCATGAATATGAATTATTACATGTATTGAACCTCAGAACATATATATGTATGTATGCATGTACCTTCAAAAAATTGTTTTTCTCTATATCTTCTGAGCGCTGAGCACCTGTCCTAGGTATAGGAACTGACTGGTAAATATACTAAATACAGAGGACAGGGTACACTGAAAAACACAAGCCGGGTGGACAGGACAGATACTGGACTGGACACTGAATACAACAACACAAGGAGATAGAGGAACTAGAGAACACGCTTACTAGACAAAGAGGGTGGAGGACCAGGAGACACAGAGGCTAATGCAGGAGAGTGGTCAGATTAAGCATGGGTCGGTGGCAGGCAGCTGGCAGAGGTTGGACCAAAGTCCAGATCAGAGGTCATACACGGCTTGTCAATCGATTAGCGGATCTGAAGCAGTGATGGGAGTTGCAGATAGAGTCCAGCAATGAGGGGTTTCCACAGGACACAGCAATGAGGGTTTTTCACAGGACACAGCAATGAGGAGGTTCCACAGGACACAGCAATGAGGGGTTCCACAGGATACAGCAGTGAGGGGTTCCACAGGATACAGCAGTGAGGGGTTCCACAGGATACAGCAATGAGGGGTTCCACAGGATACAGCAGTGAGGGGTTCCACAGGATACAGCAATGAGGGGTTCCACAGGATACAGTGGGACTTCAAATGAAGCCATACATTATTGTGAGTTTTATTGCTGTGGAGCCCTGTGATAATGTGCAGTGTGTATGAGTGTATCACAGACCTCCACAGCAATAAAACTCACAGTAATGTGCCATGTGTAGGAGTTTTAAGTTTTATTGCTGTGGAGTTCTGAGATACACGGATATATACTGCACACTACAGTTCCAAACGTTCCTTACCACATGCACAATTTTTAAGGGTTCTAAGGAACAACAGCGATGAGGCCACAAGGGAGCAACAGATCCTTTGTATGTATCAGAGATTCGTGGATCGTGGTTATTCCCGAGAATTATTAACAGATGCTCTGGCACGGGCTAGAGCCCCCAAAGAGATAAAAGCTCAAACCAATAGATTTAAATTTCCCCTTACGTTTGACACGGCTTCGGATAAGATTACATCTGTTGTAAAAAGAAATTGGTCGGTACTGGAGAGGGATCGGACCTTACCAGCAGGATTTAGAAAATAAACCAATGTTCTGTTACAAAAATAACCGTAATTTAAAGAATCTATTGGTTCGGACTGACCCTATTCAAAGCTATGAACAGAAGCCAGCACGATTTCAGAACTGGGGTTGCAAGAGATGCCTGGGGTGCGTCACTTGCAGCCATATGATTCCCTCCAAGGAATTCCGCCATCCCCATACAGGCAAACGTTTTTTTATTAGACATTTGATTACGTGCAAAACAGATTATGTCATTTATGAAATATTGTGTCCTTGCGGGCTTGCATACATAGGTAAGACCAGTACCCAACTTTGTGAGAGGATTCAAAACCGCAGGTCTAATATTAGAACGGCCTACAGAGATGGGGTATCAGATAAACCGGTAGCAAGACATTTTCTTGAGTTGGGTCATCCGTTGTCTTCCTTAAAGTTTTTGGCCATAGACCACATTCCACCATTAAAACGGGGGGGAGATAGGGCTTTAATTCTTCTCCAGAGGGAGTCACAGTGGATTCATAGGCTTAATACGGTATATCCCCATGGTCTTAATGAAAGGAATGTATATTCAGCATTTATTTGACAGAGGGGACCTTCGGGGGTAAAAATTTGGATCAATTAATAAACATAATGGTAGGAGTTTATATGGAACTAACCAGCTATTTGTTTAAGGTGTGTTAAACATTGTGTTAAGAAGTGCGGATCTGCAGCTATTGTAACAATATGTTGTTTTTATTGAAGACTATTAGTGTTGGGTGATATCTTGTATCTTTGTGGAGCAGGTTCCGGTTACCCCCCCTGAGTTTGGTGGAGCCACAGCTCGAAGTTGGCCGGTGCTGCGCGTCTCTTACGGGCATTTTTGGTTTCCGTGACAACGTGCTTGGGGTCATCGGCCGCGCCAGGTATTGGCGCAGGCGCACTGGCCTGGGAGACGCGCCGAAACCATTGGCGAGCATTGTGGTCACCGTGACAACGCGTGTGAGGTCATTGTCCGGCGCCAGGCATTGGCGCAGGCGCACAGGCCTGGCATACACGCCGGAACTATCACACGCTGGAATCACTATACACCCGGTGGGAGGCTAGTTGGAACGTGATCCTTAATTGGTAAGTGGTATGCTTATTTATATGGTGTTTTGTATTCATTTTGTATTGATTTGTCCTGATGAAGGCTCCGCATTAGGAGCCGAAACGTCGATTTTATGGAAAATACTACACAATAAATCAACTATTTTTTGGAAAACCCTGGAGTGCTGGCGTATTTTGCTGTGTGTATATATATATATATATATATTATATATATATATAGAATGAACAAAAAGGTCTTTGCACTCACGGTTCACAGTGAAGTACCTCTCACACCCGGTGCTTTAGCAAAGGCTGGACTTGGTACAGATAGCAAGGACGCAAGCACTCATGGGATTTGCAGAAAAAGTTTTCTTTAATGAATCCAAAAAGGTCAACGTTTCGGCTCTTTACAGAGCCTTCATCAGGACAAATATACATACAACCCAATCCTGTGTCCATATATATGGACACTCCAATTAAACAACAATCACCAGCCCCCTCCCACTGAAATCATCCTCCAACCAGTGATGAGAAAACGTCCACAATCCCAACAACATGTGTGCAAGGAAATTAGCACTAAGCGCCCACAATTAGTGTCAGACAGACAAGCATCAGTCTCTTAACGACCTAATAATGCACCATCTGATGTTTCATTTCAAGCGCCAGCAGGGCATTCTTACCCCCGCCACTTCAAACTCTTGCAACAAACCAGGTGAAGGAGATTGATCTCCAGACGTCTCTGATCCCGGAAACCACCACGAGTAACCTGTCGGCGCTCTGCGCCGTATAAGCACGCCGGACCGGTTGCCTAGGCAACCACAGCGTGTTGCCTCGGACGTAACCAAGAAACACTTGGCTCGGTCCCGCCCCCTCTCAGACTCGTGGTTGAACAGGATAATCTACAGGGGAGGGAGAAAAACATTACCCTCCTTAAAAACAAATGTAAAAGTACAAGCAACGACTAATGTGTGCATGCAGCAGATGGCTCAGGCCGGCACAGATTGATTATTAAACCCCACATTAGGAACTACCCTGCCGATAATATCAGTATATAGATTGATTTTAGATTTTGGATTTTTACTTCTTAATTTTTAATTTTGACATTTTTACAATATTTATAAAAAGGCCAGGAGGGAGTTTCTTTCATTCAACCCCCGAGGGAAAACGGTGTCCAAGCGATGAATCCATCTTGCTTCTCTCTGAAGGAGAATCAAAGCTCGATCACCCCCCACCTCGGGGGTGGGACATGGTCTATTGCCAAGAATTTCAACGAGGACAAGGGGTGACCAGACTGAAAAAAATGTCGGGCCACCGGCTTGTCCGACCTGCCATCCCTATATGCGGTCCTGATGTTGGATCGATGGTTGCGAATTCTTTCGCATAATTGGGTTGTGGTTTTACCCACATAGGCCAAGCCACAAGGGCATAAGATCTTATAGACCACATATTCTGTCCTACAGGTAATAAAGTGTCTAATGAGAAACCGCTTCCCTGTATGGGGATGTCTAAAGTCACTAGACGGAGTCATATGGCCGCAGGTAACGCAGCCAGACATCTTTTGCAGCCCAGATTCCTAAATTTATTTTGGTCTGGGTCATAACTTTTAATGGGATCCGCCTTTACCAGAAGATCTTTTAGACTGCGGTTTTTGCGATAGCAAAACATCGGTTGGTATCTAAACGTTTCAGGCAAATTCTGGTCTTTCTCTAGGATCGACCAGTTTCTCCTTACTACTGAAGTAATTCGTCTTGAGGCTGTGTCATACGTGAGGGGGAATTTCCAGTTCCAGACACCCAGAACCCTGGAGGTACGATGACACGCAGCCGCGGAAAAAATGCAGAAGAAGGCGAGTTACTAGGAGGGGGCGACAAAGCAAGTCGAAGTGGCATCAAAAACAAACCACCATTGAAGAAGTAAATCCCATATTCAACCTATCCAACCGGACTTTGACAGATGTGGAAACTGGTGTTCTTAGTAAAGGACTGTCCTTTGTCCCATCATCCAAACCTGATGCTTTCCAGTGGGATGTAGAACTTTACAAGTTCGGACGCACCCTACGTCTAGCTGATTTCTTTAGGAATGAGCCTACCGGTAATGTAACTCCATTTCGACGAAAGAGTCGTTTTGATCCCCTCTCCAATCAGCCGTCTATTAAAACGTTTCTACGACAGGTAAAGTCCGAAGTGAGTACACTCATGGGCCAACATGTGTCTAAACACAGTAATATTTCCAGACAAGAACGTGAAGCTATAAAGACCTTAGCTGATGATGCCTCTATCGTTATAAGACAGGCAGACAAAGGAGGGGCCATTACCATCTTGAACTATACGCAGTATGCGAGAGAAATGTACTCTCAGCTTTCAGATGGAGTTACTTACTCTTTGTTATCTGGTGACCCAACACGTGAGGTCATGGCCAAATTTGAAAAAAGTATCCAAAGAGGTTTCTCAGCTGGCTATATCGATGATGAACTGCTCCAGTACCTACTCAAACCTCACCCTAGGACTCCTGTGATATATGGGATACCAAAGATCCATAAAGATCCGGTAACTCCACCACTACGCCCAATTGTCTCGGCCGTGGGAGGTGCCATTGAGCCAACAGCCAGATGGCTTGACTTTTTATTCAAGAAACCGGTACAATGTATCCCCACGTGCATTAAAGATACCAACGATTTTTTACAGAGACTTGGGGCAGTGATAACCAATTGTGATGAGGTAGTCTTCATGACATTGGATGTAAAGAGTTTATACACAGTGATCCCCCATGGGGGAGGGATTGAGGCCATGAGGTGGTTACTGTCTAATTCAGAGGCCTATGATGGCCCATGTGTTGAATTTGTTTTGGAGCTACTGGCGTTGGCTCTGGAAAATAATTATTTCAGGTTTGAGGATAAATGGTACCTACAGCGCACTGGTAAGTCCATGGGGGCCGCGATGGCCCCCATGTACGCCAATGCGTATATGTACAAGTTTGAGACCGATAACATCTTAACCCAGTTTCAAGGTAACATTGTTCAATATGTGCGGTTCATTGATGATATCTTTGTAATATGGCGGGGCACAGTTGAAGAAGCTAGGGGGATTGAACATCTCATAAATAACCTAGATACACCAATTAAAGTCACTAGCACAGTCAGTGAAAGTTCCATCAATTTCCTTGATGTAAGGATTTTTAAAAAAGACAACTGCCTACACTACTCATTGTTTTCTAAGTCCACAGACCGCAACACCTTACTTCACCAACAGAGCGCACATCCAGACCATTTAAAACAATCATTGCCTTATTCCCAACTATTGAGAGTTATAAGGAATAACAGCGATGGAACCATTATGGAAGAACAGATTTCTGACATGTGTCGGAAATTCGCTTCTCGAGGGTATTCTGACAAGGTGATAACAGGTGCTCTGGAGAGAACAAGAGCTCCAAGGCAAGTAAGAGATAAGTCGGATAGATTCAAATTCCCCCTCACGTATGACACAGCCTCAAGACGAATTACTTCAGTAGTAAGGAGAAACTGGTCGATCCTAGAGAAAGACCAGAATTTGCCTGAAACGTTTAGATACCAACCGATGTTTTGCTATCGCAAAAACCGCAGTCTAAAAGATCTTCTGGTAAAGGCGGATCCCATTAAAAGTTATGACCCAGACCAAAATAAATTTAGGAATCTGGGCTGCAAAAGATGTCTAGGCTGCGTTACCTGCGGCCATATGACTCCGTCTAGTGACTTTAGACATCCCCATACAGGGAAGCGGTTTCTCATTAGACACTTTATTACCTGTAGGACAGAATATGTGGTCTATAAGATCTTATGCCCTTGTGGCTTGGCCTATGTGGGTAAAACCACAACCCAATTATGCGAAAGAATTCGCAACCATCGATCCAACATCAGGACCGCATATAGGGATGGCAGGTCGGACAAGCCGGTGGCCCGACATTTTTTTCAGTCTGGTCACCCCTTGTCCTCGTTGAAATTCTTGGCAATAGACCATGTCCCACCCCCGAGGCGGGGGGGAGATCGAGCTTTGATTCTCCTTCAGAGAGAAGCAAGATGGATTCATCGCTTGGACACCGTTTTCCCTCGGGGGTTGAATGAAAGAAACTCCCTCCTGGCCTTTTTATAAATATTGTAAAAATGTCAAAATTAAAAATTAAGAAGTAAAAATCCAAAATCTAAAATCAATCTATATACTGATATTATCGGCAGGGTAGTTCCTAATGTGGGGTTTAATAATCAATCTGTGCCGGCCTGAGCCATCTGCTGCGTGCACACATTAGTCGTTGCTTGTACTTTTACATTTGTTTTTAAGGAGGGTAATGTTTTTCTCCCTCCCCTGTAGATTATCCTGTTCAACCACGAGTCTGAGAGGGGGCGGGACCGAGCCAAGTGTTTCTTGGTTACGTCCGAGGCAACACGCTGTGGTTGCCTAGGCAACCGGTCCGGCGTGCTTATACGGCGCAGAGCGCCGACAGGTACTCGTGGTGGTTTCCGGGATCAGAGACGTCTGGAGATCAATCTCCTTCACCTGGTTTGTTGCAAGAGTTTGAAGTGGCGGGGGTAAGAATGCCCTGCTGGCGCTTGAAATGAAACATCAGATGGTGCATTATTAGGTCGTTAAGAGACTGATGCTTGTCTGTCTGACACTAATTGTGGGCGCTTAGTGCTAATTTCCTTGCACACATGTTGTTGGGATTGTGGACGTTTTCTCATCACTGGTTGGAGGATGATTTCAGTGGGAGGGGGCTGGTGATTGTTGTTTAATTGGAGTGTCCATATATATGGACACAGGATTGGGTTGTATGTATATTTGTCCTGATGAAGGCTCTGTAAAGAGCCGAAACGTTGACCTTTTTGGATTCATTAAAGAAAACTTTTTCTGCAAATCCCATGAGTGCTTGCATCCTTGCTATCTATATATATATATATATATATATACCCTGTGACCCCAGTATATATACTGGGCGAACACACGGTCAATGTTCGGAGATCGTGAACAGCCGATGTTCGATGCGAACTCCGAACAGATCGAACCGAACAGCTCATCCCTAATATATACCCTGTAACCCCATTATCTTACAATCTAAGAGGGAAGAGGAGCCGCTACTGTGAGTTTACAATCTAAGAGGGAAGAGGAGCCGCTCTAATATATAAATGCGTTTGTAATGCGCTGTCAGCTGCGCCCGCACCAATCACAGCTGCTCACTCGGCCCTCCTGTTGCAGACGGGACGGCGACGGATCCGTTACAAACACATTTTATATATAGAGATACTCTTGGATAGGGCATTGAAAAGCAAATATGTGGACATGGATTCTGAGCTGGCAACAACAACAAAAGAGTGCCCTCCGGGCAGGCTTAACAACTAGTTATATTAATAATATCCTTTGCTTTTCCCCTTTCTCTCCCTCACTCTCCCCCTTTCTCTTCCTCACATTCCAATTTCTCTCCATCACGGTCCCCTTTCTCTTCCTCATTATTCTCCCTTTCTCTCCCTCACTCTTTCTATCCCCTTTCTCTACTGTACAGTATGTGTACAGTGAGGGCCATGTTACATACTTGGTGCTAACTTAACCAGAGCAGTTGTTAAAACCATATTACATAGTTTGTGCTAACTTAACCAGAGCTGTTGTAAACTTAAAACCTCCATAGGCTATAATGGCTCTGGGACGTTTACAACAGCTCTGGTTAAGTTAGCAACAACTATGTAATATGGCCCTGAGTGTATACAGCGTGAGGTAGTTTGAGGTGAAAGGGGATTATCAGAGAATGAAAGGAGTGGATTTGTGGTTTAGGGTGAGAGGGGTTTGGATTTGGTTGGTTAAAAGCACTGATTTGATGTTTGGCTTGAATGAGGCTGATTTGAGGATAAATGGGGCTGATTTCGGGCCCGATTACATTCTTCACGGAAAAAGCGCACGCGCAACGTGTGAATTTTTGCGCAAAGCGTTAACGTGTGTAAATCAACGCTGGTATTACAATCCTCGCGCATTTTTTCATCCGTTGAGCAATAACGCGCGTAAACCGGACGCGCACAAACGCGTGCGCAGCAACGTTGCGAGCAGAAATCAGTGTGCGGACTGTTTTTTTCACGTGATTCAGTATTAAGAACCACAACTGTCTCACGTTAAGTTTTTGCGCCTGTCAAAGTCAATCTGCGCATATATGCTGCATCAATAAAAAATGCACACACAACTGCTTAAATTTATTGGTTTGGTATGGTTAGAATGTGTAACTATACTTTGCTAAAAAAAAAATTTGGGCTGGTGTACTTGGTTTTGGCCAGGTCGATAGAATTTGCCATTAACACCACCTTTTAGGAGTTGCTAAAATTATGCGCGCAAAGGCTGTGCGTTACAAACTGCGCATAGATTGTAATACCATCCGCATACCAGCGCAAAAACGCATTTGTGCTCACAATGTTAAGTATAGGACGCGCGAAGTACAGTAAGTTTGCGCAGGTGCACCCACGGTAGACATATACGCGCATTTGTTGCGCTGACATTGTAATACAACGTTCTGTGCAAAGGGTTTTGCCCCTCGCGTTAATGCGTTTTTGCGTTGGTGCAAAGGTATGCACAAAGATTGTAATAGGGCCCTTACGGTTTAGAATGAAAGGGATTGACATGGGATATGAAGAGTGAAAGGAAAAGCCTTGTATCTGTATATGTGTATAAGTCTATGTAACTGAGCATATACTCGGGCCGTGAGCAGGAAAAATATTTTGCTGCACGATGCTAGAGTGTTTCGAATTTGGCTTGAAGAAAAGGTGATAACCCTAAGCGGAAGAGGGATTTTAACCTAACTAATGGGGGAAAAAAGGCAGATAAAAAAACACTCTACCTTAAAACTTAAGTTTAAAAATGCATTTTAAATAATATACATACAATATTAGCACTCAAAGGGCACTATTCCCTAGCTGGCGCTAACCTTAGTGCCTTGACACATAAGCGTTACTGCCAGGATAAGTGTGTTTAACGCATGCCCTCCCATATTACATCCCTGATGCTACCTCCATTAGTGCATCAGTTTTTGCGGTAGCTTCCACGTGCTTACTGTACTTTGCGCATCCTTTACTTAACATGAGGAGCACAATAATTAATTAGCGTTTTGATAAGTATGGTAATACAAAGTGCTAACGTAATTTCTGTGGAGATGTGCAAGGCAAAATTTTAGCACCTTCTAAAAGCTGGTGCTAAATGATTCTGCAAATGCAAAACAATTTAGGAACTCCTAAACCCACAGAGGCGAACTCGAAACGTCAGGGCCCAGGTGCAGGAACCATGATGCCCCCCCCCACCCTAGACAAAAACATATTTTGTCTTCCCTCCAGTCAACATCCATTGGTCCCCTCCCTCCACAATGTTGACTCCAGACAATCAGTGTCCCATTTTTTTCCAGGTCCACTATGACCTCTTCAGTACATCCCATTTTTAATGTAATGTGCACTATGTGTATCTCACAGAGTTCCACAGAAACAAACCTCACAGTAATGTGCGCTGTGTATGAATGTATCACAGAGCTTCACAGAAATAAAACTCACAGCAATGTGTGGTGTGTAGGAGCGTTTCACAGAGCTCCACAGCAACACAACTCACAGTAATATGTGGGGTGTTTGAGTGTATCACAGAGCTCCAAAGTAAACCTCACAAATAAGTATAAAATAAATTTAAAAAAAGTATATATATTATATATATATATATATATATATAAAGCCACCAGGCTGGGAAGTGTGGGCCCCCCCTCCAGACTCAAGGGCCCGGGTGCACCCTCTGCACCTCTGGTAGTTACGCCCTTGCCCGCCACCATTAAGTCCGATACTCCTTTCTCATCTTGCGGCGTGAATGGCGGCCCGATCTGCTACTTCTTCAGGCCATGAGCAGAGTGAGACTGGGGAAAAAAATTGTTCCCAGTCTTCCTCTGCGGTGTTGTGGATCTCTAGAGAGGTGATCTGATGAGATAACGCAGGCCTCACCGCCCGGAAGAGCAAACCTCCATGGAGTCCTATGGAGTCGCAGTGGTTACGCTGCGTTCCGGGCAAGGTGCTGAGCTAGCACCTGCCCCGGAATACCACATTAACAATTTTCCTGGTTAATATATTATCGCTAACTAGGGAATAGTGCTCAATGTGTTTCCCCGCCATATATATTTATATATTTATTTAGTTAAAGACATTGCTCCAGTAACCTTGATCTCTTGACTCTGCTTTTGCAAACTCATCCAAATTTCTCTCTATGAAGTCTGCCAGCTTGCATATTATTGTAGATCGCTCCTGGGGGCTCCTGGAAGACCATGCTGGGAAGGCATCTTTAGCAGCTTTAACAGCAGCATCAATCTTTGAAAAGAACAGTGACAATATAAATTTAGCAAAAAAATTCAAAACACCAACATTAAACAATATGACAAAAAAATTGATTTATCGATCTTTCAAAGAGTGACTTTTCATCCCTTCAGAGGGTTTAATGTCCTAGGTAGATAGGTAGACAATCAGCTACTTCTTATATTTTAACAGAAGTTGGTTCAAGGTAATATTCAAGTCAACTACCAAAGGGAGCATGGCCTTATGGAAACTTGTTCACCTAACTATTTCACCTACTAGCTTTATCACCCAAGCTAAAAAGAAAAGTATATTGTGTGAAAATGTGATATTAGCATTGTGGTTTTACTGTCATAAAAATTCTGGGAAAAAAATTGCTTATCATATAAATGTAGCATATACATAAAAACCAACAAATACTGTAACTTCTCTGAAGTTAAAGCTGTGATCTTCTTCACAACATTATCCTGACCCGTTTCCCAGGGCATGCCAATGTGAATTTTTTTTTGCAAAATGACATTACCAATACCATTTTTTTTCTGCAGATTCAGTGATGGGCAGTGTTACTTTAGTGGTATTTTCACAAAATAGTTTGCATTTCAATCTCACCTATGCCTCCATTCAGTTAATTGAAAAGAGCAATGAAACTGAAAAATTATGCCAGATTTTCACATTTAAATCAATAAAGGTTTTAAAAAATTTGTAATCCTATTAACAACAAAAAAAATCACAAGAAAGAGTAGTTTTAACCCCCCCAAAAAAAACTTGCTTGCAATGGCCAAAAGACTCAGTAAACAGTTTCAAATATGAAAAAAACATGCAATAATGTGCTCACATCCGTGCAAAACCAACTAATTAAAATGTTTTGGATGCAATTTGAGGGCTGAAATGACCTTCCAATAGACCCCTGGATAGAGGAGAGGGTTCAGGGTTCTCCGGTTGCTGTGGCCACTTAAATTACATTGATTGGTTATACACAGTTTTTAGAGTGTTTCATTATTTACAGCAACCTTTTCTAACAGCCAAGCTGCAAAAGAAGGTACAGCTCAGCTGGACTAGCAGGGTGTGATGATTCTGGGTACTCAGCGTCAGGGCCCGATAGTAGCACTTACAACTACTGGGCAGAGTGTGTATTATAGCTGCAGTTTTCCCCAAGAACGGGGCAAGATACGCTTTAGGATGCTCACAGTCATTGGCTTCAATTGGTCTCACTGCTCCCAACCTGAATGTTGATGCATCTGTGTGGACAGAAAAACATTTGGATGGGTCAGGAGCAGCCTGAACAGGAGCGGAGATGAGGGCTAGTTTCAAGTGTTGGAAGGCAGCCTTGCACTCTGGGGACCACAGGACTTGGCGGGGAAGATTCTTTTTGGTAAGGTCAGTCGGGGCTTCACTATGGTACTATAATTGGGGACAAAACGTCTATAGTCCCCCAACTGTCCCTAGGAAGTCTAACACCTGGGTCTTGGTCTTAGGCATCAGCCAGTTGGCCACGGCCTCTACCTTGGTGGGTTTGGGACGCTGTTTCCTGTATGTGCAAGCGCATTCCTGGAGGCCGTCAAGGAGCCAATCAACCATCCGCTGGAACGTGGGCGGGGCATTCTTCATACCGAATGGCATGACCTTAAACTGGTACAGGCCAAAGGGTGTGATAAATGCTGACTTCAGAATGGATTCCAGGTCCAGCCAAATCTGCCAGCACCTTTTACAGAGATCAAGGGTAGTGAAGATGTATCCTGGGCAATGCGATCTAATAGTTCATAGACCCGGGGCACGGGGTAGGCATCTGTCATGGTCCTATCATTAAGCATAGTCCATACAGAAGTGGGTCGTTCTGTCCCGCTTGGGTACGAGAACTATTGGGGAAGCCTAGGGGCTGTGGGATGGCTCAATGGCTCCGAGAACGAGTTTCTCCCTAATCTCCTTCTGCATCCCTCAGGCACCCTGTAGGCTGCCTGCATGAGCGGCGCCAGTACTGTGGTCTCCATGCAGTACACTGTCAGGGGACTCTCTGAGTCTACCACAGCTGGAGTGCTGCTGGCGACCACTTCTTCTGGCTTATCCCGGTATACCTTTAGCATGTTCAGATGGAAGGTCCACCGGACGCTTTCATCTGAATATTTGGCTACCAGGTAGGTAGTGTCGCAGATTTGCTCTATTACCCGGTCCTGTCCCTGCCAAGCAGCCTGTAACTTATACAGCTCGGTGGTTTTTAAACTTTCTGCTCTATGTGCATGGTGCGTTCATGGGTTTTCTGCCGCTCTTGTGCGGCCTGAAGGTGCTCTTCAGTCGGTCCCTAAAGGCTAACACGTAGTCCACTACCGAGGGTTCTTTGGTACCCATTAACTACTCCCAATGTGCCCTAACTAAATCTAATGGCCCCCTCACACTGTGGCCAAAGAAGAGTTCAAATCAAAGAGAACTAGATATGTGTTTTGTTTCATAAGGAATTGCAATTCGGATGAAATTATAGCGATTTGTATTTTGTAAGCACTTCTGAAATAACGAATCGGTTTCATCCGAAAAGGAACGAAAATGAAACAAAAGTGTTGAATTGATTTAGTTATTCGGTGGCAGTGAAATTCCCCATAGAAAAATAACGGCTAATCTGCTCAGAGAACGCCAAACAGCACCGAAATGTAAGTGAAATGCCTTGATTTTCGCTGGTTTTGTTCAACAGGTTTAAACAGGTGAATCCCATAGATTTTTTTTTTATAATTCTTTATTTTGAAAATGTTTTAAACATAGAAAACAGGTAAACAGCCACCTGTGACATCGCCTCGCAGGGCAGAGAGGGCAAGCCGAATAAAACATGGCCTAGCTCAACTTACAGAATCAAGGTATAACCAATTAAGCATAATAGTCGAGTTCGGGTGACATGTAGCCGAGAAGCCCTTATGCCCAGCGCTTGGCATGCCACGCAGCCGACAAAGACAGGACGAACATTAAACCACGTAAGACAAAAGAGAGAAAAGAAAAGGAAAGAAAAGGACAGAGGAAAATAGAAAGGGGAAACCTCACACATCTAACCCCCCTCAGGTATTAATCGGGTTTTAATTAGTTTCTTCCCAACGACTCCAGGTTTTGTAAAACGAGGGAAGAGAGTTGTGGATCACCGCTGACAGTTTATCCATGTGATGCGCCTCGGCTATATAAGCCCAGGCCACCTCAACGGAAGGCACATCCCCATCTCGCCAGTGCTTAGCGAGAGCTCTCCTTGCACCCAACACTATCCTGTGAAAGAGTTTGCAATCCGGCCCCTGAAGGGATGCCGGGGACCTATGGAGCAGGAAGGCCCAAGGATCAAGTGGGAAAGGTTGTTGAAACACCTCCTCTAATAAATCACCAATCCGGTCCCAGAAAGAGCGCACCTTCGGACACAGCCACCACATGTGAAACAAGGTACCCCGAGCCCCACAGCCCCTCCAACAAACATCAGGGGTACCCGGCTGCAGATGCGAGAGCAAGACCGGGGTGGTATACCATCGGTACATCGTTTTATATGCCTGTTCTTTCAGCGTAACACATATAGACACTTTTGCAATATTTTCCCACATATCTTGCCACTCCTCCCCCTCCAACTCCTCCCCGATATCCGCCTCCCAGCGGGCAATGAATCCAGGGGTCAGCCATGAGACATCCTCGCATGAAAAATGATTATATAAGGTGGAAATTAGAGCTTTCGGAGCCCTTCCGGAATCACACATGGATTCGAAAAACGTCAATTTCTGACTAGCTGCTTGTGAAATGTTATGTTGAGATAAAAAGTCCCGTATCTGTAAGAATCTGAAGTGGTCAAAGGTCCGAAGGTCACCCTTCGATTGTAGGTCCGAGAAAGAGAACCAGTCATCTCCAGAAGATCTGAAATGCTTAACCCTCTGCAGGTCGATATTTTCAAAAGCTGCAAAGGCGGAGGGGGACAATCCCGGAACAAAAGCTCTGTTGCGTAAATATGGCATTAGAGGCGAGTAACAAGAGCAGAGGTGGAATTTGTCCCAGACGGAGTCCCATACCCTCAGTGAGGTCAGAGTCGCTGTACAGGTGGACCGCAATAACGGGCGGAACTCCTTGGGTAGCCAAAAATAAAATTGCGGGAGGTCTGGTGCAAATAGGTCAGATTCCAAATCGGCCCAACGTTGGGAGTGTTGGGGCAGATGAAACATCACAAACTGAGCAACCTGAGCCGCTTGGAAATATTTATACAAGTGTGGAAGGCCCAGACCCCCTCGTTCTTTAGGACGGTATAGGACATATTTAGAAACCCTTCTCCTGCCCCCCGCCCACACAAAACCTTCAATTTGGGACTGCAGCTGTCGAAGAGATCGGGGGCACACCCAGACCGGCAGGGCTTGAAATAGATATAATAATCTCGGAAGCAGGTTCATCTTTATACAATTGATCCTGCCAATCCAGGAGACCCCCTCTCTCCCCCACCTCTCCAGGTCCTCACCCAGAAGTTTAAACATTGCCTCATAGTTTAGGGAGTGCAATCCATTCACATCAGGTGTAAGCCACACTCCCAGGTATTTCAAAGAGGAGCAAGTAAGACGGAAACCTGAAGACCGCTCAATCTCCCGACAGATCGAGTCCGACAGGGAAAAAGGCATAGCAACTGACTTTTCTAGGTTAACCTTATAACCCGAGACTGCTGAAAAGTCGCGCAGGAGGGAGAGCAGGTGAGGAATGGAGGCGGAGGGATGGCTAAGAGTGAGCAAGACATCATCGGCGTACGCCGATACCTTGTATTCCTCCCTTCCTACTGTCACTCCTGTAATATGGGGGGAGTGACGAATGGCCGATAAAAGGGGTTCGAGAGATAGGGCAAAGAGGAGGGGAGACAAAGGGCATCCCTGTCGAGTCCCATTTCCGACAGAGAAACTCGTGGGAACAGTACCTGGGGTAATGACAGCAGAGGTAGGGGAATCATACAGAGATCGGAGGACCGAGAGAAAGGACATCGGGAAGCCCCACGTGGTCAAAAGTCGAAACAAAAAGGGCCATTCTAGTCGATCAAACGCCTTCTCTGCATCCAGAGAGATGAGCAGAGAAGGCAGTCGGGTGCCAGTCATACGCTCCATCAGCACCACAGCACGTCTGGTATTAGCAAATGCATGCCTGCCCGGGATAAACCCTACCTGATCCGGGTGTATTATAGAAGCTAAGAAGGAGTTCAGTCTATTTGCAAGTATTTTTGTGAATTTTTATAATCAACATTCAAAAGGGAAATGGGCCTATTATTTTGTGGATAAGACGGGTCCTTTCCTTCCTTTGGAATTAAAATAATGTCTGAGCGGAGAAAATCTGCTGGGGCTGGGGCACCCTCCCACAGAGACAGATAGAATTTGTGTAAATGCGGAGACAAAGTTTGTGCAAATGTTTTATAATAAAAGGCAGAGAACCCATCCGGGCCAGGGGCCTTGTGAGGTTTGAATGCCTTAATAACCTCAGCTATCTCCTCCTCAGATGGAGGGTGTCTAAGCATCTGTCTCTGTGCGGGGGATAGCCGGGGGAGAGGAGCATTCAACAGGAAACGGTCAATCGATTGGCCCAATGGGATAGAGTCAGAAACGTGGGTCGGGGAATGGTTGTATAATGTCCGGAAGTATGAGGTAAACAATTTGTTAACTGTAGCTGGGGACGTGTGCAGGACTCCCTCCCCATCTCTGGCTCCCGTTATATGTTTGGACCTAGTTTTATTGCGAAGTTTAGACGCTAAAAGGGTGTGAGATTTGTTGGCAAATTCAAAATAGGTCCTCTTGGACCAGGCCAATGAGCGGGCCGCGTCCTCCCCGAGTAATTGACGTATTGCGGTCCTGATCGTTTTAATCTGGGCGGTCAAGACGTCGGAGGGTGAAAGTTTGTTCAGAGCTTCCCATTTAGACAGGTCCTTGGTCAAAGAAACCAGGGAAGCTAGCTTTTGTTTTTTGAGTCTACTACCTAATTGTATGAGATGGCCACGGATCACCGGTTTATGGGCCAGCCACAGGGTGGTGGGGGAAAGGGTGGGTGAGTCATTTTCCAGAAAATATTCGCTAAGCTGTTGCCGCAGTTCTATGATATGTTCGGGTTTGTGTAGTAAAGAGGAATTCAGACGCCACGACCACGCCGGTTTGTAGGACGGTATGGATAACGTCATGGAGATCGGAGCGTGGTCCGACCACGTGATATCGCCTATACTTGAGGTCGGAATTAAAGGCATCGTTGACAGGGACACCAGAAAAAGGTCTATTCGGGAATAAGAGCGGTGGGGGTTGGAAAAAAAGGTGATGGAGGCGCCATGCATCCACCAGGGACTGGTCAAGCATAAAGGACTCCAGGGAAGCATCCTGGGGGTATCCCGAGGGCGTCCCCGAGGAGTCCCCCGATGCCTTTCTGTCCAGAGAGGGCTGGGGGGCGGCATTAAAATCCCCGCCAAAGATAACTCGACCGTCAGCTCTAGTTGTCAGTAAAGAAGATATTTCTGTCCAGAAGTCAGGGTCATAACCATTAGGAGCATAAATGTTAAATAAGGTTAGGGTGGTGGAGGTTATCTGTCCCACTAGCATCAAATAACGTCCAGCTGGGTCTGAAACTTGAAGGTGAATTTTAAAGGGACAGGAGGAGTGGATCAGGGTAGCCACTCCTTTTTTCTTTTGTGGAGATGACGCCATGTAGGAAACAGAGAAGGCTTTGTCTCTCAATGAAAATTGGTGGGATGAAGCAAAATGGGTCTCCTGAATCATTGCTATATGACACGTGGATCGTTTAAGCTCCCTTAACAACAGACGCCTCTTTTGGGGTGTGTTTAATCCCTTAACATTAAGGGACAAAATCTTTAGGCCTCTATCCCCCATACAGAGTCAACAAGAGGGAGGTGAAAAGGGAGTGAGGCACCAAAGATGCCCCCCCTATCTCTATCTGAGGGCAAGAGAGGGAAACTGGAGTCAGGGGCAAGAGAGGAGGTGGAGAAAGAGAGATGAGGAAAGACAGAAAAGAAAAGCATAGGAGCGGGTGGCACGCCTGAGAAACAAAGACCCACCAACAACGTAAGACAAAAACACGACATAACACAGAAAGCGCCTGGACTTATGGAGTGCCAGGCCGACCTTGGAGGGGAGGACAAGGAGACCAAAACTCCCCAAACCCCAGTCCCCCACACCCCCACACCCGACCGAAGTTGAGAAACACTAGCAATACCTGGATATGACATTATAACCGATAGGGGGGGAATTCCGGGAGGGAGGGTCCCCCGACCTGTCCTGAATAGAACCGTCGGGGCGAACCTCCCCCAGGGAGCCCCTGCAAGACAGTAGAAACTCAATTAGGCATACCAGAAGCTTTGGATCAAATAATAAGTAAACATCAGTGACATCATTAAATGGCCCTGAGCCAAGGGCAGTTAAAGCAAAAGAAAAAGAAAAAACCGGAGAGCAACAGCACTCAGACCTCCCGTATGGTTCGCCTGGTGATCCACCACCATCCGGACTCCTGAGCGATAACCCTCCATTGAGGGAAAATTTTGAGAGAGAAGAGAAGAAGAAACGGGCCTCCAGGCCTCATAATCATCATCAGCCTTCCCCGCTCGTGGTACCAACTCGAGTCCAGCACTGCTGTAGACGAGGGAAGGAAGAAGGCGGGAGCACGGGGGCGACGAAATCCTCCAGAGGTGGGCACTTCACTGCAGCCCAGAAGGCGGCAAGATCTGAGGAGGGGGTGAGGGCCACCGAAAGGGAAATCCCCACGTGTATGGGATGTCGTGAGCAGACAGGTGTTCTGTAATGGGGCGCCAAGCCCTGCGTCGTCGGAGGGTCGCGGGATCCAAATCCTGGAACAGCTGTAGGAGTTTATCCTCAAAATCCATCTGGAAGGTGCGTGCGGCTTGAAGGATCTGATGTTTCGCCGTGAAGTAATGCATGCGGAATATCACGTCTCGCGGGATAAGGGACGAAAGATTCGGGGGTCTTTGGGCCCTGTGAATCCGATCCATTAACAGATGGGCCTCCGTTATGTCCGGTGCAAGGCGACGTAGTATACCCTGCACCGTCCCATTGAGATCCTTAGGTGACACAGTTTCCGGGAGACCTCTCAACCTTATATTATTTCTTCTGGAACGATTAGACAGGTCCTCCATCTTGGACTCCAAAAATGAGACTCTTTTGGCTAGGTCTCCGGTACCCTCTGCCAAGTCGTTATGGGCCTGCGTTATCTCTGCGGCCTGGTCCTCCAGTTCAGCCGTGCGTGCACCCAGCGAATC
This sequence comes from Leptobrachium leishanense, assembly GCA_009667805.1. NCBI lineage: Eukaryota > Metazoa > Chordata > Amphibia > Anura > Megophryidae > Leptobrachium > Leptobrachium leishanense. The sequence goes on along the minus strand of CM019066.1, from coordinate 229,101,984 downwards.
AATCTCTCCCCGCAGTTCTGTCCCCAATTTCGCCACCTCACCCGCCAGAAAGGTCTGCATCTGGGACATCTTGGTAAAGAGGCGCTCCACATCTCCCCTCGAGGCCGGAACTGCTAAATCAGCTGAAGTGGGTAACTCGTCCTCCGGGTACAGCGTTTCACAGTGGCCGCCATCTTGAGAGGCTTCGGCCTGTCTTTTGGCCGGGACGAAATGATGGGCTACGGATGGGTCCTGCGGCCGCGTTTTTTTTAGCGGTTTTGAGGCTGGCATGCTGCTGGAGCTATAGGAGACGTTAGGTAAAGAGAAATCGGCTCAGGGGTGCTCAAAAACAAAGGTCTTGGTGCTAGGTGTGCGGGAGCCTCGGGATCACGCGGCCATCTTGGTTGGGCGCTAGCTCCGCAACCCGAATCCCATAGATTTTAATATAAAAAAAATATCCCCGTTTTTATTAAATATTTATTCAACCGTTTATTATTTTCATTTGCAGCAAAAAGCCTTTTATGTATTGATTTTTTTAGGATTTTTTGAGTATGTTTTTGTATTTTTAGGTGAAATTCCCAATTATTTAAAAAAAATTAGGCTTTTTTTCCCCTTGCCGAATGCAGCGTATTTTTTCTTTCCTTTAGTCTGGCTGCGTTTGGCAGGTGTTGTCTTTGGTGCTGAAACCTATTTCAGCACCAAGGACAGGGGGATCACCGTATCTTTGAACCCTCATTTTTTAACCCTAATCTAAAAGTAATAAATTCATCCATTTCACCATTCTGAAATAACAAATAAAAAAAATAACGGATCAAAACTAAATAACAAATCGATACAAAATAGAGTTACAGTTACAAGTACTTCTAAAGTGCCAACAAATTCCTAAGTGCTGTACAATGGGAGACACAGAATAACAAATATACATACACGTTACACACATGAAACGTAAGGAGGGAGGACCCTGCTGGAGAGCTTACACTCTAAAAGGAAAGGGGTGACCCATTAGGTGAGGGTGAATAGGGTAAGTGAAGTGGCGGAGGGCTGAATAGAAAGTAGCAGGAAATGGCAGTGGGGAGATCATGTAGTGAGCCAATATGCTTCTCTAAAGTAATGTATTTCAGAGACTTCTTGAAGGACTGGAGAGACAGGGAGAGTCTAATGTTGTGGGGGAGGCAGTTCCATAGAAAGGGGGCAGCTCGGGAGAAGTCCTGAAGGGGAGAGTTGGGCTAACAAGGAGCCGATAGCATCAGATCAATGGCAGAGCAAAGTGGTTGGGATGTGATATACCTGCTAATGAGGGCAGAGATGTAGACAGGGGCGCGGTTATGGAGAGCTTTGTATGTGAGCACCAGTATTTTGAAAAGGATTCTAAAGGAAACAGGGAGCCAGTGTAGAGATTGACAGAGGAGCGAGGTGTGGGAGGTGAGGTGAATGAGTCTGGCACAGGCGTTCATTACAGACTGCAGAGGGATAATCTGGGATCTCTTATGGCAAGAGAGAAGGAGGTTGCAATAATCAAGCTGGGAGATAATAAGAGCTTGGACGAGCATTTTAGTCAGGGCCGGATTAAGATCTCTATGGGCCTGGAGCTGAATATTTTGGTGGGCTTTTTTTGGAATTTAGTGAAATTAAAGCATATTTTAGGTTATTTAATAGGGCAGATACTGTGTGATTCATTTTTAATTCAGATTTAAATAATTTACAGCGTGTTAAATAATTTTTTCTCATTTTATCATCCAAACCTTTGTGGTTATATAATCTACAAGGAATTCTTGTTAAAAAAAAATGTGAAATGTGAACCGGTTACTGCATTTTCCTGAGAAAATATACAATTTAAAAAAAAAAAAAAGGAATATTTCCCTTTTGTTTTGGAGGATGATGTTTTATGAATAATATGATTATGTATAAAACACTAACCTTGCTCCCAGTGTGGGAAATGAGAAGGTGAGTAATAGCAGTGGTATTGCTCATTTAATACGTGACAAATGGACAATGCCATTTTCCTTTCTTTTAGATTTTACTTGGTTATGGTTGGCATCAATGCAAAAGCCAGACTCTGTCCTGTCCAATGATACCTCACTTGATCTAGTGAGGTGTAAAGATTAGTGACAGGGTTTCAAAGTCCCCCACCCCAGTGCGCTTTGCTGCAGTGCAGCGGTTTAGGTTTTTGATGTAACAATTCGTAACAACGGATTGTGTCATCATCTCCACACTTTTTGAGAGGTTGAGCGTTTGGAAACGGGAAGTCATCCAGTCGGAAACAGCTGAGAGCCAGGCTGTAACACGGTCCAACAACGCAAGAGAGAGATCAGGAGAGGAAAGGTAGATTTGGGTGTTGTCAGCATACAGGAGATAATTGAATCCGTAGGAAGAGCCTCACAGTCCTAACCGCCCCTCCATCTAAAATGTAATACTCAGCTCTCGTACTGCGGTGCAGAGGGCTTGTGGGCCAACACTTCCTCTCATGCAGGAGCAGAGTGAGACAAACAATTAGGCACTTACTTTGGAATAAGCACATAAAAAGGGAGATGGTAAGAAAAATCTGAATTTGCAGATTTTTTTTACTTGGAATAGGGCCCATACAATATACACATACATCCATAAATAGTATATGCACACATCCATAAGTGGAAAAAAATTATGTCAGTGAGCGTTAACGTTTGCGTTAGGAATGTAATAGTGCCCTACATCTCCGTAATCAATAGCTGGCATAAGCATTTGTTGTACAATTTGCTTTCTTACCGCGGGGCTCAGGCAGGATTTGTTTCTGTACAGGGCACCTAGTTTGGGGTAAATTTTAGAGGAGTTTTTCGATGTGGGGGCCAAAGGATAGATTTGGGTCTAACCACATACCTAGATATTTGAGAGAAGTGACTGTGGTCAACATGTCATTTGATTTTGTCCCGACACATAGATGGGGATTTTGCAATTTATGTAGTTTGGGTGCTGTTCCAAAGAGCATCGTAACAGTTTTTTCAGTATTTAAAAAAAGTTTGATCCACTTTTCTACCTCTGTGAATTGTTCTTGCAGCACGGCCTCCAGTTGTGGGAGATTTGGTTTGCTGGTATAGATTACGGTGTCATCTGCGTACATGTGTACAGTTGAGGCTTTGCAGATGTTAGGCAGATCATTTATGAATATCGTGAATAGCAGGGAGCCGAGTATTGAGCCTTGGGGTACACCGCAAGTGACTGGGAGGGGGAGGGAGGAGCTGCCAGAAATGGACACATATTGCGATCGGTCGGATACATAGGATTGAAACCAGTTTAGCGTGCGATCATCAATACCAGAGTTTTTAAGTTTTTTTAACAAGATGCCATGGTCTACTGTGTCAAAGGCCTTGGCAAGATCAAGGAAGATGGCTCCAGTTAGGTTTCCTTGTTCCATGCCAGTATAGTGGCTCATACAAAAAAAAATGCTTCTGCAGGTCATTCCACTACACCCCCGTCAGTTAACCAAACTGCTGCTGCTGGTCCCTTGTGTATTATGGACATGCTACTGCGTTGTCTTGCCTCCTGTAACCACCCTGCGTCATTTTGTCAGTGCTTTTCTTGTTAAAACGTAATCCAGAAGAAACTGCTTAATGCAGCGAAATGTGTTGATGACGTCGATATTTTCAAAGGTTTGCCCCATGTGACAAGTAGACACTATCCTTATGCCCTGGGTTTGCTTTACAGACTCAGCTCTGTTTAACTTACCTACCTCTAGTCTGTCCCGTTACCCAGGCCCAAAAAGGATTGATTTCCCTCTTTCTTTGATTTATGAATGAGTAATTTACCACCTGCAGTGTAGTACAACGTTGATAGTTTTCTTTCATGTTTGGAGAAGAATTTATGGTCAGCATCTTACATACTCCACAATTCTCAAGCTGAACCTGATATACTTTTACCTGTGGATTGCATAGCCACAGTCTGTTTATGTTTTTATTTCCCCCCCATATTATTGTTTCTTCCCTCTTTATTTTTTGTTCTTGTCAATTTCATTTTTGTGTAGGTCTTGTCATATTAAACAGTGCCACCTCTGTTGGCCTTTTCCTGTGTTTTTCATGTTTTCACAAGATTCTTTTCACTAAACACAATAAAAGTTAATATTACGTTTAACACTGAGGTTCCATACCAGTTTTTTGTATACACAAACAGTCATGCATACACAAATATAAAGTATATATAAGCATACATATACAGTGTACACACACATCCTTACAAAGAAATTCCTGGCAGTCTGTGGGTTATACAAAACATGCCTCTGCTTGTCATTCCAGTCAGGTCTACTTCCCAAATAAAGACGGAGCCTGTTCTGGTGCAACACATTTATTTTGTGATTCTCATCTGAAAATCGATAAATGACTCTGCTTTTACTCTGGGCACGCTGGTGCGCTTTCTGAACTGCATTCAGTGCTTGCACAGGATTACTCAACCACTGAAGCATTCACATGGTACCAATTACAGTAAGTGGCGTCACTAGGGTTGGTGCCACCTGGTGCGGTAACTTATGGTGTCACCCCCCCCCCGAGTTTTACGGATTTTTTTTAACTACTTACTCCTAAATCAGTACTCCCATATAACACTGAATGCTCATACACACAGCACACATTACTGTGAGGTTTATTGCTGTGGAGCTCTCTCATATGCTCACACAAATTTTTGCCAACTGCCAGCAAGTACGGTGCCTGTTCGAAGGCAGTGAAAGCTATATATTGCCCCCAGCAGCTCTGGATATATTGCCCCCAGCAGCTCACCCATGGATATATATTGCCCCCAGCTCACATATGGATATATTGCCCCAGTTCAATTATATATTGCCCCCAGCAGCTCACCCATGGATATATATTGCCCCAGCTCACATATGGATATATTGCGCCCCAGCTCACATATGGATATATTGCGCCTCAGCTCACATATGGATATATTGCCCCAGACCAGCTCACACATGGATATATTGCCCCCAAGACCAGCTCACACATGGATATTGCCCCAGCTCTCATGGATATGCCCCCAGCACACATGGATACTGTCCCCAGCACATGTGGATACTGCCCCAGCACTCATGGATATGCCCCAGCAGCTCTCATGGATATGCCCCAGCAGCTCTCATGGATATGCCCCAGCAGCTCCCATGGATATTGCCCCAGCTCCTCTCATGGATATTGCCCCAGCTCCTCTCATGGATATTGCCCCAGCTCCTCTCATGGATATTGCCCCAGCTCCTCTCATAGATATACTGCCCCAGCTCCTCTCATGGATATGCCCCCAGCTCCTCTCATGGATATGCCCCAGCTCCTCTCATGGATATACTGCCCCAGCTCCTCTCATGGATTTTGCCCCAGCTCTTGGATATGCCCCAGCTCATGGATAATGCCCCAGCTCATGGATATGCCCCAGCTCATGGATAATGCCCCAGCTCATGGATATTGCCCAAGCTCATGGATAATGCCCCAGCTCATGGATTTTCCCCAGCTCATGGATACTGCCCCAACACATGGATATTGCCCCAGCTCATGGATATACTGCCCCAGCTCATGGATATGCCCCAGCTCATGGATAATGCCCCAGCTCATGGATATTGCCCCAGCTCATGGATAATGCCCCAGCTCATGGATATTGCCCAAGCTCATGGATAATGCCCCAGCTCATGATTTTCCCCAGCTCATGGATACTGCCCCAACACATGGATATTGCCCCAGCTCATGATATACTGCCCCAGCTCATGGATATGCCCCAGCTCATGGATACTGCCCCAGCTCATGGATATGCCCCAGCTCATGGATATACTGCCCCAGCACATGGATATACTGCCCCAGCACATGGATATACTTAGCCCCAGCACATGGATATGCCCCAGCTCATGGATATTGCCCCAGCTCCTCTCATGGATATTGCCCCAGCTCCTCTCATAGATATACTGCCCCAGCTCCTCTCATGGATATGCCCCCAGCTCCTCTCATGGATATGCCCCCAGCTCCTCTCATGGATATACTGCCCCAGCTCCTCTCATGGATTTTGCCCCAGCGCTTGGATATGCCCCAGCTCATGGATAATGCCCCAGCTCATGGATAATGCCCCAGCTCATGGATTTTCCCCAGCTCATGGATACTGCCCCAACACATGGATATTGCCCCAGCTCATGGATATACTGCCCCAGCTCATGGATATGCCCCAGCTCATGGATTTGCCCCAGCTCATGGATACTGCCCCAGCTCATGGATATGCCCCAGCTCATGGATATACTGCCCCAGCACATGGATATACTTAGCCCCAGCACATGGATATGCCCCAGCTCATGGATACTGCCCCAGCTCATGGATACTGCCCCAGCTCATGGATATACTGCCCCAGCACATGGATATACTTAGCCCCAGCACATGGATATGCCCCAGCTCATGGATACTGCCCCAGCTCATGGATACTTCCCCAGCTCATGGATACTGCCCCAGCTCATGGATATACTGCCCCAGCTCATGGATATTGCCCCAGCTCATGGATATTGCCCCAGCTCATGGATATTGCCCCAGCTCATGGATATTGCCCCAGCTCATGGATACTGCCCCAGCTCATGGATATTGCCCCAGCTCATGGATATTGTCCCAGCTCATGGATAATGCCCCAGCTCATGGATTTGCCCCAGCTCAAGGATAATGCCCCAGCTCACCTCCTGCGCCGCGTGTTCTGCTCCCTCAGTGTCCGGCGGCATGGAGCTTGGGCGCTCGCCTGGGGGAGCCACATGACCAGCCGCGATCTCGCGAGAACTCGGCTGGGACGTGTTTCCCCCAGGCGAGCACTGAAGCTGCATAGCTTCGGACGCTCGCAGGGAGCGAACACGCGGCACAGGGTGAGACACCCGCCCTTAGGGTGACGGTGTCACCCTAAGGGTGGGTGTCACCTGGTGCGGGCCACACCCCCGCCCCCACGTAGCGACGCCCCTAATTTCAGTTACTGTGGATGAGAACATAGAGGATGCCACTTGCTGGCAGAAGGTTAAAGCAACAGCAAAAGAATTAGGGATAATGCAATTACAGGATTGTCAGTAATAACAAAAAAAATGTTTAACCCCTTAAGGACAGAAGTAACTTTACAATTTCAGCTATTCGCCTGTTCAATCACAATTTACCTCTTTCATATTAAGTGCACCCACCATGGGCGTCCGCAGAAAATTTTGCAGGAGGGGGCAAAATTTTAATGGCATCCATATTCTGCCCTTTTGACAATGTCATGAAGGGGACAGTCATAAAATAAAGCGTAGTAATACAGAGGCTTGTGAAACATGACGCAAGTCTAATAGAAGAATAAAGGTGTAAGTGTCTGATCTGAGTGTTGCATTTTCTAGGCCATCTCTGTATACATAGAACAAAAAATATATAGGGTAATAGCCCACAAAGGTAGATGTAAATCAGCCCATCATCCTCCAAGGATTGCCATGCAGTAGATGCCCAAACGAAGTTTAATTGGTATCCCATCCATCCGATGGTACACGATCTTGGTATAAATAATAAACAAGGATGGCACCAAGCATCAAATTGTATATAATAAAAAAATAAATTTACTTTTTGGTCATCTGCTCCTGAGGAAGCTACCACCTTGTGTGGTAGAAACGCGTTGAGCTGCTTGTTTTTATCCTGTTGCCTCCAGTACTGCTATGCTGTTTTAACTACTCTGAAGAGTAAGTCAAATACATTTTTATTATACACAATTTGATGCTTCTGCCATCCTTGTTTATTATTTATTCCGAGATCGTGTACCATCGGATGGATGTGATACCGATTCAACTTCGTTTGGGCATCTACTGCATGGCAATCCTTGGAGGATAATGGGCTGATTTACATCTACCTTTGTGAGTTGCCAAGTGTATTCTGCGCACACCCAGTTTGTGGGATATTACCCTATATATTTTTTCTTCTATTTTTAGATTTATATCCCTTTTTTTGAAGCCATCTCTGTCTACAGCCATCTCTGTATACAAATATACAGAGCCATCTCTGTATACACTAACCATGACCCACCCACACCTACTGGCACACACACCAGGCCCTCCTCCAAACATTCATATTATTATTATTATTATTATTATTGTTACACACACACACACCAACCCCCCTTCCTACACATATATATATATATATATACACACACACCCTCCATCTATGTATACACAGTGACAGAGCCAGCTCTGTATACAGATATACGGAGCCATCTCTGTATACAAAGAGCCGGCACTGTATACAGATATACAATCTGTATCCGCTCTCCTCTTAGATTGTAAACTCTGGAGCAGGGTCCTCATCCCCACCAGGCCCCCACCAGATTACTAATAATCATTTTGTGTCCCTCCTACCCAGACAGACAAACTAGACCTCAGACCAGGGGCCTCTCGTAAAGAATGATAATGGCATCAAGCTTAATAAAAAATAATTTCTTTGACAATCATCACCTTTTTTCCTGTGTCCAGGATTCCAGCCAGTGGCCCACAGCAGCAGCTGCACTTGCATCTCATCCTGCCTCTCCCAGCGGGCAAAGTGAGTGGGAGCACGTGGTGGATTGGAAGCGGAGTGGGGAGGTGATGTCACAAGATCAACACAGACCACCCCCACACTGACCAGAGCATCTCCTGCAGTCTGCTGTGTGTAACCTAACAAACACTTGAGCAGGCTGCACACACCACAGCTGTCAGGGCAGAGCAGACAGGCAGCAATGGTTCCAGGGGAGACAAGTGTCCCCCTTGCCCCTCCCTGCGGATGCCCATGGTAGCCACCCTTATTATATATAATTTTGCTCAGAAAAAATAGGACTTTCATTATTTTCCATCAAGGATTTATATATAAAATATATTTTAATATGAAAAAAAAACTAAAAACTATGAGAAAATAGGAAATTTAGCTATTTTCAAAGTTCTGCACTTAAAGGGTTAAAAAAGTTTAGTTTTCTCACACTTTGTTTTAAAATTCCAATTCTCTGCCTCAGATCAAAGTGAGAAGAGAGAGGCAATGTTACAAGCATTGGCTGAGAAATTAGTATAGTGACAGTGGTGACAAGCGGTCACAGATTGCTGCTATTGGCTGCCAGGGGACTGCCTGCATTACCAGGCAGCCTCCGAAGTCTGCGATCTGCATGCTGGGAAGGGGGGCGGGCTGTTTGCTGGGCGTTTGCAGATCAAACACTGTGGGACATGCTATGCCGCCCTGCAGTGCTAAAGCCCATCTGCTGCAGGACAGCATAGCACGTCCGGGGTCGACAACAAGTTAACACTTAATTCTGCATACTGTATTCTTTTGGGGTGCAATGAGTTTAATACCCATTTAATACAAAGAATGCCACATCTGCCACAGCTCAATGCACCCTATTGTCGGCACAACGTCCTACTCTGGGGGTGGGGGCAAATTGTGCTTTGCTTAGATTGCTTAAAACCCTTGTGTCAAGTTCATGGTGCTGGGGTGCAGGTAGAGCCCAAGTGTTGGGGACACAAAGCCGTCAGACAGGTTTTGGTGCAAGTAATAGGTCTGTTTATTTGCAAGGAGCAAGTTAAATAATACAAATCAGGGAGGGCAGTGTAAGCAAAACTAAAACATGGTGGGGCAGGATAAACACACAGGACATAGGTCTTGCCATGAATGAAGATGTCAAGGCATCAAAGTATCAGAACTGGGGTACTAGGTACACATAGAGAGTCTGCAGGGTCAACAGCATGCACTGAGAACATGGTATTGATGTATCTGATACCTTGGCCTGGTGGCTGTTTACTACGCCAGGCATTTTGCAGCTTGGCAGTAGTGTGGTGTTCCTCCAGGCAAGACATATTATTTTCAGACTCGAGGAATTCCAAACAGGCCTCCAGATCAGGATCAGAATATAACTCACTGGATGGAATACAATCCTGCCAGGGCATCCGGTAAACAACAGTAGGCTCGAGTACTCTGGTCTCATTGGCTGGAGCTGGGGCTGGCACTGAAGCAATAGGTGTTGCAGCCACAGCTATCACAGGAACTGTAGAAATGTCACGGATCCCCTTGGGTCTGAGATGTCGGTCCATGTATACAGTACCCTATCTACCCCTTCGATCCTTGAATGGGCGATACAGCTGACTACCTTCAGGGACTCGATCCTATAACACCCAGCAAGAGTTAACAGGCACCAAAACGGTATAACAAAGTAGGCCCTGATAACATAGGTCTTAATGCCAGGAGAAGGGGTCAGCCTTATACCAAGGGTTATACTCAGCGCAGGGTTTACATAGTTTGCATAGGCTGAAAAAAGACATGCATCCATCGGGTTCAGCCTCTCACACATCACCTACTGCTGCTGATCCAAAAGAAGGCAAGAAACCCAGTCTGAAGCTGTTACGTTCTCAGCCCCTGCTGTGCTCCCTGGGGGGGGGGGTCGAGGCATGTTTCTGTGCCACTGGCTGGTCAAGTGCCTGCATTCCATAATGGCCGATCGGCGTCTGGGGGGGCAGGGCCTGGTGTGGTCACGAGCAGCCACCGGGTTTAAAGCAGGGCGCGAGGAGTTGCCTCGTCGCCCTGACGTGGAGTTTACTTCCCGCATCGCCTGTTTGCTATTGAGACTTATTGATTTGTTGCCGACCCATTTCTGTATGAGGAGCTTGATTACGTATTTCGACCCAACTTACTACTTTGACGATTCTCTGGTTTATCCCCTTTGTGTTTGTTCGTTCGATTCGATGCTACGCTTTGTATATGCATGTATGAGACCAGCCCGTCTCCTTGTACAATCTTACTCACGCTTCTGGCCTCTGATAGCTGCCCGTACCGATAGAAGACCTAATCACAGGGCACCTTACTGTGGGTTTGACTATCATGCTGTGAGCTCTGCATATACTACTTACGTTCCGAAGTCTGTACAATCCGAAAGACTTACGAAAATAAGGTTTTTCTCTAAGGTTACTGCCCTGCAGTCTGCACAACTCATATGCCGTGGTAAACCTTTATATACGAACGAACAGAAAAATACTACTGTTACGATTTCATTCACCATGTTTAATTCCCAGATCGATTAGGATTATGTTACAGCACTAAGTTGTCCTTTGGTCACGAAACCAATCGAGCTTAAGTGTGATTCTAGACTGTGTGTCTACTCCCTGGCTTGGGAAAATAGCTTTGTTTTCACTGTCTCTGGTTGTCAGAAAAATCTGCTCTCTATAATCCAAACAACGCTACTTCAGTGCGAGTGCTATACAGTTCGTTACAGAAGCGCTCACCAATATTCAACACACTGGGAAAAAATTCCTTCTTGACCCCAGAATGGCAGTCAGATTTCTCCTTAGATCAAGATGCTTACCCACATATTAAATATTATAACCCTTAATATTCTGTGTCTGCAAGAAGTCATCCAGAAGGTTGGCAAAAATAGCGGTGGTCATACTCAAAGCAGGGTTCTCCGGAGTAGCAGAATCGGTACACAAAGCAGGGTTCTCAGTAATTGCCAGGTCAGTACACAAAGCGGGGTTTTCAGGATTAGCCGTGTCTGTACACAAAGTGGGTTCTCAAGAACACCCGTGGTCATACACATAGAGGATTCTCAGAATAAGCCAAACGTCACTAAGCAAAATAGAATCGCCAAAGCACTGGGGAAGCAAACTCCGCGCCAGGGCAAGGAGTCTGTCTAAGCAGACTGATTTTAAAGCCGGCGACTCTGCGTCATCACGCTGCGCCCCACCCCCTGACCACCTAGGTGACCACCACAGTTCTGCATATCACTCGGCGCCTGGCCAACAAGCAGTGAGGACGGCGCTGCCGGACGTGACAGAACCCCCCCCTCTACTACGGGCAGCCACTGGGCGACCACCAGGCGCAGAAGGAAGGGAGGCATGGAAGGCCCTCCAGACGAGGCGCATGGATCTCTGTAGCAGGTAGCCTTGACCTGTCCTCAGGCCGGAAACCCTCCCAGTCCACCAAATATTGCAAGACTCCCCTCGACAAATGGGAGTTCAAGATGACGAGGACTTCATACTCACCACCCTCTAACTGGACAGGAAACCGATTAAAACGTGTTTTGATGACAGGTTTATATGTTCTAGAACAACCACATGGCAATAGTTACCGATGTGCTGTTGCCTTATGCAAAACAATTATTGGAAGAGGATTTAAATGCTGCAAATTTTATTTCTATTTATTTGAATGCATCAAACCACAAGGAAGTTGATTCCCATAATAAGAAGTTTTTCATACCAGTCTGGAATACACATCAACATTTTGGAAGTAAGATATTTGGCGAAACATCCGACATAGTTACCGGTACTGATTATATTTTGGAAGTGTTAAAGTATTGTTTAGATACGAAGGTACTTTGATTTTGTGCTGACAACGCCAATACTAAGTTTGGAGGAATGCAAAGAAATGGGAAAAATAACTTTTTACCATGCCGAAATCAAATTTGGGTGTAAGCTTGTGGGAATTGGTTGTACCCTCATATTTTGAACAATGCTATACAAACTGCAGCTGACTGTGTACCAATTGATGTGCAAACCTTCATCACCAAGATTTATTCATACATATATTATATATATATAAAAATCACGAGTATAGCAGTCTGTAGTGATACCTTTTTTATTGGACTAACGTTACATTTAAAGTACAAGCTTTCGAGAGGATTCCTCCCTTCGTCAGGTATAGAAGCTAACTGATCAGGATAATAGAATAAAACATAGGGACAGTCATAGGGCTCACAGTTGGGGGTGTTAGATGTAGTACATTGCCAAATGGCATGGTCAGAGGGGGAATAAAAAAAAAAAAAAAAAAGACATTTTAAAGATCACCGGGAACGCAAAACATATGAAATGAAAATGATCACATATTTCAACAATATAAAACAAGGACTTAATATAGATTCGGGTTTTTTAACCCACTATAATAATGTCACGTAATATTCATCATTCCTATTTTTGTGTCTTCCCCATAATCACTGTGTTGTGGTTTTTTTTTTGTGTGTGTTTTTTTTTTTTTTTTTTCTTATTTCTTTCGTTCTGTCCTTTCACATTCCCTTTGAAGTGGACATGATTGCATCTTGCCTGAGACAATTAAGGTTTCCCTTTTTTTTTTTTTTATTCCCCCTCTGACCATGCCATTTGGCAATGTACTACATCTAACACCCCCAACTGTGAGCCCTATGACTGTCCCTATGTTTTATTCTATTATCCTGATCAGTTAGCTTCTATACCTGAGGAAGGGAGGAATCCTCTCGAAAGCTTGTACTTTAAATGTAACGTTAGTCCAATAAAAAAGGTATCACTACAGACTGCTATACTCGTGATTTTGGCATCTGGACTAACACGGCCGACCTAATTTATATATATATGTATATATATATATATATATATAGCAGCAATGCGAGACGCACTCTGGGACTACCAATAAAAATAAAAAACTTTATTATTTAAAATTTACATAGTTCCAACGTTTCGGCTCAATCGGAGCCTTTTTCAAGGTAAATTTTACAATATTACTAGCACACTTTATACTCAAATACAAAGGAAGTAATTAACTCACCATCTACGTCGCACGCCTAGGAACAGAACACAAACTGAACCCGGAAATGATGTATCAATTCAGCAATCAACCGAAATCAACAAAACAATAAACAAAAAATAACTCACAATATCTGGACATAGCTCAAAAAAAGAGATCTTAAAAATGAAAACTCTAAGTGCTGCTAGAGTCGCCTCGTCAGCACTATGTAACAATTAAAATATTACTTTAAAAACAACATGAAAGACAATTGTCATGAGTTTTTTTGGAGCCGTTGCGGGCAGATTTTTGGATTGCGGCCTGATTTTGCGGCCTACACCTGGCGGCCATCTTTGAGGCATTAATTTAGCCTCTTGGAGCGCTCCACTTTGTCGTACTGCTTGAGACTCCCCTGAGGCTATGGGTAGAAAATCTGGCAAGAAGTCACAGGTGCCGGAGAGCCCCTGGCAGAGAGACATACGTGACTCTTTAGGCGAGAGCCGACAGAAGCGGCAAATGACGCCCCAAACATACCTCTCCCCCATGGTGAGCTCTTCGGATAATGAAGATCCGTATTGGTCGGAGACCTCCGAAGCTGCACGGGGATCGCCCCGAGACCTGGGGAAGATGAAATGTACGAAGGACATTCCTCGCAACTTGATGCTGGTGGCAGCAGGTGGTCTGGCTGAATCGTTAGGTGCCGCCCGGGATGCTGCGTCCCTCACTGAAGGTGCTATGCGACGTTTACTGGGGGATACAATGGAAGAGATGAGGTCGATGTGGAGGGCCGATTTCGCGGCCTTGCAGGTGGACATGGTGACCGTTAAAGGACTTTTGTCAGCGGTTGAGACACACATGGAGGAGACCATGGCGGCGCAGGCCCTTTTTGTGAAACAAGTGGAGGCCTTGCAGAACCAGGTGGCGCAGCTTACCGGTGCGGTGGAGGCTGCAGAAACTCGGCACCGCCAGAAGAATGTGCGAATCAGGGGGATTCCGGAGTCGATTGCTGCCGACGCTCTGTTGGCCTATGTCAATAAATTTGCTTTGCATGTTTGAGGATCCCAGCAAAGACTACACCACTCTTCCGGCACGTTAATCGGCTACAGAAGGCGGCGACGGCGATAGCAGAGTCCCCGCGAGATGTACTCGCGATGGCCTTGGTGGAAGCGGATAAATGTCAGCTGATGTCGAGCCCGATCGCCCGGGCCCCGATTTTGTATGAGGACATATTATTGACACTTTTTAACGACCTCCCATTTTTGACGCTCATCGCCCGGAGGCAATTCCGTGAGGTGTCTGCTTTTTTGCGGAGTAGTGGGGTTCGCTACCGTTGGTGGGTCGCGGGTTCGATGTATATCAGCCATGACAATCGGTCGCATTTAGTTAACAACCCCGCAGTGGCCTGGCACTTGTTGCACTCCTTGGGTCTCTCCTCTCCCCGGGTATCGCCGGCCCCTGCACGTGGGGTTTCCTCGTCTACCCCGTTGGACCCGGGCTAGATTACTTGAATGTACTATGGCTCACTTTTGTCCTTACCCCTGGGATGAGGATTTATCTACCCTTGTCCTCCCTACCTTTTTACTTTTAATTCCTTTGACGGGTCGTTAGCTATGTTTTGTTTCTCTTGTACTTTTCTGATGTCATCTGGTACCGATTTGCCGCTGACCGTTCGGTTTCTGTCTATATCTGACTTTTGTGCTAACCCTGCGCGGTCTACTTTTTGCTAAGTTGACTATTGTGAACTGTAAAACCTCAAAATAAAGAATTTTTTTTTAAAAAAAGTGTGCTATTAATATTGTAAAATTTACCTTGAAAAAGGCTCAGATTGAGCTGGAAAGTCGGAATTATGTAAATTTTAAATAGTAAAGTTTGTTATTTTTATTGGTAGTCCCAGAGTGCATCTCCCATTGCTGCCTTTTGTATTTAATATTGAGACTGTTGTACTGGGTGAGGAATTTTTTGGTTGTGGAGAGTGCTGGACCCAATGCACATATACACATACAGTGCGAGTTAATCTATTGAAAGAATTTTATGAATTAGTGGACATCGAATATAAGAAAGTCTTGGGATAGAGTGCCACACGATGGTTGGCGCTACGACGCTTGATTGAGCGCGTCCTACAAATATATCCTGCCTTAAAATCATATTTTGCCTCAAATGAGAAGAGCCTCACAATTTTCACAAATTAGTTTGATAATCCTGAGACAGTCTTGGCTCTACTTTTTGCATAACGTGTCAATGTTCCACAATGCTATTTTCAAAATAAATCTATTTTAAAAATAGAATGACAAAAGATTTATATTATACAAACTAGCAATTTACAGTGACTTAACTCCTTAATGCAAGGTGGGTGGCGCCGGTCAGAGGGGGTTAACATCGACGGGGGCATACTAGTATGTCCTGCCACCAGGTGACGCGGCGGTCCTCTCCTTCGCCCCGCCCACGCAGCTGACGCACGTCATTGGCTACAGGGGGAAGGCCTGAGTTTAGGCTGTCCCACAGCAGCCAACGACACACGCTGAGTGCGGGGGTCCGAGGAGGCCCATAGAAGTTAATGGGGCATACTAGTACTCCCTGTGGCTTCAATGCCCACCCGCCGCAGGGACGGCATAGTACACCCAGTGGCAGGAAAGGGTTAAGAACAAACTTAGCTGACAGAAAAGCAAACATTTTCTTGCCGTTACAGGTGCGGCAAAATTTGAAGTAGCTTGAGGAAGAAGGCATATTAAAACCTACAATTTTCAAAGAAAAAGTATTGGAATTTTATGACACATGTATGCAATATCTAGAGGAATGGGAAGCATCTATTAAGCATATTGAAAACTTTAATTGGGTTGTGTTAAACACTAAACTCACCCATGATAACATTCAAGTTTGCAATGATTACATTCTTCAGTATTTTTCTGAAATCAATTTAGTAGATGAACGGTTTGATGAAACCTGCTTTTATAAAACAAAATGACTCACTGGAGACAAAATTCTGTACCAGTATCTAATGGATGGATTGAAATATTCAAAGCTTTCAGTGAAAAAGAGGTTTCCTACAAAAATATTGGCAAATTGATAGAATATTGTCTCTGTTTACCAGGAACCAATGCACCTGCAGAATGTCTTATTTCTTTAAGAAACAATATGTGGTCCAGTGATAAAACTCAATTACATGTTGAAACTTTGAAATGTTTGCTAATTACTAAATATAATTTTAACCAAACCTGTATGGAATTTTATAAAAAACGTCCAGGAAAACAATTCTTAAAATCCATCCCCTCTTCACAAAAATATAAGAAGCAAAATTAGGAATGTAGAATACATACTGTTGTCTGTTTTATTCATTTTATTAAAAGCATTTTGTTTTACTGCTACACTTGTTTCTTTATTACTTGGATCCCAAAATCCTAAGTATACAAATATGTACTAATCTACCCATATCAAATATTTGCTTCCCCCCCCCACAAAATTACTTTCATAATATATAATATAAATAAAAGAAGAACATTTTGTTGCATTCTTTTAGTTAAAGAAAAAAAAGATAAGCATAGTATACTTTACATTATTTTTTCAATTTATATTCCATGACAGCGACTATTACTCATGTTGGCTGAGCTATTTTAAATGTCCTGGTTTTAAACGTGAAAAAAATGGTACCTTACTCTTAGATATATGTAATGACCCACAAAATCAGGACAAATAATCCTGTTTAGAAGCATCATATGAATATAAATAAATATTGGGAAACATTAAAGATTGATTTACCACGATATTTATGCTTTAGTTAAAACGACTGTCTTGTGTATAATCACCATATATTATGTATATGGGCACCGTTTGCAAAACAATCTGTAAAAACTACAAAGAAAATTTAAAAGAAAACTCCTAAAATTACTTCAGGCATTTTCATACAGAAAAAAAAGGATAGACAAAAGGCTCACCTCTTCCTTCCCACTGTCTGGCACTCTGCAGTAAATTTTTCCAGTTGACGGATCATAAGAATCAATGAACCTTATGCTAGGAATAAATTTACCACCAATATAATTTTGTAGCTCTAAATAAGTCTGTTGTTCCTCCATGATAACAGTGAATACAAGAATGGATTGACATGGAGTTTGAACTTTGGCAAAAAACAGGCAACCCAAGTTAACACCTCCCACATCTACAAATACAAAACTTGAAAGACCTTCCACTTTCTCTGCAGTTTTAATGAACAGTTAGTAAATGATTAAGAGCTTGCAATATCCACATGTTGATTTTGTAAAAACTGCTGACTCCTTATCTCTCCCCAGTCCTTTTGTTTTTAAAATGTCTGATCTTTTATGGACATTGACCTGTACTCAGAGATCCTGCCTTGACAACACAGTTCCACCATAGTCTAATTCTCTTCTCGCTCTGTACCAAAATTTATTATGACCATGGCAAATCAAATCCCGACAGTGACGAATTCGAGTTACCACACTTGCCATAACTCTCTACAAAGTTTTGTGTGAGAGATCACAAAGTGCTATATGAATGTTGTCCTTGAGAGCAGCAATCGTTCTTTGTTTATTCCTGCAGGCATTATCCTTAGGAGCCCCCAGAGGAAATAATTAGGAACTGTGAGATCTGGCATTCTCTGAGGCCAACCACTGTTTCTTTTCCGAGATCACACGACCTGGAACCATCGATTGAAGCAATGCCATGGTTTGCCTAAATGTGTGACAGGTTGCTTGTGACAGGTTCCTATTGGAACCATATCTCATTGTTTTTCAAATCCAACAATGGTCTCAGAAACGTGTCCAACATGTTATGATAACGTTCACCTTTCTATGTGACAGCCATCTCTTCTTCATTCTCAAAAAAGAAAAAGGCCAAACACACGATGAGCCATAATCCCACACCATACAGTAACTCCTTGTTCATGAAGAGGTCGTTCATGGAATTGTACGGACTGTTGTGTCACCCAAATGCATGATTATGGCCTGTGGTGGCCGAAATGTTGCGCTTTTAGTCTGCTGACATTCAAATAAAACTTCTTCCGTGGGGAACACATCCGCGTGGCACGCGGTTTTCCTTGTGTCCAAATGCAGCAGTTATGTTTATTAACAAATCCACTGAGGTGGAAGTGGGCCTCGTCACCAATCATCTGGTTATTGACAAAATTTTGTTGTTCTGCCAGCACAAGGAACTCATGTGAAAACTGTAATCTTGTGTACAGGTCAGTAGGCTGTAATTTTTGAACAATTGGAATTTTATAGGATCATGTCTGTAAGTCAGCCATTAAGATTCTGTGCAAGGAAGTTTTGGGTATACCAAGCTCTTGAGAATGATGACAAAGTGATTTCCGGGGATAGTTTAAAACTGATGTACAGACAGTCTCAATCTTCCATGCAGTGCGAGACGATCACTGCTCGAGGGCCTGTGGGTTGGTAGGGGCCTGGTTTTGTCAGGCACAGTGCGGGCCTGCTGGTTTCCCAGCCTCAGCTCCGGTAACCGGGATCTCGAGATGATCATCTGTAGCAATTGGTGGCCCAGTGGCGCACTCTGAAAAAGCGGCAGCAGCAGCACAGTGGCAGTTTATTAACACCCCCCAGCATATCAATTGACAATGGCAGGCAGTTTTACCCCCCAGCATATCAGTTCGACAATGGCAGTTTATTAACCCCCACAGCATATAAATTGACAATGGCAGGCAGTTTACCCCCCCCCCCGGTCGCTCACCGGCATACACTATTGAAAAATATCTGTGGATGCAGCCTCAGGCTGGCTGACTCCGCTGGACTGCACTTCTTCTGCCGCTGCGTGCCCTCAGCCTGCACACATCACGTGAAAGGGTGGCGCCAATGCAGCCTGCCGTGCTTGAGGATAGATGCCAATGCAGCGTTCCTACCTCAGCCCCATGTTCTATCCTCGAGAACGGCAGGCTGCATTGGCGCCACCCTTTCACGTGATGTGTGCAGACTGAGGGCACGCAGCGGCAGAAGAAGTGCAGTCCAGCAGAGCCAGCCAGCCTGAGGCTGCATCCACAGAGATTTTTCAATAGCGTATGCCGGTGAGCGACGGGGGGGGGAGGGTAAACTGCCTGTCATTGTCAAGTTATATGCTGGGGGGTTAATAAACTGCCATTGTCGATTGATATGCTGGGGGGTTATGCCTGCCATTGTCAATTCATATGCTGGGGGTTAATAAACTGCCATTTTCAATTGATATGCTGGGGGGGTTAATAAAATGACAAACAATATGCTGGGGGGGTGAATAAACTTTGGGTATGTTACAGTGAGTTTTATTGCTGTGGTGCGCTGATACGCTTCTACACAGTGCACATTGCTGTGAGGTTTATTGTTGTGGAGCTCTGTGATAAGCTCATTCTGTAATATCTTCATATGACTGATGCAGAGACAGGTTGTAGATGAATTACTTATTCGCTTTATTCGCTGGTACAGCCACAACTCCAACTCAGGAAACTGACAACCACAACCTCTGACCCGGAAACACTATTTACATTAACAGAAAACAGGTAACACAAACAACTATGCCAACTAGTGGTAGATAAGTATAACACTGAAATACTACATCCCCTTCCCTCTGATAACACTAGTTTCAAACATGCAGTCCACGTGTCCATAGGCACACAGAAACGTCTACTAAACTTGGGACTTCGGGTAGACTACCTCCGTCCCAGTGAGTTCCAGGACGCATTCTCGTCCTGTGGCTGGGGAACTCACTACTAAGCTAAGCATAATCCTGCAGGTACATTGGTTCTTTCTTCGGTCTGGTGGATCTCCTTAACTCTTGCTGCTCCTCCACACCAGGAGACTCCGACAGCTTTCCGTTGGAAGCTCTCCCTCCGTCTGCGCCCCTTTACCGTCTTCTGCAAGAACGTCATCAGAAGGGGGTGCCAGCTGCACCATATCTGGCATTAATTGGTTCTCCAAACCTGACGGTGTCACGACGGAGATACAATAGGTCTAGTTCTAACCTGGTCAATATGACAACGCACAATCTGGCCATTTCCAAGTGCGACTGTGCATGACACAGTTCTCGTTTTTTCCTGAACGGTCCCCAGAATCCAGGCAGGTCCCACACCAAAATTTCTAGTGTAAACTTTGTCACCTGCCATTAGATGCCTCTCCTTAGCATGTTGATCATGATAAAGCTTTTGCTTCAACTGTATTTCCTGCATCCGATCTTTAAAATCTGGATGTTTTTCATCAGGCCTTTAAATGTCTGCACCGCCCTTTCTGCCAGTCCATTGGACGCTGCATGGTAAGGTGCTGTGATTACGTGCTTATTACCATTTCGGGCCATAAACTCTTAAAACTCCTTACTTGTAAAACTGCTGCCATTGTCTGATACCACCATTTCAGGTATTCCATTTTGACTAAAACTATGTTCTGAGACATTAAACAGTTACTGCGGAAGCGGATTTATTTAACAGGTACACCTTTATCCATTTAGAGTAAGCATCCACCAAAATCAAAAACATCTTACCCATCCATGGGCTAGCATAATCAATGTGAATTCTTCTCCATGAGAGGCTTGGTACTTCCCAAGGATGTAAAGGTGCACACTGGGGGGGGGGGGGGAATTTCAATTATCTTGCCGCAAGGTGCAAGTTTTCACCATTCCTTCTATATCGGCATCAATCTTCAGCCACCACATATAGCTCCGCGCCAGTCCTTTCATTCTGATTATGCCTGGATGATTGGTGTGTAACTATTTCAGTAGGTCCGTACAGCCTGGGGTGGAATAACTACTCGGGCACCCTTCAAGACACAACCTGCCTGCACACTAAGTTCCGCTTTCCTTTTTGCATAAGCTCCAAACATTGATTTATCCACTCTTTTTGGCCATCCTCTGAGGGCAAACTCTCTAACCCGTACCAAAACGGTATTTGTATCTGTCCATTTCCTCACCTGTTCGGCTTTAATCAATGGTACTCCATTTTCTTCCAATAGAAGTACTCTCTCTTCCTCAGCAGAAATCTCCACCTCCTCTCCTGCCACCGGCAACCGGCTCAGGCCATACACATTTTGATGATCCTTTCCAGCTTTGTACACAATACAAATACTCATATCCACATAACGTCACAGCCCTTCTCTGAAAGCAGGGTGAGACCATATGTGGCACCTCCTTCAGTTCATTAAATAATTAAATCAGTGGTTTATGGTCTGTTACAATGGTAAATTATCTCCCATACAAATATGTGTGAAACGTCTTTACCCCAAAAATCACAGCAAGGCCCTCCTTCACAATTTGGGAATAATTTTTCTCGGCTGCATTCAGGGTATGTGAAACGAACCCTATTGGCCGGTCTGTTCCATCCTCCAGCCTGTGTGACAACACCGCACCCACGCCATAAGGGGAAGCGTCACAAACCAGGATTATGGGTTTGTTGACATCATAATGCACCAACAAGGCATCCGACTGGAGAAGATTTTTGGACTTTTCAAAGGCCTCTTTTTGCTCACAACCCCAGGTCCATTTAGTCTCTTTCCTCAATAGTGCATGCAACGGCGCTAGTAATGTAGACAAACGTGGTAGGAATTTATAGTAATAGTTCAATAGGCCCAAGGAAGCCTTTAGTTCACTCACAGACTGCGGTGTGGGTGCCCTTGTATGGCCTGGACCTTTTCCGCAACTGGCTGCACACCTGCAGCACTGATCTTGTGACCCAGAAAAACTACTTCCCTTCCCAGGAATTCACACTTACTCCTTTTCAGTCTCCGTCCACTTTGTTTTAACTGAGACAACACTTCCTCTAGATTTCTTAAATGTTCCTCCTCACTGGCTCCAGTAACTAAAATGTCATCTAAGTAGACTGCGACATTCGGCATGTTTTGTAAGATGCCCTCCATAGTGCATTGGAAAATGGCTGCACTTGACGCCACTCCAAATGGCAATCTACAGTAAGTATACAACCCTTTGTGTGTATTAACAGTCACATACTTTTTTAGCACTTTCATCGAGCACAATCTGCTGATACGCATGACTCATATCCAGTTTGGAGAATTTGTGGCCTCCCGCCAACCGAGAAAACAATTCTTCCACTTTAGGAATAGAATATTGCTCCACACTGGATGCTCGGTTTACTGTGAGTTTGTAATCGCCACAGATGCGAATTGAACCATCTGGCTTCCTCACTGGCACAATGGGGGCTGCCCATTCTGAAAATTGTACTGGTTCTATAATTTTATCATTTACCAGTCTCTGAAGTTCTGCCTCCACCAGGGGTTTGACAGCAAAAGGTATCCGTCGCGGCTTATAAAATTGGGGCTGGGCCTCCGAGTTCACATGAATTTTAGCTGTGGTGCCTTTCAGCTGACCTAGCTCTTCTTTGAACACCTCAGCATGTCTGTCATGAATGTCGACCAAATTTAACGTTGGACTGACTGTTACTGTATTCAGCAGTTGGGGTAACAATTTTAAGTCTTTCAGCCCGCTTCGCCCCAACAAATTTGGCCCGGCCCCTTCAACCACTACCATAGTTAGTTTTCCTCTTTTCTACGGCCACTGCACTGTTCCTATAACCTGACCTAACACAAGCATCTTCTCACCTGTATATGTTTTTAACGTCAGGTTGCATAGTTCCCACTCTGTTATGTCTGTCTTTTTCCATAGCTTTGAGTATTGCTTTTTGCTGATAATTGTAATGCCACATCCTGTGTCCACCTCAAATTCGATGTCCATGCCATTCACTTTTAACTTCTGCATGAGAGGAGCCACTTTAGGCATATGATGTGAGACACTGTATATTGTTTTTAATGTCACCTGCATCTTCTGCCTCACTGACATCCTCTTCTCTCACTTAATGTGACCTCCTACCTTTCTCCTTTTCTCTCCCCCCTCAATCCTTGAAAGGGGGCCTTGTAATCCCGCATAACGAGCTTGGATTTGCATGCCCGTTTAATGTGTCTCCGTTTCCCACATTTGAGGCACAGTTCCATAGTAAACTTGCATACATTGGGCGCATGACTTCCTTTGCACCTGTAACACTCATAGTCCATGTTCTGCCCCTTTTATCCTCCGAACACACCTTATGCATCGCCGCCTGTACCGTTCTTGACCATGAAGCCTGTGATTCTTCATCCTCAGATAGACCTATAAGAGATCTCCAAGGCCTGTTAGCCAACTCCATCGCCTGACATATTAACTTCCCTGAAGGTATTCCAGATTGTGGCTCGGGGTTAACTTTTTGTACTGAAAGCGGTATCCGCCAAGCCACACTCGGGCTGGATACTTACATGTCCTGCGCTCCCTCGAAGTCCCCGCAGTCTCCTCCAGCTGCTCGCAATGTCACACTGCCTGGATCTCTTCTTGCGAGGAGCGAACCAGGAAGTGTGACATCGCGATTGGCTGCAGTGTGACTGCGGGGACAGCGAGGGAGCACAGGACATGTAAGTATCGGCCTGAGTGTGGCTCGGGGATACCGCTTTCAGTATTGAAAGTTAATCCCCGAGCCACACTAATACCGCTAGGGAGTCAAAATAAATATGTCAGAATCGGACCGCCAGGGAGGTTAAGGGCCTTTTTAAAGGTTAAATCCATTTCCGACAACAGCCTTCTCTGCATTCTGTTGTCATTCACACCACACACCAGCCTGTCACGAAGCATTTGTTGAAGCGTGAGCCCATACTCACAGTGTTGTGCTAACTTTTTCAACTCTGCCACAAACTCAGCCACTGTCTTGTTTGTTTTCCATGTGTGTGAATTAATCTTGTATCTCTGCACAATCTCAATTGTTTTTGGATTATAATGAGCCTTGAGCACAATGACAAGATCCTGACAGCCTTCTCAGCTGACGTCACAGGACACAGCAAAATTGTCAGTAATCTATATGTGGACGCACTGACTCTACGTAATAACACTGCTTTCTTCTTACCGGCATCAGTAATCTCATTTGCTTGAAAACAATATTCCAACATCTTTATGTATTCCTCCCATGATTGCAACTCACAGTCAAAGGGGCTCACATCTCCCACAAGTGCAGCCATCGTGTCTCAGCAAACGACTTCTTTGTCTGCAGTTTTTTTTTTTAAGCTGGTCTTTGGCTGCTATGCAGACTCTGAACCTTCACATAACAGTCTCCCAATACACAACGGTTTATTGTCTCCAATTATGTAATATCTTCATATGACTGATGCAGACAGAGACAGGTTGTAGATGAATTACTCATTTGCTGGGAGTTTTATTACTGTGGAGCTCTGTTATACCTGCACTCCCTGAATATATTGGAGCTCCTAAAAGGAAACACACTAGGAAACAAAGGGGGACAGAAGGATTTGGGCCCAAAATAAGGACTGTCCCTCATAAAAAGGGACTTTTGGGAGATTTGAACCCAGGTACACAGCTGTATACAAACACCCAGACACACACTTAAAAGACACACAGGGGCGGACTGACCGGTCAGGCATTTCAGGCACCGACCGGGGGCCCGTGGGGTGGGATCTCTTTGATCTCCTTCTCCTGTGAGGAGGGAACTGGCCCTGCATGTCCCTGTGACAGGCAGCAATTAACGCTGCCTGTACAGCAGGGATTTCAGTGTTCTGGCAGCACAGGGATCCAGTAACTCCTGTGCTGCGCCTGCAATGACACCTCCGAAGCAGGGACTGGTCATGTGATCGGAAGCCCCTGCTCTGCTGATGCCGGGAAACAGCCAGAACGAGGAGCAGCTGGTCGAGCTGCTGGAAGAAAGAATCTGGTAAATATGGAGGGAGGGGGAGGGAAGAGGTTTGTCTGTCTGTCATTCTGTTAATCCTCTCTTCCTAGCTTTTTATCTATTTTCCATCTGCGCTTATATTTCAACTTTTCCTCTATACATTTCTCTAATTGTCACTTTCTCCACGTCTCATTTCTGTCCTTTTTCTCTCTATCTTCCCCTTCTCTTTAGTTGTCATTTCTTCTCTATCACTCTGATCTCCCTCCTTCTCTAGTTCCTAACCCTAACCCCGATCTCCCTCCTTCTCTAGTTTCTAACCCTAATATCTAACCCTAATTCCTAACCTTAATATCTAACCCTAGCTTCTAACCCCAATTCCTAACCATAGCTTAACCCCAATTCCTAACCTTAGCTTCTAACCCCAATTCCTAACACAAATTCCGAACCCTAGCTTCTAACCCCAATTCCGAACCCTAGCTTCTAACCCCAATTCCTAACCCTAACTTTTAACTCACATTGTTGTGACTTTTATTGTTGTGGAGCTCTGTGATATTCTCAGACACATTCTGCATATTACTGCGAGTTTTATTGCTGTGGAGCTCTGATACATTAATGTGCAGTGTGTATGAGTGTGAGTTTTATAGCGGTGTATTCTGTGATACAGTAATGTGCAATGTGTGTGAGCATATCACAGAGCTCCACAGCAATAAAACTCACAGTAATGTGCAGTGTGTGGGAGCGTGAGTTTTATTGCTGTGGAGCTCTGTGATATGCTCATACACACTGCACATTACTGAGTTTTATAGCTGTGTATTCTGTGATATTGTCACCGTGGGGGCACCTGGCACAAGCCTGGTTCATGGGTGTTTCATTTGGGCACTAAATCCAACATTAATTATTGAATTAATATGCAATAATTAAGGCCCTAAGTTGCAACAATAACATTTATTTCTTCTGGGTATTATGGTCGAATATATATAAAAAAAACACACAGAAACTGGTGCAATATGAATTGACAATTTACTTGGCAATTTATATTAACAGTTTATAACATTTGCTTCACAGTAACTAACAAAATTAGACTAACATACACACAGTACATTAAACCAATCAACAATACAGAAATGAAATGCAGTCATGCTTACTAGGCCCCAGCTTTTGGCTGGGGGGCTGCAGAAGTTCTCACATGGTCAGCATCTCCAGGTATCCACAGTTTAAGAGAGGGAGCTGTTGGCTTCATACCCCTTTTATTCCCAATGGGAGTCACCAATCTCTAATGTAGGCTGGCTTAATGACATCACAGAATGCCACACAGGACAAACACATTGCCCCTAGTGGTCCTTCTTTGGTATGTAATATTAAAATATGATAATTTATGGCAGAAATCATTCATGATCACTACAATGGGAAAGTCCCAATTTGCAGACAACAGATACAGAACAGCAATGAGTGAATAAAGTGTAAGCAAAAGACCTCTGCACAACGAATACCAAAGCAGCCCTGACCTGATAGACCGGACTTTAGAGATAGCCGGATCTGCTCTATAGAAAAGATTACCGTGAAGCTGTGCAGAGTCTATTGATATATACAGATAGCAGGAGTCTATATAAAAACGGTACAGACAAGGATTAAACAAGAGAATAGTAACAAGGATAGCCAGAAGTCATGAAGCCAGAACAAGAACGTAATCCAGAATGCAGGAATCAAAACCAGGAGGGAAGTCATACAAGCCAATAAGTCAGAACCAGGGAATCAGTATACATATAACATTAACCGAAAACCCAAAACACAGCGAGGGAAACAACTATGAACTGAAATACACAGGAGAACTAGACATGAACCAGAAAACACAGCGGTGACATATACAAACAGAGGAGGCAAGACCGAAGAAATAACTAGAACAAGTTATACAAACTAGGACTTGAATAACAGCAGGGAGCTCTAGAACACAGCAGCACAGGAAACTAGGCAAAGTGAACCAAATGACAGAGCAATGGATAATGGGCTCATTAAACAACTCCAGATATTGGGATTGTTCTTGACCCTTGCCAAGATTGCTTCACGGACGAATATCCCCAAAGGTGTCCGTACGTACCCCTCAGGAACTGGACTCGATTTAGAAATTTTGGTACCAGTCAGGCTGGACCAAGGGTACACATCACTATAACCTTTTACCTCTTCAGACCCAGAGCTGGGATTGGTCACCTGCCTATGTCTCCTCCTAGAGCGAGACTTGGCGGAGATAACTATACCACAGGACATGATGTTGGCGGAGGCACTACCAAGCTTGGCTACGTATGCCTTACCCCTGGGTTGGGCCTCATTGGAACCACTGTGGGACATGGGCACAGTGGTCTTGCAACTCGATACGGGTGCACAGCTGCCGTACAGCTCAACATGGAGGGCATAACTGCCTTGCAGCACGACATGGGCACAGCAACCTTGCTGTTGGACATGGTCACCTCTGGTACAATAGTAGGACTGGACATGATAGGCTTCCCACCAGAATCGGACAGCACTGGCACAGCGCCAGGCTTCAGCATCACTGGCACAACACCAAGATCAGGCATGGGTGGCACACAGCCAGCATCGGGCATCACTGGCACACAGCCAGCATGAGTCATGGGTGGCACATTGCCAGCATCGGTCATGGGTGAGACAAATAAGCTAAAGGGTCTGAAAGAAATACAACCTATACTTATAGGTAGGGGACTCCCCTCAGTCATTATTTGCCTTTCATAGGCTGCCTTATCAGACACAGCAACCATAAAACCATCTGACACAACAGCATATTCCTGACGGTTCTGTGGAGCTCTTTTCTGTCACCCTGAACCACCATTGCGGTGTCTGGCCATTTGGAGAGGCCTAATAGGAGACGCCATCATGGGAGTGATCTCCATGGCTTCATCCTCCTCCATATGCTCCTCGGGCTCATAGACAGGAGGCTCGGCAGGTTTAGAAGAGTCAGTTGCCCTCTCCACAGGCCTGGTTACCCTAGAACGGGTTCTCCTAGACCTGGACGGTACAGAGGGTCTGACATAATTGAACTCGTAGCGGGATCTGGCACCATCAGTCTTGTACCAGGGTCTGGCATCATCTGACTTGTAGCCAGGTCTGGCACCATCTGAACTCGTAGCGAGGTCTGGCACCATCTGAACTCGTAGCGAGGTCTGGCACCATCTGACTCGTAGCGAGGTCTGGCACCATCTGACTCGTAGCTGGGTCTGGCACCATCTGATTCGTAATGGGGTCTGGCACCATCTGATCCATTAACTGGTCTGGCTTTAGTGGCCTTACTGCGGGATGTGGGCACAATGGGCACTTTACCAGTCTCAGAACGTGCAGGTACTCCGCCAGTCTCAGGGCGCACTGGCACCTTGCCAGTCTCGGAGCGCACTGGCACCTTGCCAGTCTCTGGGCGCACTGGCTTAAGATGGCACTGTGATATATAGTGCAACGAACTGGCACAATAAAAATAGATTACCAGTTCTCCTGTTCATCTCAGCCAGAGAAAGTGGACCATGAACCCTGTTGCTCAAGGAAGCAGGACTGGAGTCAGGAGCTGGACATGGATTCAGTAACCCCTTCAATTCTGCCACCAGAACACATAACATGTGCAGCATGGAGTCCAGAACAGCACATATGTCTGCGGGCTTTATCATGGACGGCTCTATCAGTCTGTCACGCTGGGGGCACCTGGCATAAGCCTGGTTCATGGGAAAGCCCCAATATGCAGACAACAGATACAGAGCAGCACTGAGTGAATACAGTATAAGCAAAAGACCTCTTCACAGCGAATACCAAAGCAGCCCTGAACTGATAGACCGGACTTGAGATCGCCGGATCTGCTCTATAGAAAAGATTACCGTGAAGCTGTGCAGAGTCTATTGATATATACAGATAGCAGGAGTCAATATACACAGTACAGACAAGGATTAAACGAGAATAGTAACAAGGATAGCCAGAAGTCATGAAGCCAGAACAAGAACGTAATCCAGAATGCAGGAATCAGAACAGGGAGGGAAGTCAAACAAGCCAATAAGTCAGAACCAGGGAATCAGTATTCATACAACATAAACAGAAAACCCAAAACATGGCGAGGGAAACAACTATGAACTGAAATACACAGGAGAACTAGACATGAACCAGAAAACACAGCGGCAACATATACAAACAGAGGAGGCAAGACTGAAGAAATAACTAGAACAAGATATACAAACTAGGACTTGAATAACAGCAGGGAGCTCTAGAACACCGCAGCACAGAAAACCAGGCAAAATTACCCAAATGACAGAGCAATGTATAATGGGCTCATTGCTTTAAATAGGGAGATCAGCACACAAGGGCCAACAGTTGAGCTGATCAGCTGAGAAGCAAGTAACCCCTGGACTGCTACCCAGGCATAGCAGCATAGGTCCAGGCCTGCACAGGCATACATGAATACAGAGAGCAAGGCTGGAACGAGGAAATGTGACAGATATGCTCACACACATTCTGCATATTACTGTACCAGTAATTTATAGTTTCCTATAAACCTGGAAAGTGGTCAGCAGCTAACAAAGTTTGCCACGGGACCTTCTGTGCTGTGGCGCAGCCTTAGCTACAATGAATGTGTGGTGACTGCTGCAGCAGAGCGGTGGCCATCTGTAAGTCTGTAAGGGGCATGATGGCTTAATAGCATGTGGATTTTATCTTCTTAAAACATTTAATTTGAAAATAGTTCGAAGAAATAAAATCTGTAACACAGCAATGTATGTCTGGGTATAGCATTTTGAGGTTTAAGTTTATGTGGGCGTGACCCACTGTGGGCAAGGCACAAGTGGGGCCCCATTATCCTCTATTGTCCGGGGGCCCCACTAGTTGTCAGTCTGCCCCTGCTTGTATATACGCCAGATATACATACATACACACAGACTTGGACATACAGTATACAGACAATAGAGTCATATATTTTGAGTATATCCATGAAAGTCTTTAAGTGAACTCCAGAGGTTAGACTCATCCTGCATTTGTTTAAGGAAATACACAATTTTAAAATGGAGAAAAAACACATTTTCTCTTACATTTTATTTTTACTTTGTATAATGTACATAGTCCGGTCTGATTTTATCAAACCGGACTGAGTCAGAATGTAGCCTTTCCAACGACATCTGAATGGTCTGTGTAGAAACCGATACAGGATTTCAAACTTCCAAAGGTCCCCCTGTATCTCATACAATGGGAGTGCAGCTCGGGGGAGGGCAATTGCCCCCCTTCTGGATCCGCCTGTGGCCTTAACGCCACGTCAGGGCATAGCATGCCACGTGGCCTTAACATAGCTGCAATTGGCTAGCCTACATTGTGCATGCACTGATTGCATCAATGGCTGATATGGTATCTCTGTCCTGTGGCAGACAATGAAGCGGTGTGCGTGCAATGTATGCAAACTGAAGGCTAGCCTTCGTGCCTGCGAGGTGTGGTATGCTGCCCTACTGTGTTAAGGTCCCGGCGGGAATGTATGAAAAATAATGTAATTTTAAAATATTTTATATTTGTTTAACCCCTTAAGGACGGTTGAATGGGGGGGGGGGGGGTTAATGCTGGTGAGGCATACAGGTATGCCTCGCCGGCAGCTGCCACTGATTTCAGCCCTCCCCACAGCCAACACGCGTCATTGGCTGCAGCAGGACGGCCTGAGTTCAGGCAGTCTCTACAGCCAACGGCGCGCTGGCTACGTGGGTGGGTTGAGGCGGCCTACTGAAGACAGTGGGGCGTACCCGTGCGCCCTGCGTCTTCAAA
This sequence comes from Leptobrachium leishanense, assembly GCA_009667805.1. Classification (NCBI taxonomy): domain Eukaryota; kingdom Metazoa; phylum Chordata; class Amphibia; order Anura; family Megophryidae; genus Leptobrachium; species Leptobrachium leishanense. Next base: position 229,071,147 of record CM019066.1, on the reverse strand, counting down.
GCCCTCCTGCTGCGAGGATGGCATAGCACATCCCGTGGCGGCAAACGGTTAATAACTTTTATTTAAACAACCTTTATGTTTTTATTATTACAAAGAACTTTTCATTTAACACTTTTTGTTTTTGTAAAATGTAAAACACTGTGGGCAATATTCCAATGTTGGTACTATATTAACCAGAGCGGTGTTAAACTTTACAACTCCATAGACTGTAATGGCTCTAGTAAGTTTACAACAGTTCTGGTTAAGTCTTCGGAATAGGGCTCCTTTTTGTTTAATGCCTTTGTTTTTATAAAATGTAAAACATCTTTTGCTTTAACACCTTTTATAGTTAATGTTTAATTAATAATTTTTAATAAACCATTATACATTAACCAGGTGCTATATTCTTCTCTCCCACTGCAGATGCACCTGCATGTTTGGGGCCAGTTATGCTGCATACCTCCATAAATGATACTGTTGTAGTAGACTTCTTTGCATCATCAGCTGCTGTGACTGAAATATGTTATGTTAATCTGCAAACTGAATACACTGTAGAGACGGCGAAATGGAAATCGCCGAAGTGAGCCGAACGAAAAAGCTCTGAAATGTCGGTGGTTTCTGAACAACCAGTTTGGTGTAAATAAAATACTTTGCTCTTTTTCTTAATGACAACTTTTATTGATATAAACGGCCCCAATAGGTTGTGATGTCATCCAAGAAGTCTGAAAATATCCTTGTCTCCATGTTTAAAACGGGTCTCAATTTGGAACTTTGCCTAAAGCATCACCAACTCTGGAGCTGCATTTAGGTTACTATGTTGTTTCATTATTTCAGTCCACTACAGACATTCTTCTAGTCATGAGTCCTTTAGTTTTTACTTATCTGTAAAATTAATTTATAAGAATTTAAAATTTTTCCATTGTCTTGCTTTAAATACTAGCAAATTATACAACATACATAAAACTGATAAGATGAACAAGACATGTATGATGCTGAAATTAATTTTTTCTTTATTACATCACAGTCTGCTTAGCTTTCAAAAATTGGTACATTCTCTGCTACAACACTAGTCACAGCATTTTGTTTGTACTGGAAAAGTAAAAGTAAAAGAAGTTAAACAAAGCAAACCAGGATTTTTTTTTTTATCACTATATGATTATTAAAACACAGGCTTTTACAAACTGCTTCAGGAATTCAGTTATTTTTGTGACCTGCCTCAATAATTAAGTTATTTTAACAAAAGAAAACTGCACTTGAAGTACTCCTTTGTTCTTGATTAGCTGTTTTTTTGTAATCAAATAAAGGACAATCTAAGCTAAAAAGTCCTCCTGATCTCATCCGCATAAATGTACTTCATTTAGAGTGTGTCTTAATACTTCCAAGCTGCTTTGGGGGATCAACAGGCACAGTTGCTCTGACCTTCGGCACATGTATGATGCACACAAATCCAGACAGATGCCATTCTATGGAAAAGCATTGTGAGGCACTGGATGATCAATTTCTGTTATGCTAGTTGAAACTGATCAAAAACCCAGAAGGCTGTCCATCCAAAAATGATTGAGCCGCAGAACCTCAGTGGAGGTGGGAATAATACACTGCACCACAAACGGTTAAATAATGTGATCATGATGGGTTAAGTGGCCTGTAACTTGCTTTTAATATTGTAGAGGAAACAGAACTTATTATATGAATTGTCGGCATTGCAGCAACACAATAAGCAATTCCGGGAGTCTACTAAAAAAATCCTTTTACTTGATAATAGAATATAGAAGTCTCCCTGGAAAGAAAGAAACTACATTTAAAGTTCATTAAAAAGTATAACATTGTAATAAATCAACTTTAAAGCTGAAAAAGTAAGTTGTAGACATTTGGAAAAGGAAAGCTGTAAACAAGTCTACAGGACTATGATATGTAGGATCTCGACTCCAGAATGTTTCTTTCATAAATTAAATTGTGTAATTCATTTTCTGTGTTTGAGATGACACGAGAAGTATTTTTAGTAAGAATGAAACATCAGACTACAAGAGCATGAGGAAGAACTTGTGTTCTGTGGTGTACATATATTCATAGACACTCCGTCTGTTAGTTGATCATTTTGTTTCTTTTTTTAACTTTACATTAGTCTTAATTGCACTTTTTAGAGAATTCAAAAGGTCATGCTCATCTATTGTGAAAGTCCTCATTAGTCATTATCAGGGGTTTCATCCTTTTATTCTTTGATCTAGAGAAAGAAAAAAAACAATTTTAAAAATAAAGAATACTAAAAGAGATAGGATAAACCTCAAACGTATATCTATATATAAACTACACAATATTTAAGGGAGAAATTGTTGTTTATTTAACCCCTTCACTATTAAGTATATATATATTTTTTTACATAAAACCACTGTCAGAAACCAGTAGGCTCATTTGCCATCACCAGGGCATTAAAGGCATTCCAGTAGGTCCAAATATGTTATCTGTATAGGTTTTAGCAGATACAGATGACATACTACCCTGTCTTCACTGTCTCATTTACATAATCTGCTCCAGTTTGGGGATATTTCTAGGTTCAAGATAAAGTTTTCCAAATCTAGCCCAATGCCCTTAGGTCCCACTATAGACCTTTTTCATTCCCGCTACTCCCTTTGTACGTCTAGGGAGTTAAAATACTTCTGAATTATCCTTACTAGTGACCCCTCCCAGCTATTTAACAGGAATTATATTTTCAGGTTAAAAATCTTAAGTATGACCTTGAAAATTGGATTGACAAACCTTTATTTTTCATTAAGTTAAATGTACTTTCCAGATTATTTCTGTTCCAGGATTTGTCTGTTCAAGAAACAAGCGGGACTCCAGCCTTAATTCATACCTTCATATGGCAATTTATGCGACATCGCAACACTAGACGATTACTTTAACATCCCAAAAAGGTGGAGGAGACTGGGTTTGCCAAACTTGTATTTATAATATTGCACTGTGCAACTCATCCTGATCTTGGCCTGGCATTCCATCCGACCTCCAGGAAGTGGGTGTAGCTGGAGTCAAGTTTGATGGCTCGTGACGAACCCTAGTATTACTTATGGGTCCCGAAACAAGATGGCATGTTACTCTGGACTCATTGTCTGGCCATACTCCTTGAGACTCTGAAATAGCTAGTCAGAAATTCTCCTTGGTATCCTTGACCTCACCTCTCACATCTATCTCCTGAAATAGAGCATTTCATCCAGGAATAAAGGAGTGAGATTTAGTTGGGCTGCACTCCATACAGTTGGGCTGTACTACAAAGGTACAGCGGCTTAATCCACAATGGCATAGTCATTACCTTCTCAGACCTACGAGATGGAGGTCCCTTTTCTCCTTTGAATGCCTTTCTTTACCTCCAAGTGCGCCACTTAGCTTATCAACCAACAATCCATGCCACAGCTACGTTAACCCTCTGTTCATGTTTAAATGACTGTTACGGGGAATGTACAATAGAGTCCAAGCTCTTTGCTCTATGACAGCTTGAGGTCTGAGTCTGTTACATGGGGTAATGTACACTATTGCAGTTTATGGGAGAAGGACCTCTGGAAAACATTACTGGGGGAAGAACGGAAAGATATTTGGGAGGCTATCATGAAATCTTCAATGTCTGTTGCTCACCAGGAGCAGGTATAAGAAAATGCCTTTTCACTTGTATGTGACTGTCTCCTTGTGTGGAATAGACAGTACTACCATTGATCTAGGTTGGCACAACTGTGGCTAAAAAGGCCACTAGGTGGGAATGCCCCATGGTTCACAATATTTGGATTGATCTGTAAAGCTGGTTTTATGATATCTTCGATAGGCCTGTTGTTCTTAATCCATGGGCATTCTGGCTGTCCCACCGCTCTATGAATTCACTAAACATGAAGAGATTACTATTTAATCAGCCGACTCTAGCTGTTGGCAGGGCAGACTGCAACTTTGCCCTTGTGGGAGGTGTTATGTACTAAAATGAAGGACGTACATTTGATGAACAGTGAAAGCCAGAAACACAATGTGTACACACAAATGTACAGTATCTCACAGAAGTGAGTGCACCCCTCACATTTTTGTAAATATTTTATTATATCTTTTCATGTGACAACACTGAAGAAATGACACTTTACTACAATGTAGTGAGTGTACAGCTTGTATAACAGTGTAAATATGCGGTCACCTCAAAATAACTCTACAAACAGCCATAAATGTCTAAACCGCTGGCAACAAAAGTGAGTATACCCCTAAGTGAAATGTCCAAATTGGCCATTTTCCCTCCCCGGTGTCATGTGACTCAGTAGTGTTACAAGGTCTCAGTTGTGAATGGGGAGCAGGGGTGTTAAATTTGGTGTTATCGCTCTCACTCTCTCATACTGGTCATTGGAAGTTCAACATGGCCCCTCATGGCAAAGAACTGTCTGAGGATCTCAAAAAATGAATTGTTGCTCTACATGAAGATGGTCTAGGTTATAAGAATATTGCCAAGACCCTGTAACTGAGCTGCAGCATGGTGGCCAAGACCATACAGCGGTTTAACAGGTTCCACTCAGAACAGGCCTAGCCATGGTCGACCAAAGAAGTTGAGTGCACATGCTCAGTGTCATATCCAGAGATTGTCTTTGGGAAATAGACGTATGAGTGCTACCAGCATTGCTGCAGAGGTTGAAGGTATCTTGAGGAGACCAAGAAAAGCTTATTTGGTTCAGATGGTGTCAAGCATGTGTGGCGGCAACCAGGTGAGGAGTACAAAGACAAGTGTGTCTTGCCTACAGTCATTCATGGTGGTGGGAGTGTCAAGGTCTGGTGCTGCATGAGTGCTGCCAGCACTGGGGAGCTACAGTTCATTGAAGGAACCATGAATGTCAACATGTACTGTGTCGTACTGAAGCAGAGCATGATACCGATCTCCAACACACCTCCAAGATGACCACTGCCTTGCTAAAGAAGCAGAGGGTAAAGGTGATGGACTGGCCAAGCATGTCTTCAGACCAAAACCCTATTGAGCATCTGTGGGGCATCCTCAAACGGAAGGTGGAGGAGTGCAAGGTCTCTAACATCCACCAACTCTGTGATGTTGTCATGGAGGAGTGAAAGAGGACTCCAGTGGCCACCTTTGAAGCTCTGGTGAACTCCATACCAAAGAGGGTTAAGGCAGTGCTGGGAAATAATGGTGGCCACACAAAATATTGACACTTTGGGCCTAATTTCGACATTTTCACTTAGGGGGGCTACAGCAGAATAAAGTGAAGATTCTGGAGTGGCCTTCTCAGTCTCCTGACCTCAATATCACTGAGCCACTCTGGGAGATCTCAAAACGTGCAGTTCATACAAGGCAGCCCAAGAATTTACAGGAACTGGAGGCTTTTTGCCAAGAAGAATGGGCAGCTTTACCATCTGTAAAGAAAAAGAGCTTCATCCACAAATACCACAAAAGACTTCAGGATGTCATTGATGTTAAAGGGGCAATACACAGTATTAAGAACTGGGGTATGTAAACTTTTGGTCAGGGTCATTTGGGTAATTTCTGTTGTCATTATGATTTAAAAAGAGTAAACAATTGATAATAAATGGCTTCAGCCAAACACTAACCATGAGTGTAAGAAGCGTTTTTGTGTTATCATTCATAGTCTCTGAATAATGGCAAAGAAATCATAAATTCTGCCAGGGTATGTAAACTTATGAGCACAACTGTAAGCTGCCAACAATTAGCCTTGAGGAAGGAGAGAAAACCAAACCTTCCGCAGAGAAACAAGATAAATATACCACCTAGGATCGTGCACCAATCGTGGGACATCACGTTATCCTAGAGTGACCAGTGATCTGGTTTAGGGGGTGGAAGACCGTACATCTATATTGCCATGCGTTCATAGGATCTCAGGTCAGATATCAAGCAGGTAATGTCCCTTATGGAAGGAATAGTGGAACATTTCCAATTACGAGCTATGAGAACCAAGGTACATGCTATGATCACACAATACATTTTGAATTGTAAACCTGAATCTTTTTGATGGCATACCTAGTAAATGTTCTTCTGGAGCTAATGGTATAGACATCAAGATGCCCGAGTAAACAATTTCTCCATCTTCCGCCATAGAGGTAGAAGCTTCGTGCAAGACCACCAAACAAAGCATGGTTTCGTTACCAAAAAGGAAAGCCTAGCAGGCTGAGGAGGAAGCCTTGTTTATATGACGCTCCCTAATCGGTACAAAATACCATCTATATAGGACCTTGTGCCTCACATCTATTAAGGGAGCCTTTAGGTGCACCTTCTTATCAAACAAGAGCCTCATCAAAAGTAAGGGGCAGACAACGTACTGTTCAAACGGTGATAAGGTTTTCGGGGAAATGAAGAAGCGGATAAAAAACACGTGGCTTTCAAGAACGTCTGTAATGATAGGAGAAATAAAGTACTCGGTAAGCCATAGTTAGAGAATGTCCGGCAACCACATGCTGGAGGTGCATTATTCCCCTAGAAATCCACTTGGTATATGGGAAGCCGTCTATCCAATATCTGACTGAGTGGTAGCTAACTTGGGCAGTAATTAGGTAATATCATCGCGTGACATTTATCCAAAACAGTGGAGTACCACTTAGAGGCCTCTGTCTCGGGGCAAGCCACACCATGGATGTAATCCGGTGACTGATGCATATGATTGTTCCAAAGTTGTCCTCTGAGGTGAGTTGCTATGGGAAAATAATTCTTCCAGAGAGGCCAATATCGTCACCGTATAACAGATATGGGTTGGCCTCGGCCAATATCCACCAGACCCGGTAGCCAAATACAAAAGTTTAGAGGGTACTGTAGGTCTATTTCTGTGCCAGACATAAGCATTGAGATGGGACTGTATTTCGTCTACGTAAGCATTGTGCAGCCCCACCTACATCAGAGCTGCCCCTCTCCTTTGAAAAAGAGCTATGAAGGATTTGTAGTTTGAGTCAAATAGGTGTTGGGCAATTTGTAAGTTTTATTCTGAAATATTGAATGTATTCATCCCTGCAGTCATAGGGATCGCAAAAGGATAGCAGTTCCAAAGGGGCCCCAGAGAGGACATAGGAAGTTTAAAGGACATCGCCTAAGATTTGGGCACATTCTGTGGTAAGAAACTGCAATATACGCCGACAAAATATTGTGTAGCCTACATAGGGAATTCTCAGTCTAAGATGGTGAGCAATAGATCGTCCGCAAACAAGTTAATCATGGAAGTGGAATGGCCTACATCAGGGCCGGCTCGACCATGGTGCAGTTGGAGCAGCAGCGGCAGGCGGTAGAAATTCTGGGGCGACAAATTTTAGCAAACGGCGCTGCACTATTTATTTTTTTATCGGCGCGGCATCTACTTTTGCGGCGCCACCGCCAAACAGTGAATGGCGTCCATGCAGCCTGAGGAGAATCCGCCCGCATGCGCCGTAATCCTACACTTCCATTCCTGGCATAGCTGGCCTCATGTGTGTGGGCGGTGCACACACACATGCGGCCAGCCGGGTCTAGAATGGAAGCGCGGGATTACTGCAGTGCGCATTTGGGCGAATACTCCAGACTGTCTGCGGCAACTTCTCTCCTCTCAGGCTCTGCGAGATTCTGGGCTCTGCGAGATCCTGGGCTCTGCTGCTGGGTATGCGAGATCCTGGGCTCTGCTGCTGGGCATGTGAGATTCTGGGCTCCGCTGCTGGGTGAGATTCTGGGCTCTGCTGCTGGGTGAGATTCTGGGCTCTGCTGCTGGGTATGTGATTCTGGGCTCTGCTGCTGGGTATGTGATTCTGGGCTCTGCTGCTGGGTATGTCAAATTCTGGGCTCTGCTGCTGGGTATGTCAAATTCTGGGCTCTGCTGCTGGGTATGTCAAATTCTGGGCTCTGCTGCTGGGTATGTCAAATTCTGGGCTCTGCTGCTGGGTATGTCAAATTCTGGGCTCTGCTGCTGGGTATGTCAAATTCTGGGATCTGCTGCTGGGTATGTCAAATTCTGGGCTCTGCTGCTGGGTATGTCAAATTCTGGGATCTGCTGCTGGGTATGTCAAATTCTGGGCTCTGCTGCTGGGTATGTCAAATTCTGGGCTCTGCTGCTGGGTATGTCAAATTCTGGGCTCTGCTGCTGGGTATGTCAAATTCTGGGCTCTGCTGCTGGGTATGTCAAATTCTGGGCTCTGCTGCTGGGTATGTCAAATTCTGGGCTCTGCTGCTGGGTATGTCAAATTCTGGGCTCTGCTACTGGGTATGTCAACATCATTGCCTGTGACACCATTAACTTTTTTTGTATTCAAAAGCGTTTATTAAAGCATTAAACCGAAAGTGTACAAGTAAACATTTTCAGCAGTACATAAGAAAAATCGTGAGGTACATTCAATAAAATGTAAAGCAGTCTAGCATATAGTTTGCAAAGTCAAATCGAAGTGGCGTTCAAAAACCAGTACATGGGTATATAATCGCATGAAATGAAATAAGCCAATGATGTAAATCTCCTCATTGTCCGGTGGAAAAAAAAAAAAAATCTGTCATAGAGGGAGAGGGAGATGGGAGGTGAAGGGTGGGTGAGGGGGAGATGGGAGGTGAAGGGTGGGTGAGGGGGAGATGGGAGGTGAAGGGTGGGTGAGGGGGAGATGGGAGGTGAAGGGTGGGTGAGGGGGAGATGGGAGGTGAAGGGGTGGGGAGGGGGGAGATGGGAGGTGAAGGGTGGGTGAGGGGGAGATGGGAGGTGAAGGGTGGGTGAGGAGGGAGATGGGAGGTGAAGGGTGGGTGAGGAGGGAGAGGGGGAGATGGAGGTGAAGGGGTGTGTGGGGGGGAGATGGAGGTGAAGGGGTGTGTGGGGGGGGAGATGGGAGGTGAAGGGGTGGATGAGGGGGGGAGATGGGAGGTGAAGGGGTGGGTGAGGGGGGGAAAGCGGTCCGTGGGCGGGAAAGATGCCCTGCCATGACGAAGCGTAAATTGAAAAGGTCCATTTCTCACCTTCTCTGCGGGCACCTCAGAGGGTGTCTCTTGGTCTCTTCAGAGATGTGAGCATTGAATCTACCCTACAATCTCCCCAACAATGTCCCAGCGAGTGTCTCAGATTGCAACAGTGCCAGTCCCACTCTCCGGCGGAATGCAGCCGAATCGCGGAACCCGTCCCAGTATAACCATTTCAGGGAATGTTCGGGGTTTTGTCTCTGAGTGTTGGGCCACTAGGTTATCCACTGCTCTCAAAGATTCGATTGCTGCCACCCATTCCTCAAACGAAGGGGTCTCGAAAGACCGCTAATGAGCCGGAATAAGGTGTCGTGCAGCCAGAATGAGGTGAAGGGTGTGACACCATTATCTAGTCTGATATGTTGGGCCAGTGGTTCAATCACCAAGGTGTAAAAGATCGGGGATAGCAGATTCCCGAAGTAATGAGATGAGATAAGGGTAAGTGATGTTGAACGAAAGTATGATGTATCAAATATACATGTTCTCTGGCCATGATGGTCCCACCTCTCCCGATGCGTCAGAGAGCCCACATTCACTTCAGGGAGACTACCGGAACTTCCAGGAGACTTGGGATCCATGAGCAAATCAAGTTTCCCCCCCCCCACGCAATGCAGAGGTCTCAAATATACCACGATCCCTCCAATTTAAAAGGTAAATTTTGGCACCAAAATCTAGTGGTATACTCGAGTATCTACATCATAAATAAATAGAAAATCCTCATTCATGATTCCATCAATTTAGTATCACCAACACCGCAGGCATATATGCAGCCCAAACCAGCACCATGTTTCACTGAAGGCCGCAAGCACGTCCCATTCTTCTCACGTATTGTCAACAACTGGAGCCAAAAATGTTAAACCTGGATTCGTTACTGCATAATACTCTTTTCCATTGATCTTCATTACAATCTTTAGAGTTTTAGCCTAACTCATCCTTTTCAACCTGTTCCCCTTCCCAAAAAGATGTTTCTTAGCTTCTACCCATAAAGACCATTCCAGATAAAGCTTCTTTGCACAGTAGAAAAATCACCTTATCTTCTTGATGACGCTGCCAGATGCTGAGCTAGTTCTTCCCTGGATGTCTTTTAGTCTCTCAAAAAAGAAACTGAGAATATTAACAGATTTTTAATGTTTTCTTGGCCTTCCAGCCCTTTCATTGTCCTCGACCTCTCCGGATACTTTATTTTTAACTTCTTGAATCAGACCACAGCCTATAGAAACAGATTTTTTTTCCCGAGCCCTAATACAGCAGCAGAGTCTGAGTAGGAATGATAAAAAGGAGACCAAGGGATTTTTTTTTTTTTTGCTGACAAGAGGGGAATAGGGCCAATAGAATGCATGAATATTAAGATCTGAGAGTTCACAGCTACATATGGAGTTGTAAAAGGTGCAAGAGAAACAAAGAGTGGTCAAATGTTATCGGAGTGAATGTAGGGATGCATTTGTGCATGATATCAAAGGTTTGCAGGAGCAGAGATGATGCATTTTTGCTTGGATGTTGCATTTGAGAATTCTATACTAGCCTATGCAAAGTTTATGTGTTTTGTATCGAACAGTTTAGACGTATTTTGCATGTAGGAAAGTATTGGCCTATAGTTTAAAGACCTATTTTTCAGTGAGCTATGACATATGTATAGGTGTAGCTGTACCTTCATGTAGGTATGTGTATAAAAGCAAAATTAGATTTGTGAATAATGCCATTAGAAGAGATTTGTATATATGCAAGGCTGCATTTATACAGATTGTATGCGAGAGTGCAACATAAAAAACTTTTACACAGTTCATAGCAGCTATTTTCATGTAATGAGCATCAATGAATGTAAACACAGTCTACGAATCCTGGTATATCTGACAAAATTTGTTTCAGTAATATGTAGCAGTCTATGTACTGCAGGGCAATACTTTGGTACTGTTTAAATCCCACTATCTCTGTGATGATGATGTCAACAGTACAGAGCAAGAGGATTACCTCAGTAACAACTCCAGCAGCTATTGAAGATCCACTATAACGTAGCATAAATCGCCCAAGTTCTTTGAAGTCTTTGTATAGTTCCAAGGCAATGGGTCTCTGCGTTTGTAGCTCAATAATGGCATTCATCCCTTTTGTTAGGCATCTGTAAAATAGTATTAAAAAAAAAACTTATTTCTGCTTTTTGCATTTCTAAAAAAATCCAAATAAAATTGTCTTTTTAAAAAACAATTCTTACTTCAAGAGAATGACACTCATTTTACAGAGTAAATATAATTCACATTCGACATAGCTACAGTGAATTGTCATGTTATCTTTGAAACAATGCAGTATGCATTGTGTATGCAGACTCTTTTAGAAGATATCAATATGAAACTAAAAAGAAACAACTAAAACCAAGGTCAAAATCAAAACAAAGGAAAGAAAAAGGGAATTTGCTTCTAAGTTTCAATAACTATCTCTAGGCCCTTAACCCCTTAGTGACCGGACGGTTTTACACAAATCCATCCTTTAGTGACCGCTGCTGTTTTTACGTTTCTGCGCTGTTAGTGTTTAGTTCAAATTTTCCTCTTACTCGTTTATTCAACTCACACATATTATACACCATTACATGGACTTTCTAAAAATACCATTATTTGCATCATATCGAATAATTTACTATAAACAAAACATGAAATATGATGTAAAAATGGTAAAAACACACTTTTTCGTAATTTAATCCCCAAAATCTACAACCGCCAAAAAAGACCCCGGCTAAATAGTTTCAAAATTTTGTCCCGAGAATAGAAATACCCAATTTTTACATGTTTTTGCTTTTTAACCCCTTCACTGCTAAGCCAGTTCACCTATGTGCGCTGCGCTCATTCTGACCGTTTTTTGCTAATTATTTTTAGATGACAGGCTAGGTCCTATTTAACTAAACCCCGCCCCAGACAAAATATAATATATATATTTTTTTTAAAAAAACACAATTTTTTTTAAATTTTGATTTTTAAACCAAACCTGGTCATGTTTGGTATCATTGGAAAGGGCATGATCAGGCCTGTCCAATGGTGTCAAATATGACCATCTAGCTGCCACAAATTGGGAGATAGGGGTATTATTTGGATCCCCCTATCTGGGATCCTCCTACATGGCAGCTAGAGGGTTAACTGGCCCACTGACATCCTCACACATATGGTGAGGTTGTCAGTGGGTGGGGGGGCCTGGAGGCTTGGCTGACATCCAAGATGTCAGCCCCCCTCCAGGGTCGAATCACGTTTTGGCGCCGATATTAATGCTAAAACACCGCTGAAAAGGGGAGATTCTCCCCTTCACTGTGGGGCACCGGCTTTTATTTGTGGTGGGACGGTGGCAGGGTCCGGGATCTCTGGTCTAAGGTCTTTGCTCGGTTATCGATGGTACTAGGGATCCCCATCAGCCCGGCCCCCTTCTAGCACTCAATAGCCCTCTATAGCTCTGGCCCGCCCTGCCCTCCGTCTGCCCACAGGGTTTGCACGGCCTCCCGGATTTGTATTGCCCTGTCCTAGTAGTCTCCACTTCCCCCCCCCTTAACAGAGTTTAAATCTAAGTTATAGTACCTCTACCTTATGGAGTACCTCACAGCTCAATTGCACAACACTATAGCCCACTGCGATAAGATCTGGGCCCGTGTCTAGCCTCGCAGGTCGCTCCCTGACCTCCTCTCCCTGATTAATGTGACCCGTCGAGGTCCCTCCTCCACTCTGACCGATGGTTTTCCCCGACATGGTTTGTTTTTCCCCTAGTATTGTAATTGGTTTTTAGGCTAACTTCTGAATGGGTTTTTTGTTTTCCACACTGGAAGCATTTTTTTTTCTACTTCTTTTGTCTCTACCTTATGACACTGTTTTATACTTGTACTGCTCATCTTAAAAAACTTTTAATAAAGCCATTTGTTAAAAAAAGCAAAACACCTGGTAGACAGGGGATCAAATACTTATTTCATGCATTAAGGCTAATGTCCGACGAACGCAGTCAAAGCGCACTCTGCGTGCGTGCACAACGGACATACTGATGGAAGATACTGTAGACACCACACGGTCCGTTTGTTGACGGACGTAGAAAAAAAAAGGGAATTATGGGAAACAAAATTAATATGAAAAATGATAAAAATTTGAAAAGGATATGAAAAGCCATTTTGTGCGTCAAGGTGCTGGACGCCGCAAATGTGCTGCATCTGACATCACTCACACAGAACGCTACGTGGACATGGCACACTCTGTGCGTCCATCTAGCGGTTTTACGTTCTTGCCTAACTTGCGTCCGTTTTCCACGTACGTTGTGCGTGCGCAGTTCGGTGCGCACGTACTTCGTGTGTAGGTCTCTATTGCCCAAGATTCTATGCTACGACGGACGTTAAACTGTGCGGCAACACGGACGTGATCACTGCGTTTGTCTGACCCCGGCTTTAAATGCAAATGAATTTATAACTTTTTTGAAATTAATTTTTCTTGATTTTTTTTTTGTTATTCTCTCACTGTTAGAATAAACTGAACATTAAAATTATAGACTGATTATTTCATTGTCAGTGGGCAAATGTACAAAATCAGCAGGGGATCAAATATTTTTTTTCCCTCACTGTACATAAGCTGTAACTAGTTTACTTGCATTATAAACAAAGCCACATTCTAAAACACATGCTATTTTTTCCTTTGAAGCAATTGCATGTAAAAGTACAAATGTTATGTTTTTATCTCCTGTTTCCTTTTTGTAGATCTATCCCATGATGCAGCATTTTCCAAAATCCTATTTTGAATTTTACTTTACAGTTGTGGTTAAGCTTTTACAGTATTTAACAGTCAATGGGGTGGCGGAGTGAATGTTTAGATAAGGCTGTAGAGGCTATTGTGTGGTGTATGCAGAGATAAGAAATGGCAGATGAATGATATATGAAAGGGAGCTTAAAAAACCTCTAATTTACACCTTGTGATGTCCTTTGCATACGACCCACACAATACAACGAGGTGAATCAGTTTTCATGACTATAGACCCACTCACTCCATTCTATGCTCAAAGCCACTCAGTGAGGAGCAAGTGCTGCAAAGATACGGTGGGGGGAAGGGGGGTGCAGCTTACAACACAAAAGACACATCTGTACAGGAATCCCAGACGAGGACATAAAGCACCTTCTCATGAACGGCCACTAGGTGGCACTAATAGATCAGAACCAGACCATACACTGACTATAAGACTGACCTTTATTGTACAGTTGTGTTCAAAATTATTCAACCCCCAATGCTGTAAAGGGTTTTAGGGAATTTAGTGTACATTTGTAATTGTATTCAGAATGAAATCCTACAAGGACTTTTTATAGAACCATATGCAACTAAAATGACATCATTTGGTTTTGTAATACAGTAGTAAATGTTTCTTTTGTGAATTCTTCATTGACACAATTATTCAACCCCTAAAGACCACCACTCTGAAGAACAGAGGTTCATTCAAGTGTTTTCAATCAGGTATTGAAAACACCTGTGGATGTCACGGAGCAGCAATAAAGCATAATAAGCACCAATTAGGCAGCTTAAAATGACTCTGATACTCAGCTCCTTCTAGACATTTACTGGTGTGGTTACAAACATGGTGAAGTCAAGAGAATGGTCCAGGAAGACAAAAGAAGATGTGATTACTCTTCACAGGAAGGGCAATGGCTATAAGAAGATTGCAAAGATGTTAAACATACCAAGAGAGACCATAGGAAGCATCATTCGCAAATTCAAGGCAAAGGGCACTGTTGAAACGCTACCTGGTCGTGGCAAAAAAGATGCTGACTTCGACTGCTGTGCACTACCTGAAGCGTAGAGTGGAGAAAAGTCCCCGTGTGACTGCTGAGGAACTGAGAAAAGATTTGTCAGATGTGGGTACTGAAGTTTCAGCTCAGACAATACAGCGCACACTGCGTAATGAAGGCCTCCATGCCAGAACTCCCAGGCGCACCCCCTTGCTGTCTCCAAGGAATAAGAAGAGTCGACTGCAGTATGCCAAAAGTCATGTGGACAAACCACAGAAGTTTTGGGATAGTGTTCTGTGGACTGATGAAACAAAGTTTGAACTGTTTGGGCCCATGGATCAACGCTATGTTTGGAGGAGGAAGAACAAGGCCTATGAAGAAAAGAACACCTTGCCTACTGTGAAGCATGGCGGGGGTCAATCATGCTTTGGGGCTGTTTTGCTTCTGCAGGTACAGGGAAGCTTCAGCGTGTGCAAGGTACCATGAATTCTCTTCAGTACCAGGAGATATTGGATGACAATGTGATGCAGACCGTCACAAACCTGAGGCTTGGGAGACGTTGGACCTTTCAACAGGACAATGATCCCAAACATACCTCCAAGTCCACTAGAGCATGGTTGCAGATTAAAGGCTGGAACATTTTGGAGTGGCCATCGCAGTCACCTGACTTAAATCCGATTGAGAACCTCTGGTGGGACTTAAAGAAAGCAGTTGCAGTGCTCAAGCCTAAGAATGTGACTGAACTGGAGGCTTTTGCCCATGACGAATGGGCGAAGATACCCGTAGATCGCTGCAAGACACTTGTGTCAAGCTATGCTTCACGTTTAAAAGCTGTTATAACTGTAAAAGGATGTTGTACTAAGTACTAAGATTGAATGTCACTTGGGGGTTGAATAAAACGGATAATGATGTGAGCACAGAAAAGACATTTGTGGTTATTTCATTATAAATGTTATGTTATATTTGTCTGACCTACACGTGCCTCTTTGATTTAATTGTAAGCAAGATGACTGAATGATCAAAATCAATGTCAAACTGGCCAAAACACTCAATTTCAGTGGGGGTTGAATAATTTTGAACACAACTGTATATATGGTTTGAAGATCTCTATCCTATATGACAATATAATTATTGATACACTGTATACATTATGAATGTTGCTGTACATACAAGAGCGTACATAATTGAAATAATATATCATACCAAGGATGTATACTGAGACAATATGCAGTGACTAATATTGCACCCTTGTTTTCTGAAAGATTTCAGTGGTTTTTGGTTTGATTATATTATTGAGTATAATTTATTTCCATTATTTTGGATAATTATTTTTGGGATAATACATTTTTATTTAGTTTTTCAAACCTTCTCTGACTGCGTGTGTTTACTAGACTCTTGCTTGCACGGATTTTTGTGCATTATTCCTACGGATTACAGGCTTACTATATAAAACAACACATTTGCTTTCCAAAAAAATTTAAACGCTTTTAGACACAAAATTTTGAAAGCATTTGACGGCCAGGGAGGTTAATAAAGGCATATTCAGGTATAATAGATATAATAGATAATATATACCTCAAATGTAAGGATGTGGAGTAAAAATGGGGTGTTTTAGGTATAATGTGATCACAAGGAGTTAATCCAGTCAGCATCTGCGAAGTGGGAAATACAGAGCAGAGGAAATAACAAATTTGGAGATTAGCAGGGTTATTCAAAGAGAATCGAAAAGTCACCGCACGTTCGGTGACTTTTCGTTCTCTTCAATTCGGTGCGATTTGGCGATCCCATTTCGGCGACCCTGCGGTGTATTCAGCAAGCACCACAGGGCCGCTGTAATGCAGGGAAAAGTCGCCAAAAAACTCACCGCAAAACAAGGGCGAACGCTCACCAAAACCAGCAAAAACATCTGGATCAACCCCGCCGAACACGCCGGAGAAACCCAAGCAGGAGCCAATCACAGCGCAGAGCAGCCGCCGGAAAAACCCAACACCGCAGACGATTGGAGTGAAGAAAAAAACACGCTTGAATGTTTGAAAAGTAAAACGCTGTTTGCAAACAAACTACAGAACGAAAATGTCTGAAATTTACATATAAGGTCGAATGAATAAAAAGGGCCGTTACAGAAAAAAGAAAAAACGATTTAAGAAAAAGAAAAAAAAACAGAAAAAAATGTTTGCAAAAACATCCCAAAAAATGCCTAGAACATCCTAAAAAATCTTTTTTTACTGCAGAATATTATAATAAACGGTTTATTAGATATTGAATTAAAACGGGAATATTTTTAACATTGAAGCCTATGGGATTCTCCTGAATAAACCTGTCGAATGAAACCACCGAATGGCAGGGCATTAGGGGACCCTTTCACTGCTGGTTTTTGTTCCCTGAATAGCCAAAGCATTGCTTCTCTATGGGGATTTCACTGCCCTCGAACAGGCAAGTATGTGCAGGCAATTCGCCAACATTTGACGAACTGCCTGCTCTCTGAATAGCCAGGAAAAGTAACCGAACGCTGAATTTCAGTGTTCGGTTACCTTTCGCCAGCAATTCGGAGCTCTTTGAATAATAAGTATGTCAGGGAATTCTGCCTTAAGGTTGATCAGAGGTAGAATGAGTCAACGTTGGGGTTGACAAATGCAAAAAGGTTTCCTTTAATCCTCGTTTCCCAGTAAAGGAAGGGATGCAGTTGTCAGGCTTGACAGAAATCTGGGTTGTGAAAGAGGAGAGAGCAACGTATCCAAGTTTATGTGCAAGCCCATTTGTTTCCTGGCTTGAATCATACTACGTACGACATTCATGGTATGGCCTTTTTAAGGCTAATGTCAGACGAACGCATTCTGAGCACACTGTGCGTCCGTGCACAACTGACGTACTTTCTGACTGATGATACTGTAGACACCACACGGTCCGTTTTTTTGACTGATGTAGCTGGGAAATAAAATGAATATGTGAAATTAAAAAAATTGATCCATGTTATGAAAAACCATTTTGTCCGTCAAAAATGCTGGACGTCAAAAATGCAGTCCGTCTGACTACGTTCCATCACTCACACACAAAGCTACACGGACGTGGCACACTCTGTGCGTCCGTCCTAGCGTTTTGACGCTCTTGCCTAAATAGCATCCAGTGCCACGTGCGTTGTGCGTCCGCATTTCTGTGCGGACGTACTTTGTGTTGGGTCTCTATTGATCATGATTTTATGCTACGACGTTAAAATGTGCGGCAACACGGACGTGATCACTGCTTTCATCTGGCACGGGCCGAAGAAGGCAGGGAAAGAAAGGCTGGGCCAGACTCTCTTCAAAGGATCAGAGAAATGGGATTAATTTGTTAACCAGTCCAGACCCTAGTTCCCAACATGTGGAAGTTTCAATCCCCCTTGAGATTTATGTTGATCCAGTTTAGTTAGGTTAACACAAATGCACCACCTTTCCACATGAAAGTTCACACTTAGATAATTTCCATCATTGGCAATTAGTAACAGTGAAAGTTCCTGCAACAGGTACAGGAGCTTTGGGAAGCTAATCAGCTTGTATAGATTATCCTAGTAAGGTTCAAGGTAGACCTTTCCAGGCATTTAACTCAAATTATAGTGTGCAGGATTGAGCACATCTTTGGGATTGTGAGTTGACTTAAAGGAAATATTAATTTCAAGATATTTAGAGGCATCTTGGGATCAGTGTACTGGCAGGTACCCAGACAGTCTGGGAGGTTTTGTTGGGCATAAAGTGATTTACGATTATGCCAATTCACAGTCTAACTTGTGTGTTAAGTAAACAAGTTCACAAAATTTAATAATGGTGGTGAAGACTTCCCTCCTCTCAACTCAAGAAGACTGAGTAGAAAAAAACCTAAGACTTCTCACACACAGGCCTCAGTTGTCATCATGTTCGCCAAACTCTCACTCTAAACCCCTCTCGGATTCTTCTACTTCTGCTAACTGGTCTCTAACATTATTCTCACTTCTGAAACTGCCACAAGGAATCCTGCCAATATTCAAATCACAACTCCCTCCCTTCCATCCACGGGTCTTCCGCTTCAGTGTCCACTGTGGTATGCTTTCGGTCACACCAAATATTCCTTTATTTGTGATCTTTTAACCTCTCGTTCCCTCAGTCTAATAACTGTCACAGAAACCTGACTCTCCTCATCGGTCATTGCTACCCCTGCCTCCCTATCCTATGGTGGTCTCCAACTATCTCATACACCTAGACCTGTCGATCACAACAGTGGGGGTGTGGTATTTCTACTTTCTCCAACTTGCAACATCCAACTTATTCCCTCCATACAGTCTCTCCTATTTTCTGTTTCATACCTTCTGTTTCTCACTGTCCTGTTGCTATTTTATGCAGGTGACATCTCTCCTAACCCTGGCCCTATAACAAGTCCACTACTTCCTTCTCATTCTATCTCCCACACAAGTAACACAACTCACCTCAATCCCAGCAACCTCATTCCTACAAGCCTTCAGCACCTGTACTTTCTTCTGTGCCCTCTCGAATGCTCTCTCTGTATGCAATAAACTCACAGCTATCTGACCTTTTTTATCTCCAACTCACTCAACCTCCTAGCTGTTACTGAAACCTGGCCGTCTCCCTCTGACACGGCTTCCACTGCTCCGCTCACACATGGTGGTCTTCGCTACAGTCATATCCCTAGACTAAGTGAGAAACATTGTGTCACGGTTGGAATTTTGCTCTCTCCCATCTGTACCTACCAGAACCGATCGTCAGGGGTTGCTGCACCTCTCGTGCAGGGATGACGTCCTTGGCAGTCAGTACTGGCCACCCACATTGGGTGAGAGCAAACTGATTTGCATATGGAGCATTCATCCCTGTAATGGCACAAACAAGCTAAAACCTTGTGAGTAAATTCCTCTAGACAAGGAAATATCCCTCCTTTTCCTAAAACAATTGAATTTTATTTTATATAGTTAAAATTAACTTATTCCATTTCTTTAAAAAAAAGTCATCCAATAAACAGATCAAGAATTGTCAATACGCAAGTCACTAACACCTTATTGGTCTCGATATTCCAACAGTGTAAGCTTTGTCTATTTTTCCGAAACCTTCCCGCAATCTGTAAGCATGTGAGTTTATTATATCCGTTTGATGGTTCTATGTTGTATACACCATACGCATCAGGATGGTGTTAACCACTACGAAGCAATGTATCACATCTAAACTAACCAGTCTACTACTGAACTGGTACCATACAATTTTGTTTGCAATTGGAGTGTATGAGAAGCTCACTCGCTCGTTGTAATCAATTGCCTTAATTACTGCGTCGTTCCAACCACCTTACTACACACACTAGACATAAATCTGGTATTGCACTCTCACGCTAGATTACTACTTCTGGAGATTAGGTGCACAACATTAGTTCACTGTTAGCATTTTTAACCACCCATGGGTTTCAATCAATTCAGACAAAGCAGTCTTTAAACTAGTCAACTGCAGACACCATGCTGACACCGTCAGTTTCGAATTCAAGTCTTGGATGTCAAAACCATCCGTTAATCAACATTGATAGCCTCACAGGCACAATTTTTTTTGTATAAATCTTAAATTCATGTCTCCTTAACAATGCATGACAATATTCTGTTATATTAACCCTTTCGCTGCTGAGGCTTTTCCCGCCTCTGTGCTGAGGTCATTTTTACCGATTTTGCTCATCTTGTTTAAACGCGTTTTGAAGGCTTATTTTAGTATATGACCCAGACATATTATATATCGTTCTTTCCGTCAGACTCGGCAGATTCATAATATGTCATTATTATATGTATACGTCATGACCTGTCTGTATATTATAACCAAAAATGCAATAAAATATGAATTTTCAATAATTTACAACGTGTAAAGTGGTTTTTTTTCACATTTTAACATGCGAGCAATTGCGGTTATATTTTGTATGGGGTGCGCTTGTTAAAAAAATTAGAAATGGGGTCTCGTTACATTTTTTGTTGGGGAAAATTACGTGATTGTTAACAAACGCACCGCATACAAAAATCGTTAGTGCAGCATCATTGTTCACATTATAATTGAAATGGGAACAATATTGCTGCATTAACGAACCAAAAGAAAAAAAATTATTTTTTTATAATTTTTTTTTAAATATTTTTTTATTTTTATTTTTATTTATTTTTTTAAAACTTTTTTCATACTCATGTTTGATATTGTTGGAACGGCCATGCTCTGGCCGATCCAACAATACCAAACATTAACCCCTAACTGCCACGGATCGGGAGATAGGGGTTCATTGGAACCCCCCATCTCCACCATTGGTGGCAGTTAGGGGTTAACTCCAAGACTGGCGTCATCGTGCCATGCACGATGACGCCAGTCCTCAGGGGGAGTTCCTTGCTTGATGTGCCTAGAGGGGTGTCAGCTATACCCCTCCTGACGAGACCTAACAAGGCCAAAATGATCGTCGGGGGTTGCTGCACCTCTCATGCAGGGATGAAGTCCTTGGCAGTCAGTACTGGCCACCCTCATTGGGTGAGAGCAGACTGATTTGCATATGGAGCATTCATCCCTGTAATGGCACAAGCAAGCTAAAACCTTGTGAGACCTGAGCAGGCACCCACCGTAGAGCAGGCCACTATAGTGCTGTTGCTCGTCCTCAGGATCCTCACACCCCCCTTTCTCTCACTACCAGAACCTCTCTCCACCCATATCTCACGCCTTCTCTTCCTTTGAAGTACACTGCGTTTGCTTGTTTTCTCCCCCGGTTCTCAGGGTGACAGTCATCTAACGCCCACCAGGACCAACTACTTTGCTTCCTGGCTTTCTCACTTTCTGTCTACTAACCTTCCTTGCCTAATACTTGGGGACTTCAACATTCCTATTGATGACCCTTCTGCCCATGTCAACCTCTAAACTTCTTTCCCACACATCCTCCCTTGGACATACACAATCCACCCTTTCCCTACTCAATGTGAAGGTCACTCTATCGACCTTGTTTTCGTTTACCTCTGCTACATTTCTGTGTTCACCTGTTGCCCTTTCCCCATCTCTGACCAAAACCTTTGCTCTTTTAACATATCTGGATCACCTCAACTCCCTGCTCCCCCATCCCACCCATGCAGAAATCTACATGTTGTGGATCCCCATCAATTCTCCAATCTCCTTCAACATCTACCACACACCTCAACCTTTACCGGTCCTGACGCTGCCACTGACCACTATAACACTACTCTAATATCTGCATTAGATTCACTCACTACTCAAGTCTGCAAGGCCCCCACGCCGCCTTCTCCAGTCCTGGCACACACCCCAGACATGCTACCTGTAAAAATGCTTGTGCATGGCTTACCTCGAGCGTGCCTGGAGGAAAATCACGTTCGGAAGCGGACTTCAGTCATTTCAACTTCACTTATTCTGCGGTCATACAACTCTGCCCTTCACGTGCCCAAACAAGTTGTCTTCTCATCTCGTATATTTACACTGTCCTCCAACCCTAAACGATGCTGGTCCATGTGATGGAAGCCTCCAGCACCTTTTAAATGACTTGGATTTCAAGTGTCTGAGACTGGCTTGCGTGGGCAGTCACAGCATTGCCTGCACTATATACAGACTGTGTGCCCTTTGGAGAGAAGCGGATACCAGCCTTGTGCCCACAGACTAGGGGTGATTATGGCAGAGAATGTTCATGGGGCATTTGGCCATTGCCATACTGTTTGTGATTTTGTTTAAAGCTTGTTTCTGTGATTATGCAAGAATGCTATTGTCTGATCCATGTGTATTTGTTGAAAGGATTAGTCTTCCAGCCTACCCTTGTCTCAGGAATGTGTATCTGTTTTTATTTGAAGAGGTTGTAAATCTTCTGTCTGTGATCTGTTATCCCAATTACCATTGTCCTGCCTTGTTTTGGAATATTACATAAGGTTTAATTTAACTGTCTGTACGTAATCTAATTAGGTTTCACATTCCAAGAAGCAAATGTGTTCCATTGTGTGTTTCGGTCTGGTTGGGTCCCCTGTGGTTTCCTAGGGAAAGTTTTGTAAATGACCCATGTGTGACCTTATAGATATATGGGTGTGTCCCTGATTAAAACCGTTCTATTCTGACCCTACATGCAGACACAACATGGTTTGGGTAGCAACTATATTCTGTTCGCTGTTCCAGCGCAAAGCTCCAGATCTATAGCCACGGCTTATTTCTGGGGGACGCTAGCAAGGCTCTCTACATGTACCCATCTTTAAGCTGCGACTAAGGACCGGGATAAAGGCACAAGAGTCATGAGGAGAACACAGGGGTCCAGCAAGGAAGCGGTATTGGCAGATGTGACCCTGTCAGGGGAACTGAGATCTGTTACAGTCCGCTTTAATGCTCTCCTCTACCCGACCGCACCTCCCCCCTCATCTGCCTTAACGCTCAGGACCTGGCAGATTACTTCTTAAAATTCTCACTATCAAAAGCAATATACCAACACGAACCAGAAATCCACCACCTCCACTCCCAGGAATAACCTCTGCTACCCTCTGCCACTGATAAGTAGGTCAATTTCTTACTGTCTTCCACAGCTCACTTACCTGCTCACTCAACCACATTCCTTCACATTTAATACCTCCACTCTCCTCCTCCCTCACCTTGCTCTCACTCACATATTCATACTAGATCTCTCCATCGGCTCCTTCAAACACACACAGGTTACCCAGGGCTTAACAAATTTGCTTTGCATCTAGGAATCTAAAAAAAACTGGCTAACTTTTTTATCATAATGTGAGCGATAGTCTCCAGTCTCTACCTGTCCCTCACTGCTTATTACAACATTAAATGTACCACGTTCTTTGGGATCTTAAGGTTAATGTGTCTTGAATCACATTAAATGTACCAAGTTCTTCGGGATCTTAAGGTTAAAGGAACACTCTACTCAAAAATCACACCCGTTTTTTTTCCTAATCTATCCCTATTCCCTTAATAAAAAGTTTTTTTTTTTTTATGTAACTGTAATACTTACCCTAAAATCCACTTGTTTCCAGCGGCGTCTTTTTTTTAAATATTTTTTTTTTATACTCACCTCCCTGCTCTTCCGCCCCCGTCCTTCTTGATTCTTCTTGCCTTCTGGTTTACGTGAGAAGCGCGCATGCGCGCCTCTCACATAAGCCAGCCAATCGGCAGGCTTCCTCCCGGCTCCCTCTGGAGGATTAGTGTTGCGTGCAAGAGGATGCACGCAACACTAACCCTCAGCCGCTGCCGCCAGCTACAGCGGCGAGCTGGAGTCTCCTACTCGGCAAAAGTCGGCAGAAGCGGGAAATATGATTGCCGCTCTGCTGACTGACAGCTGGGAGGGCGGAGTAAACTCCTGCCTCTCTCAGCTGTTTTCAGCTTTTTCTGCTGAACTGCCGAGCGGAGGGAGGGGAGACAGAGGGCGGCATACTCCGGGCATCATGACCACTTAAAATAGCTTAGGTGGTCAGGTTGACTAGAGTATCCCTTTAATGTATCTTGAATCTGTAAAGCTACACATCAGGGCTGCATAAGAGAATGGTGCTGTGCTTTTAGGCCCGTGTCAGACGAACGCAGTGACCACGTCCGTGTTGCCGCACAGTTTAACGACCGTCGTAGCATAGAATCATGAGCAAGAGACCCACACACCAAGTACGTGCGCACCGAACTGCGCACGCACAACGCACGTGGAAAACGGATGCAAGTTAGGCAAGACCGTAAAACCGCTAGACGGACATGCAGAGTGCGCCACGTCCGCGTAGCGTTCTGTGTGAGTGAGATGTCAGATGCAGCTCATTTGAAGCACCTTGACGCACAAAATGGCTTTTCATATCCTTTTCAAATTTTTATCTTTTTTTATATTCATTTTGTTTCCCATAATTCCTTTTTTTGCTATGTCCGTCAACAAAAACGGATTGTGTGGTGTCTACAGTATCTTACGTCAGTACATCTATCCGTTATGCACACTAGCCGTTTTATACTCTGGATCAGCCTGCATGTGTCACAGGGGAGCATGAAGGTTTCTGTTCAAATTATATAAAAGGAGAATAAAATAAAAATATACATTATGTAGACTTACCCTGCCGGTCCCATGAGGCAGGCAATTATATGCAATTTATGGATTTTATTGCCCAATGGTGAGGCACACAATAGAGTGTAAGCTCTGAGATTTAGGTAGGTATAGTGGTTATGCAAACGGATTTAGAAATAAACCATTTTAAATATGTAACTGCCATCATTTATAATCCCTTAAATGTCACAAAACCAGGGAAAAACCATAGAATACACATTGTGATACATAGGCTGGACATTAACCCCCAAAATGGCATGAAACTACAAGAACAATTAAAACCAATAACCAGCGCAGTATGTAGAATGCCCATTAACCCCTAAAATGCCATTTATCAAGTGCTCTCTTCCGCAAGCTCATTTCGCTGACCCTATGGTGAATTGAGCGTTCAATATAGGGTCCCCGAAGTGCGCCGAATGCTGCCGATAAACCCAAACGCCACCGACAATCTGAACAGACCGGTCAGATTTTTCCGGCGGCGTTTGGTCGGCGGAGTAAATAATATATAATGTCCTATGAATAGCAATAAAAAGGTCCGTTACAGAATAAAGAAAACACCATAAAAAAAAAAAAAATAAAAAAAAAAAAAATGAATTGCCACGATATTGCATCATACAGTGAAATTCACGGTTTGGTGCAATTCGGTGGCAAATTCAGCACTCTTTGAAAACAAGTCACAGAGTAGGCCATCTGGATTCGTGTTCGTTTTAGACTTCACTTATCCAGACGTTAACGCTTACATATCTGAACACTAGTTAGGGCTATATTACATACCGTATGCTAAGCGTAAGTATGAGTTTTCTGTGTGTGTTACTGTGAGTACGGTGATGTGTTAGAAGCTGAATAGGACCGGTGTCCAGGGTTGCCACCAGAGCATACATACAGACTATCCCATTTTTTCTGTGGTTTGTTGAGTTTGTTTTCAGTGCTGGTATTTACACTTGGTGAAGCATTAAAGGGAAGAGGTGCAACTGGACGGAATGCACCGGCTGTGAGAGAAGCTGATGCCTGTAAGGTTTCTCCTAGTCCACCATAACGCCTTACACTGTGCTTAAAACAAGATGTGCTAGACCGATTCGACCCCAGCCCCCTAGGTCTAAGATATCATCTCAGAGGTCACAGGAGCGGGATGTTCACTTCCCCTCAGGGAATCAAGGCGGCTCTGGGTCTCGATGGGTTCCCCCGCGTGGTAGTAGAAGGCTTTTCTTCCCAACCTGGTGACAATTTATAATTTGGTGAGGGAGAGACTCGATTCCCGGGTGACTCCTTACTGACATCGATAGTTGGGTTGCCAAAACCTGATAAGGATTTGTCCAGCCCGGCAGGGTACAGACCTATTTCCCTACTAAATTTAGACATCAAAATATTTGCTAAAGTAATGGCCACTTGACTAAATTTGATACTGCCTGATTTGCTTCACCCGGATCAGGTGGGTTTTGTGCCAGGGCGTCAGGCATATGAGAATACGCGCAGAGAAGCGTAGGCTTTGTGGTATTTGGAACAGTCGGGAGCGCCTTTCCTGCTTCTGCCACTAGTCGCGGAGAAGGTGTTCGATCGCATTGAATGGCCTTTTCTGTTCTCTCTTCTTGACCAGTTGGGGTTTCCCCAGTCTTTTTGTACGGGCTCTGTATCACAATCCCAGGGCTGAGGTCTCTGTTCCGGGGATCCATTCCAGCACCTTTTTCTATCCACAATGGCACTAGACAAGGTTGTCCGCTCTCCCCCTCCTTTTTGACCTCTCCCTTGAGCCATTATTGATGCGGTTAAGGTCTTCCCTGGAGGTGTCAGGTATCTCACTACGAACGGAGAAGTATGTGGTCTCTGCATACGCAGATGACCTCTTGTTGAAACCAATGTCCCCCGAAGCGTCCCTGGCAGGGTTGAGCGACTTACTCGCTGAATTCTCTGTCTACGGTTTTAAGGTCAACCTGGATAAATCTGTTGTGCTTCCCTTCCACGTGTCTGTTTATGTGGGTCGGACACGTTCCCAGGTGGTAGGGATTCAGAGTAGCATCCTCCTCCATGCCGTACCTCAGCGTACTTTTACCAAGGTCGTACGCCAGTTTATTACTCTGCTAATTACGTACCTTTGTCTGAGCAACTTTGGCGGGATCTGGAGGTCTGGGACAGGGAGTTCATCTCCTGGTTGGGGCATATTCACTGCATAAAAATGAATTTAAGGCCGCGACTGTTGTATCTGTTCTCAGTGCTTCCAGTCGACCAGAGTTTTCTTCAAACTAATATTGAAAGTGTTTGTATGGCATAACAGTATGAGGTGGGTGGCACGGTCTGCTCTATAATCGGTCGAGGGGCTCAGATGGGTTGGGCCTTCCCAACCTTTTGTGGTATTATCAATCGGCAGAGCTGGCCCAGGTGGTGGTCTTGCACTGTCTGCGCACCCATCATGGGTGGACTTTGAGACCGATTCATTAGGGCTTTTATTTAGTGATCCAAAATTTAAATCGATATCAAAATCGATCCCATTATATACAGTTGTGTTCAAAATTATTCAACCCCCACTGAAATTGAGTGTTTTGGCCAGTTTGACATTGATTTTGATCATTCAGTCATCTTGCTTACAATTAAATCAAAGAGGCACGTGTAGATCCGACAAATATAACATAACATTTATAATGAAATAACCACAAATGTCTTTTCTGTGCTCACATCATTATCAGTTTTATTCAACCCCCAAGTGACATTCAATCCTAGTACAACATCCTTTTACAGTTATAACAGCTTTTAAACGTGAAGCATAGCTTGACACAAGTGTCTTGCAGCGATCTACGGGTATCTTCGCCCATTCGTCATGGGCAAAAGCCTCCACTTCAGTCACATTCTTAAAGAAAGCAGTTGCAGTGCGTAAGCCTAAGTCCCACCAGAGGTTCCCAATCGGATTTAAGTCAGGTGACTGCGATGACCACTCCAAAATGTTCCAGCCTTAAATCTGCAACCATGCTCTAGTGGACTTGGAGATATGCTTGGGATCATTGTCCTGTTGAAAGGTCCAACGTCTCCCAAGCCTCAGGTTTGTGACGGACTGCATCACATTGTCATCCAATATCTCCTGGTACTGCAGAGAATTCATGGTACCTTGCACACGCTGAAGCTTCCCTGTACATGCAGAAGCAAAACAGCCCCAAAGCATGATTGACCCCCCGCCAAGCTTCACAGTAGGCAAGATGTTCTTTTCTTCATAGGCCATGTTCTTCCTCCTCCAAACATAGCGTTGATCCATGGGCCCAAACAGTTCTAATTTTGCTTCATCAGTCCATAGAACACTATCCCAAAACTTCTGTGGTTTGTCCACACTGCAGTCAACTCTTCTTATTCTTTGGAGACAGCAAGGGGGTGCGCCTGGGAGTTCTGGCATGGAAGCCTTCATTACGCAGGGTGCGCCATATTGTCTGAGCTGAAACTTCAGTACCCACATCTGACAAATCTTTTCTCAGTTCCTCAGCAGTCACACAGGGACTTTTCTCCACTCTACGCTTCAGGTAGCGCACAGCAGTCGAAGTCAGCATCTTCTTTCTGCCACGACCAGGTAGCGTTTCAACAGTGCCCTTTGCCTTAAATTTGCGAATGATGCTTCCTATGGTCTCTCTTGGTATGTTTAACATCTTTGCAATCTTCTTATAGCCATTGCCCTTCCTGTGAAGAGTAATCACCTCTTCTCTTGTCTTCCTGGACCATTCTCTTGACTTCACCATCTTTGTAACCACACCAGTAAATGTCTAGAAGGAGCCGAGTATCACAGTCATTTTAAAGCTGCCTAATTGGTGCTTATTATGCTTTATTGCTGCTCCGTGACATCCACAGGTGTTTTCAATACCTGATTGAAAACACTTGAATGGACCTCTGTTCTTCACAGTGGTAGTCTTTAAGGGGTTGAATAATTGTGTCAATGAAGAATTCACAAAAGAAACATTTACTACTGTATTACAAAACCAATTTATGTCATTTTAGTTGCATATGGTTCTTTAAAAAGTCCTTGTATGATTTCATTCTGAATACAATTACAAATGTACACTAAATTCCCTAAAACCCTTTACAGCATTGGGGGCGGAATAATTTTGAACACAACTGTACAAGTCAGTACTAAAGCAAATGACATTATGAAATGAATCATATTCGTTTGACTGTTTCACAAAGCACCCCGCCCCTGTAAATTGGTCTGAGGTGCTGAATCTTGGACAGCAATATTTAACCCTAGCTTGTCTTTTAACAGCAAAATTTGATTGGGGCGTTAGTGATCCGAAATTCTAAGCAACATCAAATATCGAATAGACCCAAACTTACAATTTTTATTTTAGTGATCCAACATACCAAACGAAAACAAAATAACAAAACAAAATCAAAATGTAACGAAATTCTGAAAACAAAATTATTTTGAAGAAAAACTAAACACATTTTTCAGCCGTGCACACCTCTAAGAAGTTGACTTCTGGGCAGGGTGAACTCAGATAATTATTTTTTATAGGAATAAAAACAAAATCTTACTTCGGTTTTTTCTTCACCACTTCTCCTGTACCTTTGTGCAATACACTGACAAGTCTCCTGATTGTTGCAGGTTCGCTCACAGTTTGATAATGGATAATTACCTAAAATACATAAAATTAAATGTTCGGAGAAATTCTAAAAATACATAATAGGTTGCATGCATAAGTATCATCTCATACAATTAACTGTATGGGGTAAAATATAAAATTTGCCCAGAGAGGCTTGTTCTGAGATTTTAAATCTTAATAAAAAAGACGTTTATTTGCTCATTTTAAATTTTTGGTGTATTTTGTTTATCCTTCACAGAAATATTGTTGAAATAAAAGGTTCTGAACTCTAGGTGGTCCGAGCAATGTGACCGAGACATGTATCCGGGTGACAGAGGATCTGAAAACAGGACACGCACCTCAAAAACCGGACTGGGAAGCCTAGTGCATATTCTTAAGACACGCCCTGCGGCTCTTGGTAATGAGACCGGCCAGCCGCGATGTGTGGCAGTCGGCTGGGGTCTCATTCTAAAGAGAGATAGAACCAAAAATTCGTTGCAGCCACAAAGGATCCACAGTTGGTATGGAAGACTTCCAAATCCAGATACAACAATATAGAAAAATATTTACCAACTCTTGTGTGTGATGAATAAAAAGGTTTTATTCCATGGTGAGCACAGGAAAAAGACAACGTTTCGACCTTCAAAGGTCTTTGTCAAGTCTAGACATACAAAGTATTTAGGTAACAACAACAGGTGAAAAGGCAGCAATCAGGTTAATGATTCAATTGCAAGGAGGAGACTCTTTAGTTCCTCTCAAATCTTCTCCAATATTCAGCTCCAAATGGAACCTATTGCATTAACTCAATAAAAAAGCACGTGAGAAATAAAAACATTAAAAAAAATATACCAGTAGTGCAATATTATTATCTGTAGATATATTCAACAATATTATTCATATTAAATATTATCCATTATATTCTATTAATTTTTAATATTAATTTGAAATATTGGTTTTTAAATGTTAATTTTTTATGTGAAAAGTTTGCCTATGATGAACAAATAGATCTAAATGCCCCATAACACTATGTGGAGATACGGTCAAGATTTTAGACTTAGGATCAAGGTTTTTTGACTAAGAATCAAGGTTCTTTTAAACTATTGCAAAAAAGGGGAGAGGTCAAAATCCCTATTCAAACCATACACATTCCAATGGTGAAGCCGAGCGTGCAGTCCAGACTGTTAAAAAACTTTGGGCCAAAGCGTCAGACAAACACCTTGCACTGCTTGATTACAGGACAACTCCACTGGATTCTGTAGGCTTTTCGCCTGCTCAACTGCTGATGGGCAGGCGGCCCCGAAATAGCCTGCCTACTGCTCGTCTGCTGCTCGCACCTGCAGCTTATGTTCCCATCAAAGTCAAACAGCGCCTAGACAGAAGCAAATGCATTCAGAAATTCTACTATGACCATAAAAGAGCAAGTGGCCCCCGTGCTGAATTGAAGCCTGGAGATGAAGTTCGGATGCAGCCGCACCCAGGCAGTAACAGGTGGTCGCCTGGAGTAGTAGTGAGGTCTCACGATGCCCTCGATCCTATATTGTAGAAAGTGGAAATAAGGAATACCGTCGCAACGTCCAGCACCTTCGTAAGAGCACACCAGATGCCAATGACTCCCGTCACAGACTTATCAATGATCATTGGGCTGAGTTGATGGACCCAGTGAGTGCCGAGGAGCCCGAGCCTGTGGAACATACCAACTCCCAGCAAGAATCTGCTCCAGTACCACAGACTGCTAAGGGAATGACGTCAACCGGGCAGTACATCACCAGGATAGGCAGAGTTGTGAAACCTCCGGACCGGCTTTCCTTGTAGCCAGAGACATGCGTAGCAAACGCGAATGGCGACAGCAGTGTGCCAATAACTGTTCCAGTTCCACTTGCTTATGTACAATGGTGCACTGTTCTGAATGATATGTTATCGTTTGATTCTCGTTTAAAATGTGCTAACCTTTCCTTTGTTCTTTTGAGGGATGCAAGTTTTCTGTTTATGTAAATTGAGAAGTTTAAAGAAATATCACCGATTTAATATTTGCGATATCTATACCTGTATCCCAAGTGACTATGCTAGTTAAGGGTTTGTTTTATACTTACGAAGGGAGATGTAATGTATTGTGTTTTGCCTAGGTTTCTTTTTGAGCCATCCTGACCACCGTAGTTAGTCTTCCTGATCCCTCCCCCCCCTCCATTTTGTGTTCAGTTATAGATTAAACATCTACAGGAGCACAGCTCTGTTTTGAAGCTCTGTGTCTGTCACATTACTTTACAGTGTTCAGTCGATATATCCAAGAGAGTTCTTTCTTTTTGAGTGCCAGTTCCCTATCACCACCCCTGATGGATTTATTAACTGTATCGATAACTTGGAACCTCACTTGGGAGATCTCATGGCCAAATGAAACAAAATTATGTGGTATGGGTAATTCTATCTTTTTAAGACGGATATCGGACTTGTGTTTAGTAATACTATTTTTGACTTTTTTTTGTAGTTTCCCCTACATATACCCAACCAGAGGGACATTTGATTAAATAGATTACATATTGAGAATTGCATGTAAAGTATTGTCCAATTTTAAATTTTCGACCAGAATGTGGGTGCACAAATGAGTCACTCTTGATAATCGCATTACAACAAGAGCAACTTAGGCAGGGAAAAGTACCATGTTTGGGGCTACCAAAAAATGGTGTAGTGGATCTCCGGTACCACGAAATTCTGCTTGTACTAATGTTTCTCTCAGAGACCTACCTCTTTTATAGGACATTAATGGAGGTACACGAAATTCATGAACCATGGGATACTTTTATTGATGTTTTTATTTCTCACATGCTTTTTTATTTCTCACATGTTTTGTATTTAGTTAATGCAATAGGTTCCAGCTTAACCTGAGGGGTTAAACCATTTGGAGCTGAATATTGGAGAAGATCTGAGAGGAACTAAAGAGTCTCCTCCTTGCAATTGAATCATTAACCTGATTGCTGCCTTTTCACCTGTTGCTGTTACCTATTTATATGTGCAAAATACTTTGTATGTTTAGACTTGACAAAGACCTGTGAAGGTCGAAACGTTGTCTTTTCCTGTGCTCACCATGGAATAAAACCTTTTTATTCATCACACACAAGAGTTGGTAAATATTTTTCTATATCATTCTAAAGAGACACAGCAGATGCCGCACTGGCCAAAATTGAGCTGAAGACTGGCCTGGAGGGCATTTGCTTCCCCACCCTCTGAAGGCGCTTTCGATATAGGTAGCATTAGGCCCTTATGGTGATTTCTAGGAATAAAAACTACAGCATTGTCCAGTCTCAAGTAATAAACACCGTTTGGAAGAGCCCAAAACAAAGATGGCGGCTTGGCCTTGTCCTGTTTCTCTCCTGTGTTCTGTCAGATCAGCCAATTGGTATGTGCATGTGCTAAAGTGCATACGCAGACAGTCAAGTTTTCATTAAATAGTGGATTTCTCGTCACCGAAAGTGACAGAATTGGCTCATCTGACATAACTCCAGCACTCTCAGTGTCAGAGAATTTGACATCACTCCTGCGCATCTGGCACCCAAACTAAGGAGTAGAAGTAGCTGAAGCTCCTGGGCTACAGCAGATGTTTTCCGATAATAGATCCCCGCTGACTACATGTGCCCAGGCTCCCTCCTATGCCTGTTTCCTCAGCATTAAATCATCACATAGTTGTTTGCAGGGCTCACACTGGGCAGGCAGTGTTATTTTTTACTGCTGTATGAGAACAGCTTTCCTGATCTCCCTGCATTCTACCGGCTTGAGCCACATCGCTATGGTTCAGTGAACACTGACATCTACATAGCGAGATAGTGAGCAAACAATCATCTGCAGACTTAAAACAATTCACACCTCAAGTTTAACATGAGCCCAGCCGATTACTTATTTTACTGCAGTCTTCTGATATGTGCCTGCTTGTCTAAAATAAGCAACAACAAAAAAAACAACAACTCTAAAACGTGTCTCTGTGTTTTGTGTAGGTAATCAAAAGTAATTTAATTCAGTTGGAATTGCTTTTATTTGGACCAGTTTACCTTTGGTATTCATGTAAACATGCAACATAATGACTAGATTTCCTACATATTTATTTTCTGTGTTAATCTGTGTATTTATTTGTGTTTTGTTTTTAATATCTTGCATTTTATTACTTTGTATTTCTTTAACCCCTTAGTGACCGGGCGGTTTTACACAAATCCGTCTTTTAGTGACCGCTGCTGTTTTTACGTTTCTGCGCTGTTAGTGTTTAGGACAATTTTTCCTCTTACTCGTTTATTCGACCCACACATATTATACACCCTTTTTTCCGCCATTAAATGGACTTTCTAGAAATACCATTATTCCCATCATATCGAATAATTTACTATAAAAAAAATATGAAATATGAGGAAAAAAATGGTAAAAACACACTTTTTCGTAATTTAATCCCCAAAATCTACAACCACCCAAAAAGACCCCGGCTAAATAGGTTAAAAATTTGTCCCGAGACTAGAATACCCAATTTTAACATGCGTCTGCTTTTTAACCCCTTCACTGCTGAGACAGTTCACCTATGTGCGCTGCGCTCATTCTGACCATTTTGTGCTAATTATTTTTAGATGACAGCCTAGGTCCTATTTAATTAAACCCCTCAGACAAAAAAAACTTTAAAAAAAAAAACATTTTTTTATTTTATTTAATTTTTTTATTATTTTTTTTTTATTTAATTTTTTTTAAAATTTTTTTTTTAAAACCAAACTTGGTCATGTTTGGTATCATTTGAAAGGCCATAATCAGGCCTTTTAAATGATGGCATATATGACCATCCAGCTGCCATGGATTGGGAGATAAAGGGATCCTTAGGATCCCCTTATCTCTACATGGCAGCTAGAGGGTTAACTGGCCCACTGACATCCTCACACATATGGTGAGGTTGTCAGTGGGTGGGGGGGACCTGGAGGCTTGGCTGACATCCAAGATGTCAGCCCCCTCCAGGTTTGAATCGCGTTTTGGCGCCAATTGGCGCCGAAAAGCGATCCGGCGGCGAAACTGTTAATGCCATACACCGCTGGAAAGGGAGGCTCTCCCTCTCCAGCGGTGCAAACGGCATCTCTCTAGCTTCAATGGTTGGGGAGATAGAGGGCTCTGAAGGAGCCCCCCCCTCCCCTCCATTGAAACACATGGGTGCACCTTCTGATGACGTCACCACGCAGCGTGGCGACGTCATCAGCCTCGCCTGCCCATGTAAATCACATGGGCAGGCTTCCTCCCTGCCAGATCGCCGTGGGATCCGACGAGGGAGGTGAGTATCGGGCGGGAGGGGGATTTGGCGCCGCTGACGTACCCTGTACGTCCGCGGGTCTAAGGGAGACCGAGGACAGGACGTACAGGGTACGTCAGGGGTCATTAAGGGGTTAATGACTGTAAAAATTTCAATGTTCTTGAACCCAGGACAAACATTAAAACGTGAGAAATCTCAATGTATCCTTCCTGGTAAAATACTTTGCAAATAAAGAAATTAATAAATGCACAGAGTAACCCCAAATAGAAACATAGAAAAATGTCGGCAGATAAGAACCTTTCGGCCCATCTAGTCTGCCCAATTACATGGATACTTTACCTGGATTTATCTTTTGTTTAGGATAGCCTTATGCCTATCCCATGCTTGCTTAAATTCAATCACTGTTTTGGCCTCTACCACTTCTACTGGAAGGCTGTTCCATGTATCCACCACCCTCTCAGTAAAATAATGCTTCCTGATGCTACTTTTAAACCTTTGCCCCTCTAATCTAACACTATGTCCTCTTGTTTTGCTACTTTGTTTCCGTTTAAATATACTCCCTTCCTCTACCTTGTGGATTCCCTTTACGTATTTAAATGTTTCTATCATATCTCCTCTGTCTCGTCTTTTTTCCAAGCTGTACATGTTAAGATCATTAAGCCTTTCCTGGTAACTTTTCTCCTTCAAGCCGTACACCAATTTAGTAGCCCTTCTCTGAACTCTCTCTAATATGTCTATATCC
Organism: Leptobrachium leishanense; assembly: GCA_009667805.1. Classification (NCBI taxonomy): domain Eukaryota; kingdom Metazoa; phylum Chordata; class Amphibia; order Anura; family Megophryidae; genus Leptobrachium; species Leptobrachium leishanense. Next base: position 229,035,960 of record CM019066.1, on the reverse strand, counting down.
TTCTGGAGATACGGTCTCCAGTACTGCACACAGTACTCCAAGTGAGGTCTCACCAGTGCTCTGTACAGTGGCATGAGCACTTCCCTTTTCCTACTGCTAATACCTCTCCCTATACAACCAAGCATTCCGCTAGCATTTCCTGCTGCTCTATTACATTGACTACTTACCCTTAGATCTTCTGAAATAATAACCCCTAAATCCCTTTCCTCAGATGTTGAGGTTAGGACTGTATCAAATATTCTATATTCAGCCCTTGGCTTTTTACGTCCCAGGTGCATTATCTTGCACTTATCCACGTTAAAACTCAACTGCCACAGCGCTGACCATTTTTTTAGTTTACCTAAATCATTTGTCATTTGGCTGATCTCTCCAGGAACGTCGACCCTGTTGCAAATCTTTGTGTCATCAGCAAAAAGACATACTTTTCCATTAATACCTTCTGCAATATCACTAATAAAAATATTAAATAGAATGGGTCCAAGTACTGACCCCTGAGGTACAAATGTTCTGTATTTTAGAAGATTTCAGCTGTGTAAAATACGGGGAAAAAAATTCAATGTTTTCAGGTTATTTTTTTTCTTCGTGAATTTTGTCATATCACAAAGGAGAAATCATACTCAAATGTCTTCTAATTTAGCGGATACTGGAAACAGCACTACTGTGCATTGGCTCCTAGAGTCCACAGAGGTAGGAAAAGAAAACCATCAGGGGAGCAAGAAAGGTCAACAATTAGGTCTATCAGGTTTCTTTTATCATGGCTTTCGTTTGCTTAGAGTGTCTCTTTTACTCTTGGCTCTTGTGGTGTGGGCCCAGAAGATGTCGAACCTCGTGTTAAATTACGTATGGGTTGCTGGTGGAGAATCACAGAGCCATGCACAAGAGATCACAGATCCATGCTGCAAATAGCATGACAGGGCATAAAGGCGAATAGTAGGGGGAAAAAATTAAAATGGGGTCTATAATGAAATAGCGGCATAATTAAGGAATACAAGCAAGTGGTAAGAGCATATTTGTTCAGCTGTATATTCCTATTATATGTGCCCAGCTATATAAAAATGTGTTCACTTCAAGCAATTAAATAAATAGGAACAAAAATCTTGAGCTCCAAGCCCAAAAAGATGCTAATTTATAGATTTAACCCACCACTGCTACATAGCTCGCCGTACTCCGGAGTCTGCGTACAAATTACTTATCAGGTGAAACAGGACCCGCACTTTCATGCAGATGATAAACTCAGACGTACCGAAGAAATGTTGGAGATGTGGCAGTGAACAAGGTAGTCACATTTACGAAATGGCTTTAATCCGTGGTTGGGCGCTGCCTACATAATTTAAGCGATACGGAGTATCACATTTAAGTATTAACTTAATGTACACTTATAAGGATCACCTATATATGGCGTAATATAGTAGGTTGTCCTGACACTTCTATGGTGTGTGTGTCAGAGGATGGAAAAATTGTGGGAGAATTGTCCTTTTGGAGCTTAGTTCAAAATGACCTTTTGTATAGAGCAAGTACAGTTGTGTTCAAAATTATTCAACCCCCACTGAAATTGAGTGTTTTGGCCAGTTTGACATTGATTTTGATCATGCAGTCATCTTGCTTACAATTAAATCAAAGAGGCACGTGTAGGTCAGACAAATATAACATAACATTTATAATGAAATAACCACAAATGTCTTTTCTGTGCTCACATCATTATCAGTTTTATTCAACACCCAAGTGACATTCAATCTTAGTACTTCTAACTGTAAAAGGATGTTGTACTAACAGCTTTTAAACGTGAAGCTTAGCTTGACACAAGTGTCTTGCAGCGATCTACGGGTATCTTCCCCCATTCGTCATGGGCAAAAGCCTCCAGTTCAGTCACATTCTTAGGCTTGCGCACTGCAACTGCTTTCTTTAAGTCCCACCAGAGGTTCTCAATTGGATTTAAGTCTGTGTTAGGACCCGAGGGTTGCGTCCTCTTCGCGGCCCCTCCTGGTGTCCTATGCGCGCGGGCCGCCGCCGCTTCCGGGTATGAGGCTTCCCAGCGGCGTGACGTCATCACGCCTCCACCGTGGTGCCTCCTGTGTCAGGTGATCCTCTTGGCCAATCGGGAGGCAGGGCGCCTGATTTAAACCTGCTTTTTGCTTTTCTCTGCGCCCTTTCGTGGTTTTAGCTTGCTATACCCTTTGGTGCTGTATTCTAAGACTCTTATTTGACTTACTGTGCATGACCTGGCTTTTGGCAACCGACTGAGTATCTCTATATCCCTCTGACCCGGCTTTTTTGTGTTTGACGCTGCATTTGGTTTCTCCCTGTGTACTGAACTGTTTTACTACTCGCTATCACTTAACCAGCCACCACAAGGACTGGTATTGTGATTAGATTTCGAGGTTTTTTCCAGTTACCTGTGTATCCACCTAACGTACCCTTCGACTTGCGTGTACTAGCTTGACGTACACTCTCTGGCACTCCGTATTGTCTTGTTCTAGACCAGCCATCCTTAGGACTGGTTTCTGTCCTCTTTGCCTACGTCCTGCCTTATAGGTTCACTTCTAGCTACTGCGTAACCCAGCCAACTACAAGGACTGGTATCGCATTTAGGGTTCCACCCTCCTGTTTCGCCTTAGGGCTGACCACAGCTACCTACGGGTACGTGTGTCCGCCTGACAGTCTGGTGACTGCGATGGCCACTCCAAAATGTTCCAGCCTTTAATCTGCAACCATGCTCTAGTGGACTTGGAGGTATGCTTGGGATCATTGTCCTGTTGAAAGGTCCAACGTCTCCCAAGCCTCAGGTTTGTGACAGACTGCATCACATTGTCATCCAATATCTCCTGGTACTGAAGAGAATTCATGGTACCTTGCACACACTGAAGCTTCCCTGTACCTGCAGAAGCAAAACAGCCCCAAAGCATGATTGACCCCCCGCCATGCTTCAAAGTAGGCAAGGTGTTCTTTTCTTCATAGGCCTTGTTCTCCCTCCTCCAAACATAGTGTTGATCCATGGGCCCAAACAGTTCTAATTTTGTTTCAGCAGTCCACAGAACACTATCCCAAAACTTCTGTGGTTTGTCCACATGACTTTTGGCATACTGCAGTCGACTCTTCTTATTCTTTGGAGACAGCAAGGGGGTGCGCCTGGGAGTTCTGGCATGGAGGCCTTCATTACGCAGTGTGCGCCGTATTGTCTGAGCTGAAACTTCAGTACCCACATCTGACAAATCTTTTCTCAGTTCCTCAGCAGTCACACGGGGACTTTTCTCCACTCTACGCTTCAGGTAGCGCACAGCAGTCGAAGTCAGCATCTTCTTTCGGCCACGACCAGGTAGCGTTTCAACAGTGCCCTTTGCCTTGAATTTGCGAATGATGCTTTCTATGGTCTCTCTTGGTATGTTTAACATCTTTGCAATCTTCTTATAGCCATTGCCCTTCCTGTGAAGAGTAATCACCTCTTCTCTTGTCTTCCTGGACCATTCTCTTGACTTCACCATCTTTGTAACCACACCAGTAAATGTCTAGAAGGAGCTGAGTATCACAGTCATTTTAAAGCTGCCTAATTGGTGCTTATTATGCTTTATTGCGCTCTGTGACATCCACAGGTGTTTTCAATACCTGATTGAAAACACTTGAATGAACCGCTGTTCTTCAGAGTGGTAGTCTTTAAGGGGTTGAATAATTGTGTCAATGAAGAATTCACAAAAGAAACATTTACTACTGTATTACAAAACCAATTGATGTCATTTTAGTTGCATATGGTTCTTTAAAAAGTCCTTGTAGGATTTCATTCTGAATACAATTACAAATGTACACTAAATTCCCTAAAACCCTTTACAGCATTGGGGGGTTGAATAATTTTGAACACAACTGTATATCAATGTGTATCTTCGATGTATTACTGCCACCTAGTGGCTATAGTCAGTATTTATCAGTGCTGATGATTGCATAGAGAAACAGATCTGCAGTGCTCCTTTTCAGTTCCGCAGGTCTTTATCTCCTCGGATTAAGCAAAGGAAACATACATAGCGCTTACTGTGGCATAAAATAAGATGTGTAATCACAATGATTTAAAACTCACGTGATTCAGAGCCTATGGTGTGACCAGGCTCATTTCTTTTCACTTTTCCGGTGATCGGTCCATCAAGGTGACCGGTGTCCCTTCTTTCCCGCCTCCGGTGTTCACGTCTGCTGCAGGGGTTTGTCTATCACCTCCGGGTCCTTCTAGTTAGTATACTAAGGCTAGGGGGGGGGGCGCGCCGGCTGCTCCGCTGCGCAGTAATCACAGGATTCGGAGTTTAAGCAGTTAAAGATATATAAAATTAGGTAAATGGGTATCCAGGACGCGTTTCGCCTTGTGGGCCTCCTCTGCTGGATAATCCTTGTATTTCTGAAGTCTGTCTTTTATACAATGTTCGGTAGTCACATCATCCGATTGGTTCTGGTTGGTTTCACTTTTGATTTTCGCGCGGGTTTAGTGCGCATGTGCATGAGGTTCGATGAGATTGGACAGGTCACATGATGATTTCAGACCTATAGGCATGTTCCTTTGTGTTCTATCGGGAGATGATGCGTACTGCTAATATCTCGGTGTGCGGTTTCGTGTCCCGGTGAGTCTGGAGACAGATTTATTTTTGAGGGGGAAAAACACTCCTAATGCATCTATTTTCGATGAATATGTGGCCACAATCCTTGCCAAATTCTGGTGACAGATATTAAAATCTGCCCGCGGAGTGATGAAAGGAATCGTTGGTTTATTCTTGAGTGCTTAATTATGTGGGCAAATAAACTCTCTTTTTGGTATCGGTCTATTCGTGGTGTCCTTGTGAGTGGATGTATCCAGATGTAGATACCATTCCATATCTGCTGTACTCATGGTGGGGCATAATGGATACTTTTTAAGGATATTTTTATGTAATGTCTATGTTGCGTTTAATTGTCGATTTTAGAAGTAGTTTCGGTTAATTATGTGGACTTGGTTAGATAGGAAGATACAATGAGGGGGAGGGGGAAGGGAGGGGTACGAGAGTCCAATGGAAGGGAGCTACCAGTCGCCTGATTTGTAGGAGGAGGGGAACCTAGTTGGTACATTGACTGCTCTATAGATGGTGGGAACGTTTCGACAGTTTTAAGGAATAGCATGAGTATAATTTTATAAGAAATTACATAATTCAAAGTCCATATTAAGGCCTTTTGGGTATAGGGTGTCAAATTCATAAATGCATCTCATTTCCTGTTGTCCGATTCGTTTGGGTAGGTCACCGCCTCTTCTTTCGTTCTGTATTCTTTTTATCGCCATGAACTTCAGGTTTTTGGGATTGCAATTATGTGCTTTTTTAAATGTGCAGGGACACTGTGTGTTTCTAAACCTTTTTCTATGTTTCTCACATGTTCCCTTATCCGCACTCCCAGGGCCCTTGTAGTTTTCCCAATGTACTTGAGTCCGCATGGGCAGATCAGAAGATAAATGACATTAGTGGAGAAGCAGGTAAGTATTTCTTTTATTTTCCATTCTCCTCTCCTGTTGGTGATTTTTTCTATGTGTCTTTTTTATTGCCTGTGCTCCTGCAGCTTATGCAATTCCCACAGCCGTAGAAACCTGTGTTCTGCTTGAAAGGGTTGGTCGTTCTCTTTGGCGCATATTCACTAGTAGTTAGTTTCGATTTGAGGTTTCGGGTCCCTCAACATACAAATCTCGGTTTTGAAGGTAGGATTTCTTGTAATATTAGATCCTCTCTGAGGATCGGCCAGAATTTCCTAACAATGCGCTTAAAGTCTTGATCTTGTTGACTATATGAGAAGATGAAAAAGACCTAAATATTCAATTAGACACAGTGTGGAGCAAGGAGGCTGTTAATTACCTGGATCTTACAATCTTTATAGAAGAAGGAACAATATGCACTAAAACGTATTTCAACAGCTATATTAGCCGAGAGAGCTGCCATCTGAATAGATGGCTAGAAGGTGTTCCAAAAAGCCAGTACATAAGGGTGAAAAGAAACTGCTCGAAAACCGAAGATTAACACCCAAGCAGCAAAACTTACCAAAGACTTTATAGAAAAAGGGTACGACCAGAACATATTGGAAAAAACCAAAGACGAGATCGCTCAGACCAACAGAATGAAATACCTCAAATACAAAGACAAGCCACTACAAGATCCCATGCAGACCGAGATACCCATCATCTTCTCATATAGTCAACAAGATCAAGACTTTAAGCGCATTGTTAGAAAATTCTGGCCGATCCTCAGAGAGGATCCAATATTACAAGAAATCCTACCTTCAAAACCGAGATTTGTCTGTCGAGAGACCCGAAACCTCAAATCTAAACTATCTACTAGTGAATATGCGCCAAAGAGAACGACCAACCCTTTCAAGCAGAACACCAGTTTCTACGGCTGTGGGAATTGCATAAGCTGCAGGAGCACAGGCAATAAAAAAAAAGACACATTGAAAAATAAAATAAATACTTACCTGCTTCTCCACGAATGTCATTTATCTTCTGATCTGCCCATGCGGACTCAAGTACATTGGGAAAACTACAAGGGCCCTGGGAGTGCGGATAAGGGAACATGTGAGAAACATAGAAAAAGGTTTAGAAACACACAGTGTCCCTGCACATTTTAAAAAAGCACATTATTGCAATCCCAAAAACCTGATGTTCATGGCGATAAAAAGAATACAGAACGAAAGAAGAGGCGGTGACCTAGCCAAACGAATCGGACAAGAGGAAATGAGATGCATTTATGAATTTGACACCCTACACCCAAAAGGCCTTAATATGAACTTTGAATTATGTCATTTCTTATAAAATTATACGCATGCTATTCCTTAAAACTGTCGAAACGTTCCCACCATCTATAGATCAGTCAATCTAGATTATGCAATGTACCAACTAGGTTCCCCTCCTCCTACAAACCAGGCGACCGATAGCTCCCTTCCATTGGACTCTCGTACCCCTCCCTTCCCCCCCTCCCCTCATTGTATCTTCCTATCTAACCAAGTCCACATGATTAAGCGAAACTATTTCTAAAATTGACAATTAAACACAACATAGACATTAGGGCTGTGCAATATTGACAAAATAATCATATTGCAAATTCTTGAATGAATATTGCGATTGCGATTTTAATTGCGATTTAGGCAATTGTGTTTGCTTTTTCAAACATGCTACATACATTTGTAGCGCTGTGTTTAAATCCTTGTTGTGGCAGTACCTATTTTTGGCCACCGGAGGGAGACAAGCGAAATGTGAGACACTGAATATTACATTGGGACTACATTTCCCGGCATGCTTTGGGAACGGACACAGGAAGTGGGTGGAGCAGGGAGAGTTACATCCTGAGCCTCTTGGAGAGAGCTGGTATAGCGCTACAGGGAGTGAGAGAGACAAGACACAGTGCTGCAGAACGTAACAGCGTCCAGGCCGGAGCGCAGGTGCGGCCCAACGGAGTTGCAGATCGGGTTACTCAGCCTTACCAAAGGGAGACCCAGTGATCCACAAGATTACCCAAGCTGCTGTTGAGGAAGCCAGAGGACCCCCGAGTAAGGAGTACCGCAGGTCGATCGTTCTGGGAGAGCAGGCGGTAAGCTGGACAAGTCGCGGCAGGAGCAGAAAGCCAGACAGCGGATCCAGAAGCAAGTAACCCCAGTCAATATCGAGCGGAGAGACGTCCTGGTCAGCGGAGCCTCAAGTATCTGGCGGATGGGTGGAAGGCCTTCCAGGCCGTTGTAAAACTCAAGTAAAGCACGCGGCTGTTTGTTTCCAATACCCACAGGGCCCCAACTTGACTAGTCGAAGACATCTCTTAAGCAATTCACTGGCCAGTTGAATATAGTACCTGGGTACCGCAACACACACACACACACACACACACACTTACATTCCGGGACTTAACCTGTGCAGGACTCACTCCCCAATCACAAGAAGGGGTTAAAGATACGTTTTTCATTATTCTTTTCCGCTGCGCGTTTTCCCGAATTACGAAGCATTGTATTTCTTTTCCGCTGCGCGTTTCCCCGAATTACGAAACCTCGTATTTCTTTTCCGCTGCGCGTTTACCGCATTACGAAGTACTGTAGATATATATACGAAAACCGTGTCATTCATTATATGCCATTTATTCAAGTAAACTATATAATTCATAAAAATCCACAACGGTGCTGGAGTGTATTTTTATTCCTAGTGCGGGGAGACTGACCCGAGGTTCAATTTCAGCGGCTCCTCCGGGAGTGAGCGCTACACGTGGGGGCTCGTTTCGGGATCCAGTCTCTGGAAAAACCGCATCTAAAGGGTTAAATATGGATCCAGACACTGTTGCCGAATGGTGTGAGGAGCACAGTAGTCAGTTAGAATATTGTATAGTCATGGATATTCCCGCAGACACTTGGGCCGAAGATCAGATTCGCCAGGCCGTGGCCGCGCTGAACCAGATCATCGGGGGTTAATCCTGGACATTAAAGAGAACCAAGATACCTCTCACACGTATGTTCTTTTTGAGTGGAGAAAGGGTGTTCCAGTGTGTTTTCAGGGCGCGAGCGTGAAGCTGACCGATGAGGTGGAAGTCCAAGTGTGTGCCACGTGGCGAATCCGCAAGTGTTCGCGCCAGTCCGTTGGCCATGATCGGGCCTGAATTTATAGTGGCTATTGGAGATTTGCTGGCTAAGTGTCAGAGAACAAGCCCTCCGACACTAACTTCGGTTATCGACGGTTGAGAAATTTTACAGAAACGTACCAACTCCGGCGGGAGAAGAAACCTTCGAAGAATGGGTGGAACAGGCGATGCAGGCTCTGGATGAGTGGGACGTCCCTGAAGCCCAGAAAAAGCAAAGGATCACCGAGAGCTTAAAGGGACCTGCGTCAGAAGCGGTGAGAAACCTAAAACGGAGTAAGAAAGACTGCACTGCTTTAGATTATTTAAACGTTCTGGAGGAAGTTTTTGGGCGAACAGAAAAGGCCGCAGAGCTGGTATATCAGTATGAACACACCTACCAGTGGAAAGGTGAGAGAATGACCGAATACATGAGGCGCCTAGATAAGATTCTGCACCAGATACTCCTCAAGAAAGGGGCCGAACCGGCCGAAGTGGATAAGATCCGAATAAAACAAATCCTCAGGGGCTCTCAACCTTTAGATCCAGTGATGTTGCAGCTGAGAAGCAGAGCAGGTAATCAAGAACTGAAGTACCTGGAACTGATCCGAGCTGTCAGAGAGGAACAGGCTTTACTGGATGAAAAATCCTTCAGGCGAGGAGAAAGAGCTTACGCGCAACCTGTGAGGCATAACGACTGTTTGCAGCCTGAAAGCGACTCGTTAGATACCTACGGATCCGACGTGGACGAGCAAGAGCATCTGATCGCCTTTAAATCCACAGAGAGGGCTGTCAAAGATTTAAACCTCTCCGAACATGGTGAGTTGCACAAAACTGTTAAGAAAGTACAAGAAGCTCAAGCTGAATTGCAACAGGCGCACGCGGAACTGTGCCGAGTATTGATGAAGGTGACAGAGATGCAGGCAGAGATGCAGAAGTTCCTTACAGGCATGCAGACAACCGGAGTTGCTGTGGCGTCTAGCCAAGGTCCTTCAAACGAATCACAGCGGGTGAATGCGCCTCCGTCTTCAAAGAAGAGATGTTTCAGTTGTGGAGAAATGGGCCATTTCAGCGCACAATGCAAGAGCCAGAAGCCTGAGGGAAATAGAGTAGAGGAGTTGTTGAAAGCCTTGGAAGGACTGTTATCTACCTCACCGGCAGGAAACGCCCGAGGGCACAAGTGAAGGAGCAACCTAGGTGCCCGAAGGTTGAAACCCGCTCCAAAAATCAAGCCAGGACTAAGAGGGCGAGAGGGCCCAAAGTCCGGCCAACCGCTGAGCCTGCCAGGACTGAAAGAGTCACTCCTTAGCATCCGGACCTACGTCATGGGGAAGCAATGCACACCCAAAACCTACACGGGCCAAGAAGAAGGCCAGGGTAACAACAACTGGGTCTAAGTGTCCTGGTGCCCCACCAAGTTTCCTGACCAGCTGATAGGTCCTTCTCCTTTTGTGCCAATCCAAGTGGAGGGAGTCTACACGAAAGCCCTGTTGGATTCAGGGGCTCAAGTGACATTGATCTACCGAGACTTCTATGAGAAACACTTGAAGCACATTCCTCTGCAGAAATTGAAGGACCTGGAAATCTGGGGTATCGGAGCGGAGAAACTCCCCTATGACGGGTATCTACAGTTGAAGTTGGAGATCGGATCCGAAGTCATCGGACAGTCCGGAGGTTGTGATGCATTGGCCATGATAGTGGGGACGAATACTGATTTGGTGCGACGTCTCCTGACACCTATCGTATTGGAAGAAGGTTCTACTCAAGGAGTACACCCAATGTTACGTCCAGTCTATCAGAGGATGGTCGAAGAACAGAAGGCAACTGCCGAAGTGGGGCGCCTATGGAGATTAGAAGGAACAGAGAAGGTTCTGCAAGCAGGAGAAGTAGCAAGCTTCCGGGCTTCAGTCAAGCTGAACGGATCGCCACCAGGTCCCTATGTGGTACTGGAAACCGATTTTAATCATGGGAGTGAAGCCGGAGTTGAAGTAATTCCTGAAATAATCTCCACTAAAGCTTTGAAAAGAACGCAAGGAAGAGTCTCAGTCAGCGTGTGCAATGTGTCTGATTCTCCAGTGGTCCTTAAAGCACGAATGCCTATCGGGCAAGTAGCGTCTGCTACGCCTCTCTCTCCTACCGATTTAGGAGGGGGAGTGGATAAAGAGATTCCAGATGAAAGATTCTACCCCAAGGACGCTCCAATTTCACCTGAATGGAAGAAACGTCTTCAGTCTCAAGTTCTAAAGTGGAGAGAATTGTTCTTGAAAGAGGAGTTCGACGTAGGCCTAGCCAAAAGTACTGAGCACCGCATTCGATTACAAGAAGACAAGCCGTTTTGTGAAAGGTCAAGACGAGTTCCGCTGGGAGACTTGGATGATCTGCGAGAACAGCTGAATGAACTGCAAAGAACCAAGGTGATCCAAGAGTCCAGGAGTCCATACGCATCTCCAATAGTGATGGTCCGGAAGAAGAATGGTTCTGTCCACCTATGCATAGACTATCGCACGCTGAATCGGAGAACCATCCAGACAATATGCTACTCCTCGGATAGAAGATGCCTTACAGTGTTTGTCTGGAGCAAAATGGTTTAGTGTACTAGACCTGCGAAGTGGGTATCACCAGATACCAATGCATCCTGAAGACAAAGAAGACTGCATTCATCTGTCCACTGGGGTTCTTTGAATTCAACAGAATGCCTCAAGGCCTTACGGGGGCTCCAGCCACGTTCCAACGGTTAATGGAGAAGACAGCCGGGGACATGAATCTGATCGAAGTATTAGTGTACCTGGATGACATAATCGTGTTCGGGAAGACTCTGGAAGAAAATGAGCAACGTTTGGAGAAGGTCTTGAAGAGGCTCCATGAAGAGGGATTGAAACGGTCTCTGGAGAAATGTCAATTCTGTCTACCGTCTGTTACGTATCTGGGACATGTGGTCTCAGCAGAAGGTGTTTCAACAGATACTGGGAAGTTGGAGGCCGTAGCTTCTTGGCCTAGACCCCGAAACGTCACTGAACTTAGATCTTTCTTGGGGTTCTGTTCCTATTATCGAAGATTTGTAGGAGGATTCGCGAAAATAGCTCAACCACTGAACAAACTCCTACAGAAGGAAAGCACAGAGGAAGGCTGCAAGGCCTCTGACCGAAACCCGTCAGCTCCAGGACCAAGGAAAGCTCGAGAGTCCATACAGGGCGAATGGACTAGTCAATGTGAAGGTGCTTTCTTGAAGCTGAAGGAGAGTCTAACTCAAGCTCCTGTTTTGACCTACGCAGACCCTCACAAGCCGTATGAGTTACATGTGGATGCCAGCAGAGAAGGTCTAGGAGGAGTCTTGTATCAAGAGTATGGTGGATTGCTGAGGCCTGTAGCGTACGTGAGCCGGAGCCTTACGCCGTCAGAGAAGAACTACCCTACCCACAAGTTGGAGTTCCTAGCCTTAAAGTGGGCAGTAGTAGACAAGTTAAAGGACTATCTGTATGGAGCCGAGTTTGTGATAAAGACGGATAACAATCCTCTTACCTACATCCTTACTACTGCGAAACTGGACGCAACAGGACATCGGTGGTTGGCCGCTCTGTCAGGGTTTCGGTTCAGCCTGAAAGATCGCCCTGGGGTGAATAATCGAGATGCTGATGCTTTATCGAGAAGACCCTACACTGCAGCAGAATGGACAGTTAACTCCAGACGGGGTACAAGCTTTGTGTCACGGAGCAGAGCGCCGGGTCAAGGGAGGGATTGAAGCGGAGGCCATAGGAGTCATGGCTGCGGCTGTTCCTGAGTTCTACTGCAACCCTACGCAACTGAGGGATGAAAGTCTACATACCTTTTCAAAACAGGACCTGAAAGCTGATCAGGCCAGAGACCCTTTAATTGCATTGACCATAAAGGCCCTAACTGCGAACCAGCAGGAAATTCTGCTGACCAATTCCCCAGATGGAGCCAGATTGGTCTACAAAGAGTGGGAACGGTTGAAGATGTTGGATGGGGTGGTCTACCGAAGGGGCCCCTCAACCAATGCTGAAGAGACCCAACAGTTATTCCTTCCCACTAAACAGAGTGTGCTGCGATTGCTACATGAGGAGCATGGACATTTGGGTGCTGAAAGGACTTTTAAGCTGGTGCGAGACAGGTTCTATTGGCCTTGCATGAGAGCTGAAGTGGAAAGTTATTGCCATTCATGTCTGAGGTGTATTCAGAGGAAGACCCTACCGACCCGAACCGCTCCAATGAGCCATCTGCAGAGTCAGGGACCCATGGATTTGGTGTGCATTGATTTCCTGTGCTTAGAGCCGGATGCTAGTGGGCAAGGGAATATTCTAATAGTGACTGATCACTTCACCCGTTACGCCCAAGCTTTTTCCACGAAGGACCAACGCGCTCCGACAGTAGCCAAGGTTCTAATGGAGAAGTTCTTTGTCCACTACGGCCTACCAAGGAGAATACACTCTGATCAGGGTAGAGACTTTGAAAGCCGACTTGTTGAGAAATTGTTGGAACTGTTGGGAATCCAAAAGACCCGAACTACACCATATCACCCTCAAGGTGATGCTTCAGCCTGAAAGGTTTAATCGCACGCTGCTAAATATGCTGGGGACATTGTCAAACACAGAGAAGCAGAGTTGGAGTCGTCACATAGCTACTCTGGTGCATGGCATATAACAGTACGGAGAGTGATGCCACTGGATACTCACCGTACCGTCTTATGTTCGGAAGAGAAGCTCGACTGCCGGTTGATTTGGCGTTTGGGTTATCTCTAGACCAGACGTCGGTAGCTTCCCATAGAAATTACGTGGATAGACTTCGAAAGAATCTGGCCTCTGCGTTTGAACAGGCCCGTTTGACCTCAGGACACAGGGAGCAAAGGAACAAAAGGAACTATGACTTAAAAGTTCGGATACAGGATCTGCAACCCGGTGATAGGGTTTTGTTGAAGAACTTGGGTGCTGCTGCGAGGCTTGTTATACCGACTACTCTTTGTTTGCTGCCTGTACCGACTCATTGGCTTGTTATACCGACTACTCTTTGTTTGCTGCCTGTACCGACTCATTGGCTTGTTATAATGACTACTCTGACTTCTGGAATACCCTGAATTTGGCCTGTCCCTGTTTACGTTAAGCCCAGCTATTCTAAAGTGGCTGCACCAAACAACTCAAAATACTAATTTAGAATCATTGGCGCGTCATCTTTGGAGCAATTATTCTTTCTTGGCGTGCCATGTTCTCTCAAAGTCGACATAAATCCTGAAAATCACTTGTCAAATTACCAAAAAACTAAATAAAAATGCTACATATGGGGTACCGTTGAATTCGTAACACATTGCCGAACACAAATATCAATGTTATAGGCCAGTAAAAGGTTGACCGAGCAGGATATTAGCAGCAAAATTGACAGTTTTCGTGTAAAACAAATGCAAAACACAATCTTGAAAACTAAGTGTGGCCAGGGTTTGTGACCAAGTGTCTACTATACAAAACTGGACATACCCCATTTTCAACACTCTGGGTTGTCTACTTCTCAAAATGATTGCCATGTTGGGGTACTTTTTATACCTGGGCTGCCATACCCTCTCAAATTCAACCTAGGCCCAGCAAACCAATCTGGCAAATTTCAAGTTGTAAAACCTGAAATGGGCAAACTCTACATTTGACCGTGTAACTTTCCAAAAAGTAAATAAAAATGCTACATATGGGGTACCGTTGAATTCGTAACACATTGCCGAACACAAATATCAATGTTATAGGCCAGTAAAAGGTTGACCGAGCAGGATATAGCAGCAAAATTACAGTTTTCGTGTAAAACAAATGCAAAACACAATCTTGAAAACTAAGTGTGGCCAGGGTTTGTGACCAAGTGTCTACTATTACAAAACTGGACATACCCCATTTTCAACACTCTGGGTTGTCTACTTCTCAAAATGATATGCCATGATGGGGTACTTCTCAAACCTGGGCTGCCATACCCTCTCAAATTCAACCTAGGCCCAGAAAACCAATCTGGCAAACTCTACACTTGATCGTGTAACTTTCCAAAAAGTAAATAAAAATGCAACATGGGGGTACTGTGAACTCGTAACACATTGCCGAATACAAATATCAATGTTATAGGCCAGTAAAAGGTTGACCGAGCAGGATATTAGCAGCAAAATGACAGTTTTCGTGTAAAACAAATGCAAAACACAATCTTGAAAACTAAGTGTGGCCAGGGTTTGTGACCAATGTCTACTATACAAAACTGGACATACCCCATTTTCAACACTCTGGGTTGTCTACTTCTCAAAATGATATGCCATGTTGGGGTACTTTTTATACCTGGGCTGCCATACCCTCTCAAATTCAACCTAGGCCAGAAAACCAATCTGGCAAACTCTACATTTGATCGTGTAACTTTCCAAAAAGCAAATTAAAAATGCTAAATGGAGGGTACCGTTGATCTCGTAACACATTGCCGACCACAAATATCAATGTTGTAGGCCAGGAAAAGGTGACTGAGCATGATATTAGCAGCAAAAATAACAGTTTTTGTGTGAAAAATGCAAAACACAAACATGAAGACCAAGTTTGCGACTAAGAGACTACTATAAAAAAACAAAACGTACACCATTTGGAATAGCCTGGGTTGTCTACTTTTCAAAATGGTATGACATGTTGGGGTACTTTTCATACCTGGCTGCCATAACCTCTCAAAGTCAACATAGGCCAGGAAACCAATCTGGCAAATTTCAAGTTGTAAAACGTGAAATGGGCAAACTCTATATTTGACCCTGTAACTTTCCAAAACCTCCTAAAACCTCTACATGGGGGGTACCGTTGAACTCGTAAGACCTTGCCGACCAGAAATGAGTTTTTTAGGCCAGTAAAATGTCGAGGGAGCATTTATATCATCGGTAAAAGAACAGTTTTTGTGTGAAAAATGCAAAACACAAACATGAAGACCAAGTTTGCGACTTAGAGACTACTATAAAAAAACAAAACGTACACCATTGGAATAGCCTGGGTTGTCTACTTTTCAAAATGGTATGACATGTTGGGGTACTTTTCATACCTGGGCTGCCATAACCTCTCAGTCAACATAGGGCCAGGAAACCAATCTGGCAAATTTCAAGTTGTAAAACGTGAAATGGGCAAACTCTATATTTGACCCTGTAACTTTCCAAAACCTCCTAAAACCTCTACATGGGGGGTACCGTTGAACTCGTAAGACCTTGCCGACCAGAAATATATGTATTTTATTTCATTTAATGCTAAGTGTACAATGTCATTCACACTAAAAATACAATGGAGAACTTTGAAAATTGCAAAATTTCCTTTTTTCTCATAGTTTTTAGGGTTTTTTTCATACTATAATATATTTTATATATAAATCTTTGATGGAAGATGAAAGCCCTATTTCTCCTGAACAAAATGATATATAATAAGGGTGGGTACACTTAATATGTAAGAGGTAAATTATGGTTGAACAGCGAATAGCTGAAATTCTACTTTTAGAAGTGTTCAAAAGTGTTCCAAACTTGTAAAATTACTCCCGTCCTTAAGGGGTTAAGGGCATCGCCAAAGCGGTACTAGCCCCCGCCATCCCATGTTGTCAAAGTTAATCAAACAAAAGAGGAGCCGATCTCCGGAGGCCTGCGATCATGTTTACATTCGTGAGTATGAGTCAGCGCTACGCGCCATGTATTAGCGTCGTTCTGGTTGTCAAGGCAACCATGACGCCATGCCTGAGGTCGGACCAAGACACTGCTTGCCTGGTCCCGCCCCTCACCACCTCGTAATCGAATCGGGAACATCTGCGGGGAAAACAAAAACACACTACCCTCTTTAAAAACAAAAAATAAATGTACAAGTAACAACCGATGTATTTACACCGATCAACGCCGCCAGGCAAAACTTAGATCTTATTAGGCCTCGTTAATCGTTGAATATGTACGTTTCATCGATGACATCTTTGTAATATGGCGGGGTACGGTAAATGAAGCAAGGGAAATTGAGCAGTGTATAAACAGTTTAGATACACCCATTAAGGTCACCAGTACAGTGAATGAATATTCCATAAATTTTTTAGATGTGAGGGTATTCAAAAAAGACAACTGCTTACAATACTCCTTGTTTTCTAAGCCTACAGACCGCAACACTTTGCTCCACGAGCAAAGTGCACACCCAGAGCATTTGAAGCGATCGTTGCCCTATTCCCAGCTTTTGAGGGTCATAAGGAACAACAGCGATGTGACCACTAGGGAGGAACAGATTTCTGACATGTGTCGGAAATTTGCCTCTCGGGGTTACTCTGAAACAGTACTTACAGCTGCCCTGGAGAGAGCGAGAGCTCCCAGGAAAGAAAAAAGTGGGTTGGATAGATTTAAATTTCCCCTCACCTTCGATACAGTTTCGAATAAAATCACCTCAGTGGTGAGGAGGAACTGGTCGGTCCTGGAAAAGGATCAAAACCTGCCTGAGACATTTAGACACAAACCGATGTTTTGTTATCGCAAAAACCGTAGTTTGAAAGATCTTTTGGTGAGGGCGGATCCCATTAGAAGTTATGATCAAAACCAAAATCAATTTAAAAATTTAGGATGCAAAAGGTGTTTAGGCTGCGTTACCTGCGGCCATATGATCCCCTCAAAAGAATTCAGACATCCCCACACAGGGAAGCGATATTTTAGAAGACATCTTATCACTTGCAGAACTGAGTTTGTGGTCTACAAAATCTTATGCCCTTGTGGCCTTGCCTATGTGGGCAAGACCACAACCCAGCTCTGTGAGAGAATACGCAATCATAGATCTAACATCAGGATTGCGTATAGGGACGGCAGGTCGGACAAGCCGGTGGCTCGACATTTCTTTCAATGTGGCCACCCCTTGACTTCATTAAAGTTTCTGGCGATAAATCATGTCCCTCCTCCGAGGAGAGGGGGTGACAGAGCCCTAATCATTTTACAAAGAGAGGCACAGTGGATCTACAGACTGGACACTGTTTTCCCTCGGGGATTAAATGAGAGGAATGTCTTTTCGGCTTTTTTGTAATCTTTTGTAATCTCGAGTAATAACAATAAATAGATGCAAATAGGAAGGCCTAATAAGATCTAAGTTTTGCCTGGCGGCGTTGATCGGTGTAAATACATCGGTTGTTACTTGTACATTTATTTTTTGTTTTTAAAGAGGGTAGTGTGTTTTTGTTTTCCCCGCAGATGTTCCCGATTCGATTACGAGGTGGTGAGGGGCGGGACCAGGCAAGCAGTGTCTTGGTCCGACCTCAGGCAAGGTGTCATGGTTGCCTTGACAACCAGAACGACGCTAATACATGGCGCATAGCGCTGACTCATACTCGCGAATGTAAACATGATCGCAGGCCTCTGGAGATCGGCTCCTCTTTTGTTTGATTAACTTTGACAACATGGGATGGCGGGGGCTAGTACCGCTTTGGCGATGCCCTTAAGCAACACCCTGTAATGTTGTTACGGCAGTAGGGTTAACGTCATTAGATGGTGCCCGATGTTGATCCTCATATGTAAATGATGGCCGTTCTGTCCTATTGGTCAGTGGGTTACTTCTGTGGGGGGGACTTGTGATTATTGTTTAATTAGGGTGTCTATTTAAATAGACAAAGTTTTTTGGTTTTATATGTGTTTGTCCTGATGAAGGCTCTATGTTGAGCCGAAACGTTGACTCCTGGATTTATTAAAGAAAGATCATTTTGGAAAACACCATGAGTGCTTGCATCCTTGCCATCCTACATTGATTTTAGCCTTTGCTGAAGCACCGGGTGAGAGTGGAACCCCGCAGTGAACCGTGAGTGTAAAACCTTCGTGTACATTATATATATATATATAATAAAACTAGCATTTTTTTTTTTTCCAGTTGGCGGGGTAATGGAAATCTTGGGTGAGTTCCCTCACTTTTCCCAGGACTTGACCCCTGAGCAAACCAGATCTCCCGCAGCTGGAGGCTGTGCTGCAGGACCAATTCACAGAGGTAGAAAAGTGGATCAAAGATTGCAAACACCCCATCTATGTGTCAGGACAAAATCAAATGGCACGCTGACCACAGTCACTTCTCTCAAATATCTAGGTATGTGGTTAGACCCAAATCTATCCTTTGGCCCCCACATCGAAAAGCTCTCATTTAAACTTTACCCCAAACTAGGTGCCCTGTACAGAAACAAATCCTGCCTGAGCCCCGCGGTAAGAAAGCAGATTGTACAACAAATGCTTATGCCAGCTATTGAATACGGAGATGTAGTGTATGCAGCTGCCCCGCAAACACACCTCCAAAACTTACTACATTGTATAACTCATTCTGTCGCTTTGTGCTACAATGTAACTACATGACCCACCATTGTGACATGTTAAAACAACTAAACTGGCCGTCGCTGGAATCTAGACGCACTCTTCACCTTTCCAACCTGGTGTTTAAGAGCTTTTCTGGGACGCTACCACCCTACCTGAATAGGCTGCTTCCCTCAGCAGTTCCCTCATCCTAGAACCTCCGATCCAGGACCAGCACCTTACTTGCAATACCACAATACAAAAAGAAAGTGGCTCGATCCTCATTTTCCTACAGAGCACCACAATTATGGAATAACCTCCCAGATGCCATCAAATCTTCCCCCAGTCTAAAGTCCCTTAAGAGCTCCCTATTAACATACCTCAATAAGGAATGCACCTGTAAACATGTAACATAGTGACTACATTTCCTACATATTTATTTTCTGTTAATCTGTATTTGTTTTGTGTTAAGATCTTGCATTTTACTACTTTGTATTTCTGTAACCATGTTCTTGAACCCAGGACCTATTTGAAAACGGGAGAAATCTCAATGTATCCTTCCTGGTAAAATCCTTTATAAAATAAATAAAAATTTGATGGGAATGTTCTAGAATTAGGCCTTTCTGGTCACATATTAGGGGTAATCTGAGACGATATTTGAGATTTTTCCCATTATATGTTGCTACTTTGCCGATATACCGATAACAGGGCTTTTTTTCTGCGAGTATGCGCCAGTTCTGAACTGGCAGGGCAGACACTCCTCCGTTGAGTTGCATGCAGAGGAAGTCTCCAGCCCATGGACGAAGTTCTGCTGTTCGGCGCCAATCGCAGAGTTTTCCTGCAGGGGGCTTACATCTTGGATGTTAGCTGCCTGCCGGACCTATGCCCACCCACTGACCTCATCAAGCATGGGCGGAATGGCAATTCCCAGTGGGGGGGGGGGGGAGATACGGTGCTTCAAAGGACCCCTGTATCTCCTGAACCATAAATATTAGAGGGTCAAATGAGGCATCAATGGAACGGCCAGAGCATGACCAGTGTAAAAATATTTTTTTTTACTTCATTTTGTTTTTCCTAATGCAGCACTTTTCCCTATTAAATTATAAAGTGAACAATGATGCTACACTGTGGAGCTCTGTGATACAATAATGTGCGCTGTGTATGAGTGTAAGTTTTATTGCTGTGGAGCACTGTGATACGCTCATACACTGTGCACTTTACTGTGGAACTCTGCGATATGCTCATATACTAGCCTTATCTCCTGGTGTCCCCGAACCCTCTTTTTAGTGCCCTCCCCACCCACCCCCGGAAAAAGGCTTACATAACAAATGATATAAAGAAAGTTGTTGTTTTTTTTCTTTAGGTATAATAAAAGTAAGCTAGGAGTTCCATTTTGGTTCTGAATACACAATCAATTTGACAAATATGCTGTATACCTTCCAAACTGCTATACCCACAATGTAAGTAATGTTGAAATGTCATACAATGTGCAATACGAATGTACAAACAAAACCCAAAAATAACTTACTGGAAAGCCTTGAGTAATTGGAACATCAAAATTAAAGACAAGAACCTGGGCTCTGAAACGGGTGCATGCTTTTATAGGATCATTTGGGCTGCAAAACACACAACCAACACTGCAAAAATAGAAAACAGCATTGTTAAAATTATCAGCCTACAATGCATATTTTGAAACTGTGCCAATAACAAGAACAAAATAGAATATTATACCTAAAATTTTAACAAATCTGAAATATGAAATGTAAAAGAGTTGAAGGGAAAAAAAAAAATATCTAAATAATTTGTCATAAGAAAACAATCTTACCATAAGCTCTATTTCCAGAGTTAAAGTGAAAATACATGACGGGCCTGGCATCTCCTTTATGTCAGGAAGTTACGTCCAAAAGATGCAAGTTTAAAAGTTCTAGGTCAACCCCCCCCCCATTAAAAAAAAAAGAAAACAACACTTTTTTTTTCTTTCATGTAACCTGGTCATGTTCGGCATCATTGGAAAGGCAATGCTCTGGCCTTTTTGATTGATACCAAACATGTCCCTCTAGCTCCCTATTGGCACTTAAGGTTCATACAGTATGCACAATTTAAAGTGAGTTTCTATATTAATGTCTTCCATGTATTTATATTTGCACATATACACCTTGTATTATAACATTCGGTGTTGCCTTATATTCTCTGACAGTCACTTATCAGTACGCTAAGAATATATCATACAGTTTATAATTCTTAAAGGGTTTTTGGGAAAAACAAAAACGTATAAACAAATAAGAGTTTTTTGAGGATGTTTCATAAAGCAATCCCGTAATTTTAAATGCTATGAAGTGTGACAGAGGTAAGTAAAGACTTCTTAAATAGATATAGTCATATATAGATCTTACATAGTACAGGAGGGGTGGGGTCGCGCCTATTCCCCGATGGGGCGGCGGCAACCACCAGATGTATCCAGTCCAGCAACATGTATAACATTTTTTTTTTTTTTTAAAATGTCATCTGCGCTTATTCCCATTATTAATGGTCATTAATAGAAACCAAAAGCCTCTGTTTTGTTTCCCACGGTATAATGGGAATAAGCGCAGATGACATATTTTTCATATATAGATCTTACGGTGATAACATTACTAATATGATTACATAGTCCATGTAGTTCGGTACCATCCTTTAGTCCTTATGAACCAATTATGTTCTTTTAAATACTCGTGTTTTTTCCTTCTTTGTATTCCGTGATGTTTTCACGCTCCTCCGCTCTTCTCTTTTCCTATATGCAACTCAAAGGTAGGGAGGGGAAGACATATACCCCATAGTGTATACTATATATATACGTATATATGTATAGCGTGATATATGAAAACTGCTCACCTTATTCGGAGCCACCTGCTGGTAAGCTTAATAACAATCACCTTGTGTTTCCTTGCTACCTAGTCTAGCATTGGGGTGGGCAATCTATGGCAAAGACTCATAAAAGGCTTTTTTTCTCAATAAGCTAGCCAATGTACATAACCTTCAGTTCTGAATACAATACTATTAGCAGGGAATGCCGCATCTAAAAAAAATGAAGTAACTGCTGTATTATAGGTATGTCAGTTCAGGGGACTGTACAGCATTCTGTTACAAAGGTCCAAGTAGTAAATTCAATGTTCCTGTTTGAATGGAACTTGGTTTCAAAAAACGTTTCATTAACGAATATAGTCAATTCAGTCCAAAAATAAAACCACTGGACTGCAACAGCCAACACCCTTCTGCAATGTTCTGAAAATAATGTGCCCTTACTTGATTTTGATGATATCCATGCCAGTTAGTATGAGACCGACATGATCTCCTGCCGCTGCCCAATCAACTGCTTCATCATGTAATGTAATTCCTAGAAATAAGCAAAATAAAAAGACATCAGTAAAATTGTACTAGTAAAGGAATCCTCAGATTTCACTATGACTGTCTGGTGAGTAGTCTAGTGTTATGAACATTTGAAAGCTAAGCAAATTTCTTAACTTACTCCTTTACTTCAACCTTAATACATGGCCTGTAGATTAAATAAGGCAACTAAAACGTTCAAAGATAGCATCCTAAACAGCAGCATAGGGGTCATTATTCACCGATTCATACATATTTTCTGGTCCCACATCCAGCACTACTTCATCAGAAAACAAAAATTAAGATTCTGTGCCCAATTTTATTTCAAACATATTAATTGATGCTTTTAAGATAAACTTTTTTATGCAGTTCCATACTCACTGGCCACGTTATTCGATGCACCTGTTAAATTGCTAATCAGCCTATCACATGGCATCAACTCCATGCATTTAGACATCTAGACGTGGTGTACATCAGTGTTTCTCTACTCCAGTCCTCAGGACCCAGTAACAGGCCAGATTTTGCAGATCACCTTGGGGAAATGCAGACTGAATCCTGCAATTGAAATATATATATGAAGGGGTGGATCTGCAATGACAATGAGAACGTAATGGTGCAGTAAATTAACAACCATGTACAAAATAGGCCCCCTAGGACCTCACTCACTGAATAGTAGAGTATATAAAAGGCACATCATGTATGTATCCAGCGAACCATTCAGGTAACCAGGTATCCCAAGACCAAAGAGTTCCAGAAGGATCACCAAAAATCAACGTATTCAGTAAAGTTGATTTATTCGCACATTCCAACGTGTTTCGTCCTATAAGTACTTCATCAGGGAATGATATGTAGTAAAAAACATTTATACACAATAAATTTTGCGGGCTAATACAACAATTATCCTATTGGCGAGTGTCTGGAGGCTTTTGGAACCGGACGACCAATCGGAAAGTAGTGGGTGTGGTTGAGAGTCGAATCAGAAAACAACCCTCTGGGCTCGTGTGTCTGTCTGCTTTAAAATCTTCATTTGCCCTTCCGATCATCATTTCCTGTGATCCAGCTCACACAAAGCTCCGGATTTCCGGTGTTCTCAGGTATCCAGGACCGGTCGCCATCTTAGTGGAGGAAAAGACTCGCCCCATTTTAGGCACAAAGTCCGCTGCGCTGTGAAGAGGTATTGCCTCTTGGCTCAAAAACGATGGATATACAAACAGAAAAATGCAGAGTATTAAAAGCGAAAACGGAAAAAACAGCATTGTATTAAAAACGGAATTGTATTTAAATCACAAGGTACAGAGTGGTATTAAGACAAGGAAGGTAGAAGATATATGAAGGTATAATAAATTCTAAGTGGGCCATCTTCCACATATAAATTCTTAAATGTAGTTCTTAAGATCTAGGTCCACATTTAATGCCCCATTCCTCCGAGTACCCAACCTATGAATCCGCTCTGTTTCTTTCCTTGCTAAAGTTCTCAGATCATCCCCTCCCCTCCAGTTACGTTCTATAACATCTATGCCAATACATCTAAAATCTTTAAAATGAAAAAAAAGGGCAGTTGTTACAGTGCACTGGAACACTGTGATCCAGTTTTTTTCTCCTTATATTGCCCAAATGTTCCATTATTCTAACTTTAAATTCCCTGGTGGTGCGACCCACATATTGGGCCCCACATGGAGATTCGAGTAAATAAATCACTCTTTTGGTATGGCAATGTATGAACTGATTAATAGTGTAATTAGTGCCTGTAATGTTTCTTTTAAACCCAAGAGTTTTTTTGGGTTGATACATGTAAGCCTTACAGCCTCCACACTTGTTGAACCCCTTGGGTTTCTCCAAGCCAAAGAGTGTTTTTTGATGGTGAACCTCTGATGTTGGTAAAATACTCGGTGCCAGAATATTATTAAAACTCTGTGCTCGTTTAAAAATGGAGGGTAGGGGATAATCTGAGAACTTTAGCAAGGAAAGAAACCGAGTGGATTCATAGGTTGGGTACAATACAATGCTGTTTTTTCCGTTTATAATTTTTCGTTTTTAATACTCTGCATTTTTCTGTTTGTATATCCATCGTTTTTGAGCCAAGAGTGCGAATAAATCAACTTTTACTGAATACGCAGATTTTTGGTGATCCTTCTGGAACTCTTTGGTCTTGGGATACCTGGTTACCGGAATGGTTCGCTGGATACATTACATTACTATTCAGTGTGGTCCTATTTTGTACATGGTTGTTAATTTACTGCACCATTACATTCTCATTGCAGATCCACCCAGTCATATATATATTTCACTTTATTCTTTGTGACGTCAATCGGAGGAGACGCCGGGGTGAGAGCAGCTTTCTTGTAAACCAGTACCACTCTACTTGTTTTTGAATCTACCTAGCAGCTAATTATATCACCTGTGCTGTGCTTCAGATATCTAGCAATCATGACCTGTATTGGGTCCTGAGGACTGGAGTTGAGAAACCCTGGACTGTAGACTACTTGAAGTTCAAAACGAGCATCACAATGGGGAAGAAAGAGGATATGGGTGACTTTGAACATGGTGTGGTTGTTGCTGGCAGACAGGCTGATCTGAGTTTTTAAAAAACTGCTAATCTACTGGGATTTTCACACACATACATCGAGGGTTTACAAAGAATGGTCTGAAAAAGAGAAAATATCCAGTGAGCGGCAGTCGTGTGGACAAAAATGCCTTATTGAGGTCAGAGAATGGGCAGACTGGTTCAAGATGATAGAAAGACAACGGTTACTCAAATAACCACTGTGTGCATAACACCATATCAGAACGCACAACACGTCGAATTTCGCAAGATATGGGCTATTGCAGCAGCAGACCATCCCAGGTGCCACTCCTGTCAGTTAAGTACAGGAAACAGGATTTTAGTAGACCCCAAACCCTGTGTTTGATCCTATGTGATCTTTATTTCCCTTCCATCACATCCCCACCCTGCATACACAAATACCTCTCAACGATTTCTCCTGGACTTTGTTCCCGCCCTCCCCCCTCCACGGTTCTCAGAGAATCAATCACATGACCACTGTCTATCAAATTTTATTTCACTACATCCTCTACCACTCTTATTCACTTCTACCCATAAGCATTCTCTATAATGTTTCTCTCCATATCACTACTCTTTTCTTCGCTCTTGCATTTTAAGCATGCCCTCTCCTTCTATATACCTATTCCACCTTGCAATCTCCTTATTTCTCCCTCACTCCTCTCAACACAAGTCCTGTCTTCACTGTCTATCCTTGTTCTCACATACTCTGGTTACGGTCTCCATCATGCACCCTGAACTAAAAATAAAAAAAATAAATAAAAAAAAAAAATCACTCACTCTTTCACCCGCTCTCCCTATTATTCAACTTTTACTTCTGCTCGCCACTGATGTCTGGCCCTATCCTTACTACTCAGTCTGCTACTAGGAATCCTGCTAATCTTGTCCATATTCCCTCCACTGCTCTCCCATTACACTGTGCCCTCTGGAATGATGCTCTGCTTGCAGCCACACAAAATCTTCCTTTATTCACGACCTTTAGATCTCTTGTTCCCTCCACCTCCTAGCTCTCACAGAAACCTAGCTGTCCCCTTTCAACACTGCTACCCCAGTCTTCCTATCCTATGGTGGTCTCCAACTGTCTTACACACAGAGAGATCCAGATTAGGGAAGAGCCGAACACCCCTGTGTTCGGTTCGCATTCAAACAATTTCGAAAGTTCGAACACGAACCGAACTCAATGCAAGTCAAAAGTTCGGTTTTTAGAGTGCCCACCAAGAGGGCATATATGCAAGATATTTGCCATAAAAGGTGTATGGGGGCCCAGGAAACAAGGACAAAAAGTTTTAAAAAAAAAAACGTTTTTAAAAAAGGGACAGTGAGTTTTCCATGAAATAAGGGTAAAAAATAAAAACAAAAAATTCCTTCAAATATCGTGCCTAGGAGGTCCCCATAACCTGCCCGTGAAGTGGCGGATTTGTAGGACGTATAGAAACATTTAAAAACAAAAAAAATTACATTTCAAATAATGGGTTAACGGTTTTCCTTTAATCAATTCATAAACAACTGCTTGGGGTGGCAGTCTGTATTAAAAGGGGAGACCTTTTTGGACGCACAGAACAAGTTTAGTGATTTTTTGGCTAAATTATGGTGAAACTTATGCAGGCTTTGGATGAAAGTAACAATAGGTGCTTTAAAATTGGGCCTTTAGTGTCGACAACAGTGCCGTCACACCGTAACCCCTCTGTGGTATTGTGGAAGAGTGCAGGGTTGGACCCTGCGTTCCACAAAATTAAAATTATATAAATCTGGTACAGGCGTCAGTGCACCCAAATATTGTGCCTTTCATGGCAGCAAGTGCCTTCACACCGTAACCCTTTCGTGGTATTATGGAAGAGTGCAGGGGTGGACCATGCGGTCCTATATTAAAAAGATATGAATCTGGTAAAGGCGTCAGTGCACCCAAATATTGTGCCTTTGGTGGCAGCAAGTGCCTTCACACCGTAACCCCTCTGTGGTATTGTGGAAGAGATCAGTGGTGGAGGTTTTATGAATGCAGAAGACATCCCAGATCTATTCCATTACGTCAGCATCAGGGGATTGATAGCTGCTGATCCAGGACTGATTCATTTTTATAAATGTCAGCCGGTCTACAGAGTCGGTGGACAGACGCACTCTTTTGTCTGTGACAAAACCTCCAGCGGCACTGAACGTCCTTTCAGAAAGCACGCTGGATGAAAGGCAACCTAGTAGCTGCATAGGATATTGGCTAAGTTCTGGCCAGTGATCCAATCTCAACACCCAGTAAGCCAGTGGATCATCTGCTGGAAAGGTATCCAGGTCTGCTCTTGCCCCAAGGTAGTCCTGCACCATACGGTGAAGACGCTGGCAATGGGTGCCAACATTTGACGTCCCTGGGCGTCGTGGACTAAAAAAAATTTAAAAAGGCATCAGTCAAGCGGCCCCAGCCTTCACCTCTATTACTCTGATGATCCGCAGCCTCAGAAGCACCTGTGTCATCACTTGTGTAACACCTTTCCAGGCACTGGTAGGTTACCAAGTGTCGCTTTAAAGCGTCCGCAAGTTTTTTCATCCTGTGCGGGCAGGATGAGCTCTGCAACTGTACCCTTGTATCGTGGATCAAGAAGGCTTGCCAACCAGTAATGATTCCTCTCCTTGATAGCACGAATCCTGGGGTCCTTTACCAGTCTTTGCAGGATAAGGGAGCCCATGCAGTGTAGGTTGGAGGTGGCATTAGCTTCCAAGTCTTCCTGGTCAATGAGGAGGATGACCCCATCGTGCACTTCCTCCTCCCAGCCACGTACTAGTCCTTGGGTTTCTGGGCACACAAAACCCTCCCTTGAGGGATCCCCACCTTCAATGCCCCCACTACTTAAATATTCCTCATCCTCCTCCTGTCTTATCTGAGGAGGACGCGCTGGAATGCTGTCTGCGGAAAGACTGGGGCCTTCAAAGCTAGGGAAGGCCTCCTCTTCCTCCCGCTGCTCTGCCTCTAGAGCCACATCTATAATTCCCCGCAGAGTGTGCTCCAGCAGGAACACTAAAAGAATTGTGTCACTGATGCATGCACTGTCCCTGCTCACCATCCTCATTGCCTCCTCAAATGGTGACAGTACAGTGCATGCATCCTTGATCATCAGCCACTGCAGGGGGGGAACCAAGTTGACCTGAACCTGTCCTTGTGCCATACTCACACAGGTACTCGTTGATGGCCCTCTGCTGCTTGTGCAGGCGCTGCAGCATTGCTAATGTCGAGTTCCACATGGTGGACATGTCACAGATCAGATGATTTGTGGGAAGGTGGAATTCTCTTTGAATTTCTTCCAGACGAACACTTGCTGGGAATGACCGTCTGAAGTGGCTACAGACTTTTCTGGCCTGGCTGAGAAGCTCTGCAAGCCCTGGGTACCTGGTTAGGAAACGCTGTACCACCAGATTTATGACGTGTGCTAGGCATGGTACATGCGTCAATTTACCCAGGCGTAGGGTGGAGAGAAGGTTGCTGCCATTATCACAGACGACCATTCCCAGCTGAAGCTGGCGTGGTGTTACCCATCTCTGCACCTGCCCCTGCAGAGCTGACAGAATTTCTGCCCCGGTGTGGCTCCTGTCCCCTAAACAAACCAGCTCAAGCACAGTATGGCATCTTTCTGCTTGAGCAATTGCATAGCCCCTGTCACGCGTCGGTTTAACTGCCACTTCGCCAGAGACACAGAAGGAGGAGGAGGAAGAGGGAGAGGTGGTGGTGGAGCAGACAGACCTCATACAAGCAGCTTTCTGGAGGCGTGGTGGATGAACAAGCTCTAGCACAGAGCCCCGTCTTGGATCCCTCTCAGCTGCAATCAGAGCTACCCAGTGTGCCGTGAAGGAAATGTAACGGCCCTGTCCATGCTTGCTGGACCACGTGTCTAAAGTCACATGCACCTTGCTGCTGACTGACTTTCCCAATGACTCAATAACATTGTCTTCCACGTGCTGGTATAGTGCTGGAATGGCCTTCCGTGAAAAGTAATGGCGTTTTGGAACACGCCACTGTGGTACAGCACATTCAGCAAATTCACGGAAGGGAGCAGATTCCACCAGCTGGAAAGGCAGCAGCTGCAATGCGAGTAATTTTGCTAAACTGGCATTTAGACGCTGTGCTTGGGGATCGTTGGGACTAGATTTTTTCTTACGCTGCAGCAGCTGGGGCAACATAATCTGACTGTGTAAATCTTCAGCTGATGGGAGGCTGTCACATTGTGAGGAAGGACCTGGTACATCCATTACTGTAGCATCATCCCTGTCAGTGGAGGTTGGAGTCAATGACATGGCAGGACATATAGTGGGGGTAGAGACAGGTGAGGAGGACCTACGCAAAGTTTTGCGCCAACGGGATGCGTGGCAGGTGGTCATATGTCGCCTCAAGCACGTGGTACCCAAGCGTCCGGTGTCTTTCCCACGCTTGAGCCTCATCTGACATAGATTACAAATAGCAACGGTGGGGTCTGCTGCACATTTCTTAAAGAACTCCCAGACAGCAGAGTTCCTGGATGTGTGCTTTGAGACAACAGCACTCTGCACCTGAGCAGCTCTGACATCTGATGCCTTGGACTGGCTAGTGCTATGGTTGGTCATAGAGGACGTTGTGCCTCGTGTTTGTTGTGCCTCCTCCTCACTTGACTCCTCTGTTCGATCAGGCACCCAGGTGGAGTCAGTGACCTCATCATCGTCATCACCCCCTATCTCCTCGTCACTGGAGACAACTTGGCAGTATGCTGCAGCTGCTGGGGCAACATGAGTGCCAGTTATTTGTGCGTCATCACTGGCATTCCTTTAGGTTGATTATATTCCCCTCAACCTCAGAGATTGAATCAGAGCACTGTAGTTGCTGCGCATCCTCAAGCAGCATGTCACTGTCATTGTAGTCAAAAAATTCAGCTGACTCCTCCGTGTGTGATAGTGAGGCTACGGCAGGAGTAGCTGTGGACATGGAGGCTGCATTAGAGGTTTTGGCAACTGAAGTGGATTGTAAAGCACTACAAGCCTGGCTGGCAGAGGACTCGGAGGATGAGGATGGCCTGGTTAGCCAATCCACCAAATCCTCTGTATATTGCTGCTGCTTAAGAAGACGGCCAGCACCAGTTAGAAAGGACAAGCGAGGCCCTGCAGAGGATGCACCATGTCCACGACGACCAGAGGCACAGCCTCCCGACACAGAGGCTGCTTGCCCTCTTATCTGTGTCTGGGAGCGTCTGCCTGTCCTTTTTGGTCTTTCTGACATGGTGAGCGATATATAGATTAAATATATACAGAACTCTTATTCAACTTTGTTATAAAAATTGGAGATATGCTGCAGAACTCTGATTCAACTCTGGTATAAGGATTAAAGATTTCCAGAACTCTGGTATAACTTCAGTGAGACACCCTGATAGCTGGCAGCCAGTGACAAGACACAGATTACAATTCCCAGAAACCTCCTATAAATCAACGAGACCCCTTGATGGGTGGCAGTGAGTCGCAAGACGCAGATTACCACAATTCCCAGATATTTTGTAGAAATTTCTGACCCCCCAAAATACTCGGTGGCAGTGAGAACACACGGATTATAACAATTCCCAAATATTTTGTAGAAATTACTGACCCCCCCCCCCCCAAATACTAGGTGGCAGCCAGTGAGAACACACAGATTAGAACAATTCCCAGTTATTTTGTAGAAATGAGACCCCCCCAGTAGCTGGTGGCAGACTGGAAGTGAGAACACACACTAACACAAGAACAATCTCCTCTCAAACACGTGCTGAAGCGCTGTGTGAAGCCTTATATAGTGTGCTACGGGATTTAGCTCTGTGAGCCCATGATTGAGCCGGGATTGGCATAGTCTTGAACCTGTCTTGCACCTGACCTGTGGTCAGGTGCAAGGCTGTAGCCAATTACAAGCTTCAGGCCAGTGGAAAAGTGACAGAAAAAAACAAAAAAAGGTTGAGGCCAATGGGTACTCAATTAAGGATTGAACCTTAGAAACAAGTTTACACTGAAAAAAGTCTGAACAAAGTGTTCAGAAAAAGTACCGTAATAACCATAAGAGGCTTCAAAGCATCTTGCCAAAAAACCTCCAGCTAAACTTTATTGGACACAAAAGGACATAACTATACATTTAAAAACATTAACAAAGTGATGATATGGGCGATGTTGTAATATCTGATGTAGTGACCTTGCTTAAGGTAAAGACCTGTACTAAAAGAAACAATGTGTTCTAAATGAGCATAATATCATGCAGTGAAATCTGCCGCTAAACCGCAGATGGACTAAATTTAATAGGTGTTACTTGACTCAAAAAACCTAACATATATATATATGTGTGTGTGAACATAAATAGAGGAAACCACAACTGTGTATGAATGAACCATATATAAATTGCTCGCAAATAAGTATCAATCATCAGACAATTGTCTTATAGAGATGAAATGATGTCCTTCAGAGTGATATTCTATAATTATTAGACTTCGATCGATCTTAGCTACATCATTCTGGGTTCAATTGGCAGTTTAAATTGATTCTCTTATTGATATATTGCAGATCAGATGAAAGAGAAAAAACTGTTATAATAATCTATATTGCAGTAATCATTGGAGTGATAGGCATACCAGTCGTGAATTGTTTGTACCCACTCTACATAAAATATGCTGCCGGAAGATTGAACCTAACTAACCATGATATCGTGCAGTCAAATCTGCTGAGCCATACTTCAGATAATTTTAAACCACCTAAGAGAGGATTCCTATGATATAGACAATGTGATCACAATTATTAAATACTCTGAGCAGCTCGTAATATATAGCACAACACCTGCTACAAAGATAAAGAGGTTGTTGCGGCATCAATTGCATCAATTATATTGCATCAGTTGTTAGATTGGTAGATGTACCAGACATTATGTTTTTCCCAATACACATATATACATATATACACCTTATAGTGAGTGGAAAAAGATGTAATTTTCCTTGCAATTAGGACTCGATATAGTGAAGGAATCGAGAGGAGGAACCGAAAATGAATCCGAAACAAAAAATAATTCCGATTCTTAATTCCTAATAGTCTAGTATTCCACCGTGATAATGTTAGAGGAGCAAAATGTATACTTCAAATTATTTATTAACAATAGATAGATTAGTCTCTCGTTCACAATGAGCAATTCTGCAGAGTAGTTGAAGCGTTCTGCGAGTATATTTGGTTAACCACTGCAACAGTGATTAGTTAGGGCGTCTCAACTTAATGGCACCCACACTGCTAAAGGAGACATAATTGATTCTTAGTGTTCATTCTAATTAAAAATAATTAATCTTTCTTGCTCTCAATAGTCAGTATAGTAGAATGACCAAAGCGTCTCATAGATGCAGCCAATTTCAACACTACAACAATGATTGGAACACTCATCAGGTGCAGCCAATTGAATATTGCATCGATCGTTACGATAGGATTTATAAGAGTCTGTTATGTCCAATTTGTATATCAAATATTATACATTGCTCAAAACTTTTAGACACAGGTAATAGGCAGAAAGAGAGATAATTTTGCTTATGGTTAATATTCAATATGGTGGAGAGAATAAGGAGAGGACGGCGAAAATGAATAAAATTAATAAATTGATTCTTTGCCCCTAATGATCTAATATTCCACCTCAATTGTTACCACCGCAATTAGGCCTTTCTATCAATTTCCACAAGGCAAAGTAACTGAATTATCCAAATAGAACAGAACTATTAACTTATAGTATTGCAGTTTTGAGGTCTCGAAAATTCAAATATTGTAAAGCACCACCAAGAAATTTGAACCTCTATCGATAAGATTAAATCAGAAGTTTATCCACACATAGGGTTAGCTTAGATATCCACCAATAATCAGTTATAGCATTGCAGTGGTATTAAATTATAACATTGCAATTGCAATATATCGAAAATTCAAATATTGAAAAGCACCACCAAAGAGTTTAAACCTCTATCAATAGGATTAGATCAGGGGTTTACCCACACATAGGGTTAGCTTAAGGTTAGCTTAAATATCCATCAATATTCAGTTATAACATTGTATTGGCAATATATCGAAAGATCGAGTATTTGTAAAGCACCATCAATAGAGTTAAATCTCTGTCAAAAAATAAAGATAGATCAGGGGTTTACCCACACATAGGGTTAACTTAAATATCCACCAACTGCATTACAATGGAATACATCAGAAAGATCAAATGTTTTAAATCGCCATCAAAGATTACCAGGCTGGGATGTATCCCAGAAACAAACTGTTAAAATAAAATAGTATATATTGCTCAACGCGTTTCGAAAGGTGACCCTTCATCAGGAGCGAAAATATTTTGGAAAAGTGCATTGTAGTCCATTGTGGGCGAACATGCGGCAAACACGCAGAAATGTTCGTAGTTCGCGAACATGCGATGTTCGAATCGAACTCCGAACCGATCGAACCAAACAGCTCATCCCTAATCCAGTTACCACAAGGGTGGGGGCGTGGTATTTCTACTCTCTCCAACCTACACTTTCCAGCCTATACAGTTGTGTTCAAAATTATTCAACCCCCAAAGCTGTAAAGGGTTTTAGGGAATTTAGTGTACATTTGTAATTGTATTCAGAATGAAATCCTACAAGGACTTTTTAAAGAACCATATGCAACTAAAATGACATCAATTGGTTTTGTAATACAGTAGAAAATGTTTCTTTTGTGAATTCTTCATTGACACAATTATTCAACCCCTTAAAGACTACCACTCTGAAGAACAGAGGTTCATTCAAGTGTTTTCAATCAGGTATTGAAAACACCTGTGGATGTCACGGAGCAGCAATAAAGCATAATAAGCACCAATTAGGCAGCTTTAAAATGACTGTGACACTCAGCTCCTTCTAGACATTTACTGGTGTGGTTACAAACACGGTGAAGTCAAGAGAATGGTCCAGGAAGACAAGAGAAGAGGTGATTACTCTTCACAGGAAGGGCAATGGCTATAAGAAGATTGCAAAGATCTTAAACATACCAAGAGAGACCATAGGAAGCATCATTCGCAAATTCAAGGCAAAGGGCACTGTTGAAACGCTACCTGGTCGTGGCAGAAAGAAGATGCTGACTTCGACTGCTGTGCACTACCTGAAGCGTAGAGTGGAGAAAAGTCCCCGTGTGACTGCTGAGGAACAGAGAAAAGATTTGTCAGATGTGGGTACTGAAGTTTCAGCTCAGACAATACGGCGCACACTGCGTAATGAAGGCCTCCATGCCAGAACTCCCAGGCGCACCCCCTTGCTGTCTCCAAAGAATAAGAAGAGTCGACTGCAGTATGCCAAAAGTCATGTGGACAAACCACAGAAGTTTTGGGATAGTGTTCTGTGGACTGATGAAACAAAATTAGAACTGTTTGGGCCCATGGATCAACGCTATGTTTGGAGGAGGAAGAACAAGGCCTATGAAGAAAATCTGACTTAAATCCGATTGAGAACCTCTGGTGGGACTTAAAGAAAGCAGTTGCAGTGCGCAAGCCTAAGAATGTGACTGAACTGGAGGCTTTTGCCCATGACGTAGATCGCTGCAAGACACTTGTGTCAAGCTATGCTTCACGTTTAAAAGCTGTTATAACTGTAAAAGGATGTTGTACTAAGTACTAAGATTGAATGTCACTTGGGTGTTGAATAAAACTGATAATGATGTGAGCACAGAAAAGACATTTGTGGTTATTTCATTAGAAATGTTATGTTATATTTGTCTGACCTACACGTGCCTCTTTGATTTAATTGTAAGCAAGATGACTGAATGATCAAAATCAATGTCAAACTGGCCAAAACACTCAATTTCAGTGGGGGCTGAATAATTTTGAACACAACTGTACCTCCCGTACCTTCCATCCTATTCTTCTCCTTCGAAGTCCATGCTGTCCACCTCTTCCGCCCCACACCCCTATGTTTTGCAGTAATCTACCACCCCTGGATCTCCTGGACCCTTTATGTAACATCTCTCACCCTGGCTCCCTCATTTTCTCTCCTGACATTCCATCTCTCATCCTTGGAGACTTTAACATTTCCATTGACACTCCAATTCCTTCACCTCCAAATTGCTCTCTCTTCCTCCTTGGGCCTCACACAGTGGTCTAACTTTCCTACCCACCAAACTGCAAACACTCTGGACCTTATTTTCTCCAGCCTCTGTACTATTTCCAACTTTTCTAACACACCTCTCCCCCTTTCTGATCACCACCTCCTTTCCTGGAAACTTTTAGTGCCACCAACCAGCATCCAGCTTCTACCAAGAAGGCACCTTGATGCCCTGACTCCTAAGCTACTCTCCACAGCTATCCATCCTCTTCTCCTTCCGTTCAACATCAAACTGCATGGACAAAGCCACTGATACCTACAACTCTGTCCTCTCCGTATCACTCGAACTCGCTCCTACCGCTCTTCATCCCACACGCAGGCCTAACCGCCAACTATTGCACACTAAATACACAAGATAGCTTTGTCGATGTTCCAGGGCAGCGGAATGCGGTTTGAGGAAGTCTCGCTCTTCGGCTGACTTCCTGTACTACAAATTCATGCTCCGCTCCTACAGTCTCGTTTTATCCATTGCTAAACAAACTTATTTCTTGTCCCTTATCTCATGATTCCAGATGTCTGTTTCATACTTTCAATCTGTTGATGCACCCCGCTTCCACTCAACCCTCCACAGACCTCACTACTGTCTGATTTGCTTACTATTTCACCGATAAAATTAGTAAATTTAGACTAGAATTTTCTTCACTGCCCTCCTCCATTAACCATTCTACCCCATTGACTCCCTCACTCCCTTTCCCCTCTTTTATTAGGTCTTCCTTTTCACCGTTCTCAGAGGAGGAGGTCTCAAAAGTTCTCATGTCCTACTGCCCAACCAACTGCCTGCCCCCATCCCCTCGCATCTTATTCGGTCTGTTCTACCAGCCAATGTCTCTGCATTGACTCATTTAACCTCTCCCTTTCCCTCTGCATTCAAACATGCTTTGATCACCCCTATTCTAAAGAAGCTATCTCTTGATCCTACCTCCCTTTTGAACTACCATCTCATCCCTTTACTCCCCTATGCCTCCAAAATCTTAGAAAGCCTGGTCAATAACCAGCTCACCGGTTTTATCGCTGCTAACTCTCTATTTGACCCACACCAGTCTGGCTTTCGCTCACAGCACTCAGAAGGCTCTGACAAAGATGACTAAGGATTTAATTGCTGCTAAAACCAATGGTCACTTCTCCCTGCATATTTGTCTTTACCTCTCCTCTGCATTTGAAACTGTTGACCACCCTGCTTCAACTTGGCCTCGACGACACCGTGCTCTCCTGGTTCTATTCCTAGCTCTCTCTTTGCTCCTTCTGTGTCTACTTCGCTGGTGCCCCAGTTCTACTTTCAATTGGGGTACCTCAAGGCTCGGTTCTGAGTCCCCTACACTAATTGATCTATACACACATACATACATACATACATATATAAACAAAAAATAAACAGGAATCCCTGCTACCACCACCAGGGGGCAGGGCCGAGATGTGACATAACCCCCTCCCTTACGGGTGACCTCCTGGGCACCCAAAAAAGAAAATGCAGACGACGGCACGAAAACAGATCCCACCAACAGTCACCAGTACCCATTAGGGTCCCACTCAGAGTCTTGCAAATCCTTTGGAAAAACGCCTTTGTCTATAGGGTTCTGCTCAATTTCAGCCCAGTGCTCCTTCCTGAACAATAACCCAAATGGCAACCGTACATACCCCTCGGTAACAGGACTAGATTCTCGTACACGAGGGCCTGACAGTTTGAGTACCTCGGACCCAGAACAGAGTGTATCATCAGTCCCAGGTTGGCTACGGTTAGTCACCTTCTTGCATCTCCTGGGCCGAGATGTAAGAGATATATCCACACCACGGGACATAGAGATAGTAGAGGTACTGCAAGATCCGGTGACATTAGTCTTACCCCGAGATTTTACAGTACATCCTACAGTGGAACCACTAGACACAGTGGACTTACTGTCCGCCCCAGAGACCGTGACCTTGCCATTGGACATGGGTTTAACTACCCTACAGGTAGACATGACCCTGACTGATACAGTACAGGGTGTGTACATGACTGGTACACCCTCAGAACATGGTGGGACATCACCAGGACATGGTACAATTGGCACCATACCAGTCTTACAAATCTCCCCAGGAGGAGTATATTGTGGATCATCCAAAGCGTCAGAATCCTCCTCAAAATACTTCCAAACATTAGGGTCTTTTTTGAGAATTGCCAGGTGCGCCTCCCACAAGGGTGATCGTATATATCCCTCGGGTACAGGGCTAGATTTTGAAATTGTAGTACGGTCAGATTGGATGTAACTCCATAATCGGGCCAGGTTCCTTAGACGTAGAATGAAGTATAGTATTACTGGATTCACCATGGTACTTGGGCAGAGTGACTACACCTCTTGAGAGGGACATGGCTGATTCTTTGTCGGTATTATACATGAACGGACCCTTATCAGTAAGGGACTGGGCTGGCGTATTGCCAGCATTTACAGACATTAAGGGCTTGTCGCCCAAACCAGATGTGACAACTGTGGGAACAACACTGGACCCACTGTGGGACAAGGGCACAGTGGTCTCATGAGTTAACGTGAGCACATGGGTCTCGTATACCAGAGGCGCAGCTGTTATGCACGACATGGGCGCAGCTGTTATGCACGACATGGGCGCAACTGCCTCGCAGCTCACTATGGGCATGACTAGCAGTCTGCCATTAGAAACAGGCACAAAGGGCTCAGTGCCCGAGTTAGGCACAAAGGGCTCAGTGCCCGAGTTAGGCACAAAGGGCTCAGTGCCCGAGTTAGGCACAAAGGGCTCAGTGCCCGAGTTAGGCACAAAGGGCTCAGTGCCCGAGTTAGGCACAAAGGGCTCAGTGCCCGAGTTAGGCACAAAGGGCTCAGTGCCCGAGTTAGGCACAAAGGGCTCAGTGCCCGAGTTAGGCACAAAGGGCTCAGTGCCCACACTAGGCACAAAGGGCTCAGTGCCCACACTAGGCACAAAGGGCTCAGTGCCCACACTAGGCACAAAGGGCTCAGTGCCCACACTAGGCACAAAGGGCTCAGTGCCCACACTAGGCACAAAGGGCTCAGTGCCCACACTAGGCACAAAGGGCTCAGTGCCCACACTAGGCACAAAGGGCTCAGTGCCCACACTAGGCACAAAGGGCTCAGTGCCCACACTAGGCACGAAGGCAGGATGAGGCATGACTGGCTTCTCATTGACGGTAACAGACTTACCAGTCTCGGCGCGCACTGGCACCTCTGACACAGCTTTTCCCGGACACCACTGGCACTGTGCCAGTCTCCGGCATCACGAGTGACGCATTGCCAGTAGAAACATGCATGGCCGGCTTAGCATTGCCAGTGGAAACAGGCATGACTGGCTGGTTTAGCATTGCCAGTGGAAACAGGCATGACTGGCTGGTTTAGCATTGCCAGTGGAAACAGGCATGACTGGCTGGTTTAGCATTGCCAGTGGAAACAGGCATGACTGGCTGGTTTAGCATTGCCAGTGGAAACAGGCATGACTGGCTGGTTTAGCATTGCCAGTGGAAACAGGCATGACTGGCTGGCTTAGCATTGCCAGTGGAAACAGGCATGACTGGCTGGCAGCTTGCCAGTGGAAACAGGCATGGCTGGCTGGCAGCTTGCCAGTGGAAACAGGCATTGCTGGCTGGCAGCTTGCCAGTGGAAACAGGCATTGCTGGCTGGCAGCTTGCCAGTGGAAACAGGCATGGCTGGCAGCTTGCCAGTGGAAACAGGCATGGCTGGCAGCTTGCCAGTGGAAACAGGCATGGCTGGCAGCTTGCCAGTGGAAACAGGCATGGCTGGCAGCTTGCAAGTGGAAACAGACATGGCTGGCAGCTTGCAAGTGGAAACAGACATGGCTGGCAGCTTGCCAGTGGAAACAGACATGACTGGCATAGCATTGCCAACCACAGACACTGCAGCCTCACTATGGGACGAGGGCACAGTGAGCACATGACTCAAAAGACTTGAGGTGGCTATTCTGCCAGTCTGGACGCCTATGGAGGACACACCAGTACCTCCATAGCGATACATGGATACGTGATTCCCGAGATCGCTTGACAGGTTTTAATACACAATCTTCAATAGTGTGGCTTGGATCGGCACCATAGAAGCAGAGTCTATAGAACCTGCATCTCTCCTTCTCAGACATGGGTTTGCAAGCATTGCAGGGTGGTGCTGCCTCGTTACCTGCAGCAGGTGATAGGCTCAGAGCCTCCATTAAGCTCTGCAGCTCTTTCAACATAGCAAGCACCAAGTTCAGTACAGCTTCATACATCTGACACATACCTGCCAGCTTCTAGTATTTGGGATCAGGATAATGTGACGGTGAGCCCCCTATAGGGTCATGGGGAGCCTTTAATCTGCGGAAGTTGAAGCCTTTAGGGCAGGTATATGGAATAGCTGCCAGTAACAGAATCAAGCACGATACTTTCAGATTATACTCCAAAACCAGAGAGTATTACAAGACAACTGAACTGCTACTAAACTCCAAAGGTTTCAAGACCAACGGACAACGTAGAGCACCCAACAATACAGAGGATAGAAAGACTTGAGCTTCAGTACTAAGATATTTGGTATAACAGGCAATGAATTGTGCAAGCTGTAGGGCAGCACTAAATACAAACAGATACAGACGGATACAGACTGAGGATCCAGACACTCCCAGCCAGGGAGTACAGATAAAGCCCTGAGAACCACTCAACAGCAAATTGGCTTCGTGGCCAACTGCCTGCTGAGTGAAGCAGCTTAAATTATAAACAGACAGAATAATACCTGAAACAGACAAGGTTAATACTAGAGAGAGGTCCAAGAACCCAAGCCAGTAGGTCATACACAGAATATCAGAAATATAACTTCAAGGGCCAGACAAGAGGGTAATCCAAAGACTAGAGCCAGGTGGTCATACACAGAGATATCAGACCATATCTACCTAGTTCCTGCGTTGTTGTAATTCTTGTTCTATCCTGATCCAAGGATCAAGGGAAATCCTGGCCCTATTTATAGGGCTGAACAGGTCATGTGACCGCAGACCAAGAGTTGGGCTGCAGAACCTGAAAACAAAAAATAAACAGGAATCCATGCTACCACCACCAAGGGGCAGGGCAAAGATGTGACAGTAGGGTCCTCTCAACTACTGTTCTGTGTGTAGCATGTATGTATATTTGTTATTCTGTCTCTCCCATTGTGTACAGCGCTACGTAAATTGTTAACGCTTTATAAATACTTGTAAAAGTGTGTATATGTGAAGGTAGCGCTTCCGTGCAAAATAAATAGATATTAATTAGGGTAGGTGCTGCCGTAGTGGAATGTGCAGTGTCCACACACCTCCAAGGACACAAATAATATAAAAGGAACAAAACAAATTCCTGGCGCACCTTGTATATTAGAACATTGTTTTAGAATACAATATGTATGTACAATTGTAAGTGAACAGTGGGTAAAAAATATTGAGTATGTTTTTTGTTTTTTTTCCTACTAACACTGAAAACACTCAAAAAAATTCAAACAAATAGAGAAATCAGAATACTTCTATTAGTAATGATGGTATCTTTATCTTCCTCCTTGGCAAATCCTCTGGAGTTATCTTTTTTTTCCCCCCATGGTGACTCGTTTATTCATTAGCTCCTTCGATGGTATATGGAGGTGCTATATAAATTCCAGGGAGGGGAGGGAGCAAACCTTATATAGACAGGTGCTAAAGTAATAAATATGCAGCAGGACGATATGCTACTATATTCAAAAATTTATTCATATAAATTCATATAAAAATAGATCATATGGTATGCATAATTAAAAAAGTTATTTGAAAAGTAATCGTAAAAGTTGATCACGTAAAACGCGTTTTCGCCTACCGGCTTCCTCAGTAAGTGTCCTCAGATAGTCTCTTTAGAAAAAGATCAGTGAAATGTCTTGTATAGAAGGACAGACCTTCTATACAAGACATTTCACTGATATTTTTCACCAGAGACTATCTGAGGACACTTACTGAGGAAGCCGGTAGGCGAAAACGCGTTTTAAGTGATCCCCTTTTACGATTACTTTTCAAATAACTTTTTTAATTATGCATACCATACGGTCTATTTTTATATTAATTTATAGGAATACATTTTTGAATATAGTAGCATATCGTCCTGCTGCATATTTCTTACTTTAGCACCTGTCTATATAAGGTTTGCTCCCTCCCCTCCCTGGAATTTATATAGCACCTCCATATACCATCGAATGAGCTAATGAATAAACGAGTCACCATTGGGGGGAAAAAAAGCTAACTCCAGAGGATTTGCCAAGGAGGAAAGGAGGAAGATAAAGATACCATCATTACTAATATAAGTATTCTGATTTCTCTTTTTATAAATACTTGTAACTAAATTCGCACACCTCACCAAATTGGACAATAGAAGGTTGGAAAAATGTTTCTGATCTGATGAGTCTCGATTTCAGCAGTGACATTTAGGCTAGGGTCAAACGAAAGCACTTTTACATGCGAACGTAAAAAAGTGCGTCCGAACGCATTGATGTATTTTTTCACGGAATATGCGAAAACGGTCATACGATGCGCATTTTCGTGCGTGATGTTTTACGAATCCAAACCAGGAAACTTTTTGCGTCTGGACGTTATGTTGGCCGGACATGAGCAGGGTCTGACGTCTCCAAATCACACACACACACACACACACACACACACACACACACACACACACACACACACACACACACACCGCTAGCGGGCGCAGCGCACTCTGTACGTCCGTACTAGCGGTTCTGCGTTCTCGAAAAAATGCGTTCATTTTCTACTTGCGTTGCGCGGCCGGACTTTCGTGCGACCGTACTTCGTATATTGGCTGTCATTGCCCGTCATTTGCTGCTAGTGCGGCCGTGATTATGTGCGCCAGAACGCACGTTAAAAATGCGCTGGTCTGACCCCAGCCTTAGATAGTAGGGTCAGAATTTGGCGTATTCAACATGAAAGCATGGATCGACCCTGCCTTGTATCAACAGTTCAGGCTGGTGGTGTAATGGTACGGGGATATTATCTTTTTTGGGCCCCTTACTACCAATTGTGGGGTTCCATACATAACAGACCTTTTTGATTTTTTTTAAGGGACCTTTTTTTATCTACAGACATTTTAAAGCATTTTTCTTGATTTCAATGATCAACAATATCGTGCGTGAGCCATGTCCTCTGTGGGGCACGAGGGATACCAAGTATTACGCCTGAGACATGCAGAGGAAGCTTTGGCAACGAGTCACAGACGAAATGGTAGCCAAAGGTAATTAATGTTCAAATAATTACTAACAAATTGATTACTAACAATATAAGTCGATCAAAGTAGGCAACACAAACACCGGCTGGGAGGAGTAGAGGTAACATCACTGCTCTGCGTGGAGAGAGCCTGTGGAGACACGGGTTTGATCCCGGCAAGAGCACCTCTCCAGTAAGTGTCCTTGGGCAAGACACCTAACGGTACATACTCGCCACCCAGGACATACTTGAAAATGAGAGAAATCTCAATGTATCCTTCCTGGTAAAATCCTTTATAAAAAAAAAACATATATACAAGAATATATATCAAAAACAAAAGTAGGCAACAAAAACAAACCCAAACCAGGTTCTCTTCAGTGCAAAAATAAAACCAAAACAAAAAACAAGTTTTACATTTGTCCAGGATGTTTATGGCAGAAGTGACACCCCTATTTCACCCCTATTGACGCAAATCTTCTTCCACCTGTTTTCTGTGTCACGAAGGTTGCCGCATGCTGCTCCTCCTCTTTGTCTATTATTATTATGCAGCAAGCAAATACATTGGAAAGAAAAATAAACCTGAAGCACAAAGATCATTGAATGAAATTATGTAATAAACTCATTCTACGCGAGCCATGCAGTGTTATTAAATAAGAGCAAACCTATTACCTCAGCATATTGTATGCCCAACTTCGGTAGCTCCCATGCACAAAACACAAAGAACAGGAATACAAATAGTAGTGTAATACTGTTGGGAAGGCGTAAGGGGAGTAGGAGCCTGCGCATGTGTTGGCTTGGTAGGGTAGCAACGTGCCAACTTCTGAAGGGTGGCACTGAGTCTCTGGTGACTCCTCAAAGGAACGTATAATAAAGCAGCAACCAAAATAACTTGATGGAAAAAACAATCTGCTTTATTGGTATACAAAGAATACTCCAAATATGGGGGAAAACGAAAAGTGCATCTATTGTTAAAACAGATGTCTGATCTATTAGACAAGAAAAAAAAAAGATAAACCGGGATTTTAAAAACCATAAACTGGATATATGTCTACAGGCACCTTGTACATACAATATGCAGTCAATAAAAACATAATATGCAAAGACTGAAAATAACACTGGGGGGGGGGGGACATTAAACCCAAAAATAGAAACCA
Source organism: Leptobrachium leishanense (assembly GCA_009667805.1). Lineage (NCBI taxonomy): Eukaryota > Metazoa > Chordata > Amphibia > Anura > Megophryidae > Leptobrachium > Leptobrachium leishanense. The sequence goes on along the minus strand of CM019066.1, from coordinate 228,992,758 downwards.
CATCTACAATAGACAGTATACATTTTTACTGACTGCATATTTTGTTTTGTTGGATCTTTTTTTAAGAAGAAAAAAAAAATGCTGGCATGCTACCTTGAGCCACCTTTATTTTAATTTTTTCACTATCCAGAACAAAAATCTATGTGCAATCTTTCTATTTCATATTATATATTTTATATGTAACCAAAAAAATTTTGCATTCTGTGATTAACCACATAAGGACCAAAGACGTACAGGGTATATCCTGCGAAAAAGGTCACATAAGGTCCAAGGACATACCCTGTACATCATGTCCTTTAAAACCCCTCCGTCCCTATACTTGCCTCTCTGGCTGGGGTGCTGCAGTGGTCTGACTTCATTGCCGGGCATGATGATGTCAGTTTCAAGCACCCCCCTCCAGGGGGGAGAGTGCCAGAAAGATGGAAATCCTTTGAACCCCTCTCCCTCCAGAACAGTTAAGAATTTTTTAAAAAAAGAGAGGCATCGCTGGAAAGGTCACAGTGTTTCCAGCATTGCCCCTTTTTAACCCCTACCTACCGATCCGCATTCCGATGCCAGATCACGGACTTGTCCTAGAGGTGGCTGACATCTTGGATGTCAGCCAACCCTCCGGGGTCTCCCCCACCCACCGACACGCATGTGCGCAATGATGTCAGCTAGGCAACTAACCCCTTGTCTCCCAATCGGTGGCAGCTACAGGGTCATGTTTAGCATCAATGGAAAGACCAGAGCACGACCAGTGATACTAATCATGACCACGTTTGGTGAAAAATAAAACCTTTTTTTTTTGTGTCTGGGTCGTATAATAAAACAGCGTTTAAAAATGAGGAGCACAAAACGGTCAAAATGAGCTCAGCACACAGAGGTAAAATGGCTCAGTAGTGAAGGGGTTAAAAAAAAACATTTAAACTTTGGGCAAAATTTAGAAACGATTTAGCCGTGGTCTTTTTTGGCAGTTGTAGATTTTGGGGATTAAACTTCGAAAAAAGGGTTTTTTCCATCATATTTCATAAATATTTTACATACCAAGTTATTCGATATGATAATAATGGTATCTTTAGAAAGCCCATGTAATGGCAAGAAAAACGGTATATAATAGTGGCGCACTGAAATGAAAATGTCGGGCCAATACGAAACCGAAAATGTAGGCCGAGCTCGAAGACCGAACCCAATAATCAGTCATCCGAACCTGGGCCTGGAGGCCTAGCTGAGCTGGGAGGTCGCCGGCTCGGCTGGCCTCCGGTGAGCCCAGTTTCAGATGACTGATTTTCAGCTTTTTTTCGGCCAAAAGCACCATTTTCGAACGATATTTTCGGTGGCTGAAATTTCGGTGCATCCCTATAATATAATAAGCGCTAAGGAACTTGTTAGCGCTTTATAAATATCTGTGTTACTAAAAATGTGAAAAACTTGAGAAAATCTAGATCAAGACATATGGAAAAGGACATTGCATAATCCAGTAAACCAGATGACATTCAACGTGGCCCCTAAGGCTCATGTCAGACGAGCGCACTGATCACGTCCGTGTTGCCGCACATTTGTACGTCCATTATAGCATACAATTATGATCAATAGAGTCCGAACAGAAGTGCGGACGCACAACAGACGCGGAAAATGGACGCAAGTTAGGCAAGAATGTAAATCCGCTAAAACGGACGCACAGAGTGCGCTGCGTTTGCAACGTTCGCATAGCTTTGTGTGTGAGTGTTGGAACGAAGTTGGACTGCATTTGTGCGTCCAGCATTTTTGACGGACAAAATGGTTTTGCATTTTAATTGATTTTCCCTTCTACATCAGTCAAAAATAATGTCAGTTAAAAAAACGGACTTTGTGGCCAATACCTTGTTGTCAGTCAGAAAGTACGTCCATTGAGCACGGACGCACATTCCATACAAAATGCGCTCGTCTGACATTAGCCTAAGGGTTACACTCACAAGATTAAAATAATTATCAGGCACATCAACACGAGGCTGTTACCCCACTCTGGTCAGGCGGATCTCGTTGGAAATGACCACCGTCTGGCTCCTTTAGTACTCCCCTGATGTGGTGTGGGAATAAGCCGATGCAAAATCTCTTTGCCGATAAAAAGGTGAGATCACCAAAACAGTTCCCAGGCAGCAGAAGGACGCAAACACTGACTGTTATCCAAAGATAGGAACTATCTATACTATAAAAGAGTAAGGCTTGGCGTGTCCGTCGCCAAGCCTTACTCTGCGCATGCGCGCGCAACCAGCGGCGGTTGGTTGCGCGCGCATGCAACCGCCGCGGCACGAGCCGGCTGCCGGCTCGCCGCGGCGGTTACAAGATGCACACAGCAGCCGGGTAGAGGCTGCGCTCGCAGCCTCTACCCGGCTGCCGCGCGCATCCAACCCCCGAGCGGCGAAGGGAAAGGTCCCTCCGCCGCTCGGGGCTTCGATGCGCGCGGCGCCGGGGAAGTGAAAGTTTCCCCACTTCCGCTCTTTGAAGGACCCAAGCCCCGGTCACGTGACCGCGGCTTGGGTCCTTCAAAGACCGGAAGTGGGGACACTTTCACTTCCCCGGCGCCGCTCGGAAAGGTAAGTATGGCGCCGAGCTCATGGGGCGGCTGTCCGAATGCCGATAGAGCATTCGAACAGCCGCCCCATGTCTGGTCTGGGGTCTGAGCTGGGGCATATCCATGAGCGCTGGGGGGCCAATATCCATGAGCTGGGGGGCAATATCCATGAGCTGGGGGGCAATATCCATGAGAGCTTGGGGGGGCAATATCCATGAGCTGGGGGGCAATATCCATGAGAGCTTGGGGGGGCAATATCCATGAGCTGGGGGGCAATATCCATGAGAGCTTGGGGGGGCAATATCCATGAGCTGGGGGGCAATATCCATGAGCGCTGGGGGGCCAATATCCATGAGCTGGGGGGCAATATCCATGAGCTGGGGGGCAATATCCATGAGAGCTTGGGGGGGCAATATCCATGAGAGCTTGGGAGGGCAATATCCATGAGCTGGGGGGCAATATCCATGAGTGCTGGGGGGCAATATCCAGGAGCTGGGGGGCAATATCCAGGAGCTGGGGGGCAATATCCATGAGCTGGGGGGCAATATCCATGAGCTGGGGGGCAATATCCACGAGCTGGGGGGCAATATCCACGAGCTGGGGGGCAGTATCCACGAGCTGGGGGGCAGTATCCACAAGCTGGGGGACAGTATCCACGTGCTGGGGCATATATCCACGTGCTGGGGCATATATCCACGTGCTGGGGCATATATCCACGTGCTGGGGCAATATCCACGAGCTGGGGCAATATCCACGAGCTGGGGCAATATCACGAGCTGGGGCAATATATCCACGAGCTGGGGCAATATATCCACGAGCTGGGGCAATATATCCACGAGCTGGGGCAATATATCCACGAGCTGGGGCAATATATCCACGAGCTGGGGCAGTATCCACGTGCTGGGGCATATATCCACGTGCTGGGGCATATATCCACGTGCTGGAGCAGTATCCAGGAGCTGGGACAGTATCCACGTGCTGGGGCATATATCCACGTGCTGGGGCAGTATCCACGAGCTGGGGCAGTATCCACGAGCTGGGGCATATATCCACGTGCTGGGGCAGTATCCACGAGCTGGGGCAGTATCCACGAGCTGGGGCAGTATCCACGAGCTGGGGCAATATCCAGGAGCTGGGACAGTATCCACGTGCTGGGGCATATATCCACGTGCTGGGGCAGTATCCACGAGCTGGGGCAGTATATCCACGAGCTGGGGCAGTATATCCACGAGCTGGGGCAGTATATCCACGTGCTGGGGCAATATCCACGAGCTGGGGCAGTATCCACGAGCTGGGGCAGTATCCACGAGCTGGGGCAGTATCCACGAGCTGGGGCAATATATCCACGAGCTGGGGCAATATATCCACGAGCTGGGGCAGTATATCCACGAGCTGGGGCAGTATATCCACGAGCTGGGGCAGTATCCACGAGCTGGGGCATATATCCATGAGCTGGGGCAGTATATCCACAATAGACTGCCCTCTGGGCAGGCTTTCCACCTTGTCTATAACATAAAACGATAAGGGCTGGCGTGTCCGTCGCCCAAAAAACGGACTGCGCATTCGCGCACCAGCGGCGGTTGGCTGCGCGCGCATCCAACGGCCGCGGCACGCGCACAGCCGGCGTGCGCGAGGGACAAAACAAATCCGATCCATTGGAGAGGCGCACAGCACAGCGCCTCTCCAATGGATCGGATTTGTTTATCTCCTCAGTGCCCGGCCTCCATCTCCTCAGTGCCCGGCCTCCATCTCCTCAGTGCCTGGTCTGCCAGCCATGTTACCAGTCTGCCATGCACAATACCAGTCTGCCATTCACAATACCAGTCTGCCATGCACAGTACCAGTCTGCCATGCACAATACCAGTCTGCCATGCACATTGCCATGCACAATACCAGTCTGCCATGCACATTGCCTTGCACAGTACCAGTCTGCCATGCACATTGCCTTGCACAGTACCAGTCTTCCATGCACATTACCAGTCTGCCATGCACAATACCAGTCTTCCATGCACATTACCAGTATGCCATGCACAGTACCAGTCTGCCATGCACAATACCAGTCTGCCATGCACAATACCAGTCTGCCAGCCAGATTACCAGTCTGCCTGTCATATACAATACCAGTCTGCAAGACATATTACCAGTTCGCCAGCCATATTACCAGTCTGCCAGCCATATTACCAGTCTGCCATGCACATTACCAGTCTGTCATGCACATTACCAGTTCGCCAGCCATATTACCAGTTCGCCAGCCATATTACCAGTCTGCCATGCACAATGCCAGTCTGCCAGCCATATTACCAGTCTGCCATGCATAATACCAGTGTCTCATAATACCAGTGTGCCTAAACACCAGCCTGCCATGCCATGCATACCACGTGCCATTAAATATCCGCATAATGTATACGCTACAAAAAAATGCCCGCCCAAGCCCGACACAATCTAAGGGGCCCCATGAGCTTACAATCTAAGGGGCCCCATGAGTTTACAATCTAAGGGGCCCCATGAATTTACAATCTAAGGGGTCCGGTTCCCGTGAGCTTACAATCTAAGAGGGAAGAGGAACCTGCTCTAATATATAAATGCCCTTTGTAATGCGCTGTCAGCTGCGCGCGCCCATCATGGCTGCTCAGTTGGCCCTCCTGTTGCAGATGGGATGGCGATGGACGTGTTACAAACGCATTTATATAGAGAGATACTCTTGGATAGGACATTGAAAAAAAACTATGTGGACGTGAATTCTGAGCTGGCGACAACAATAGACTGCCCTCTGGGCAGGTTTCCGGTTTCCACCTAGTATTACATAAAACATTAAAACCAGGTCAAACAGAGATGATTTGACGCGTTTCGTGGTGTATAACCACTTCCTCAGGAATCTCCGTGTCCACTGTCTCTTGCCACTTTATATAGCCCCAGTTTGCGGTCTTTTTCTTCTTTATTTTTTTTTTTTTTATAATTTACTTAAAGAGTTATATCTTACAGATAATGCACAAAATAGCCGTCTAGGGCCGTCTTTTTCTTAACGATAATTAGCATTTTCCTCCGCCCGCGTACCAGAAACTCGAATCCTTCTAGCTTCCGATTTCAATGTCCAATCGTCAATCATTATTTTGCGAATGCGCGTGTACTCCAGCCGCTATCTTGGGAAATCTTTTTGCCCGGCGATTCCCTTCCAGCGTTCCTTGCGCTCTTCTCTTCACTTGTGCGGCGGAGCAACAATATCCACAAAATTATGTGCATATCAGTGCATACATCATCGCATAGGGTACTACTCCTTTACCCATAACACCCAGAAACGAAGAGAAAGGAGAGAGGATGTAGCATAACTCCTTTTTTAAAGGCCGTTCACAATGTCTATTTCTAAATTTAACCCCCCAGTCTGCCAAGTTCTCATTTTATAGATCCAACTACTGTCTTTCTTGAACAAGATTTTTATAAAATCCCCCCTCTCCAAATCGGGAGATACCAATTCATTCCCCATCCACAATAAATTCTCCTCTCTATACAGAGGGCATTTCCCGCAGGGAACACTATGGTCAATCTTTTTCTTTATATTATTAATATGTTCAAGCCAGATACAAACTTTTAATCCTATTTTTGTTCTTCCCACGTATTGGGCCCCGCAAGCACATATAAGGAGATAAATAACTCCTTTACTTCTACAATTAATAAAATGTTTAACCACTTCGCTGCTGAGGACGCGCTCAGCGCGTCCTCAGCAGTCCCGCTGGTATGCGGAGGACGCGCTGAGCGCGTCCTCCCATCGGGGTCAGCGTTCGGCCGGGTTCCGGCCGATCGCTGGCCCCTCCGGTGCGGGCTGACATCCTGGATGTCAGCCGGCATCCGGACCAGCAGCCGCAGAATTAGGTGTCATCGCGGGGGCGCGATGACACCTAATTCAGGCGCCCCCCCGCATGTGCGGAGGAGGCGCCTGAAAGGGAGGGGGGAGGTCCTTCGGACCTCTCTCCCTCCGATCGGCGGCGCACAGGGGGTTAACCCAGGCATCAATGATGCCTGGCATTAACCCCTGGGGAGCTGGATCGCGAATCGGCGCTGAAAAGCGCCAGTTCGCGATCCTTTCCCGGAGCTGGCCGACATCTTGGATGTCGGCCAAGCCTCCGGGAACTCCCCCAGAGGACTGGCGTCGCACGATGACGCCAGTCCTAGACTTAACCCCTAACTGCCACCAACTGTGGAGATAGGGAGTTCCAATGAACTCCCTATCTCCCGATCCGTGGCAGCTAGGGGTTAAATTTTGGTATGGTTGGATCGGCCAGAGCATGGCCGTTCCAACGATACCAAACATGAAAGTGAAAAATTTTGTAAAAAAAAAAAAAAAAAAAAACACTTTTTTTTTTTTTTTTTTGGTTTGTTAATGCAGCGATATTGTTCCCATTTCAATTATAATGTGAACAATGATGCTGCACTAACGATTTTTGTATGCGGTGCGTTTGTTAAAAATAGTGTCATTTTCCCCAAAAAAAAATGTAACGAGACCCCATCTCTAATTTTTTTAACAAGCGCACCCCATACAAAATATAACCGCAATTGCTCGCATGTTAAAATGTGGAAAAAAACACTTTACACATTGTAAATTATTGAAAATACATATTTTATTGCATTTTTTGTTATAATATACAGCCTTCAAAACACGTTTAAACATGATGCGCCAAACAGGTAAAAATGACCTCAGCATAGGGGCGGGAAAAGCCTCAGCAGCGAAAGGGTTAATGGGAAAAATTTCACCTGTTTTACTACTGTAAATTATGTCGTTTTTCTATTTTTAAGGTGCTTGCATGCCTTACAGTTGCCACATTTATAAAAACCTGGATGTTGTTTGAAAAAGGAGTCAGATGTTTTTTTTTTCTGCAGTTTAGGCAAAAGGGTAGGTGCCAGCAAGTTCTTAAAATTAGAAGCTCTCTTAGAAATCACCAGAGGGGATACGGGTCTTCTAGTCGGGGCAAATTTTAGTCCTTTATCAAGGACTCATCAAGGACTCATTTCTTCCTTACTTACTTATAGTGAAGATACCTACTCCCTCTTTTACTTCTTCCCCTAAAGGATTCCTTTTTTTAAAAATCTGATTTCCAAAGCTTATTTCTGCTTAGCGACAATTGATGTAACTTCACCGTATACATGTATCCCTCACCTTTAGGCTAGGGTCAGAGTGGGGCAGTCGGAACGCGCGTGCAGGCGCACTAAATCACGGCGGCAGTAGCAGCACATAACGGCCAATGACGGCCAATATACGCAGTACGTGCGTACAAAAGTGCGCCGACACCACGCAACCGGCAAATGAACGCATTTTTCTCAGAACGTGAAACCGCTGCTACAGACGTACAGAGTGCGCTGCGGCCGCATGGCAGCGTGTGTGCGTGATTAGGAGACGTCAGACGCTGCTAGTGTGCGGCCTACATAACGTTCAAACAGCCGGATTTCCCTAGAATTGCGTTGGTGAGTACCTGCGACTGTGCGACTGTGGTCGTCTGACCACTTAAGCGTATTCCGTGAAAAAATGCGTGCGCACGCATCGACGTACATTTTGACGGTGGCCGCAGAAAATGCGCTCATCTGTCCCTAGCCTAAAGGTGAGGAGGTAGTTAAAAAATGTTTGTTGGCAGAGGGTTCTTTACTAGGAGACCAAGTAGATTTTTTAGCCGATTCCATTTTACAACACAATTTTTTTTTTGTTTGAATCAGAATTTTACCTTCAGACTTGTGGGACAGCCATGGGGAAATTAAATAAAAATCATAATGCAACATAGGACCCCAAATTTCTCAAAAACACAAGCAGTGACCCCCCATACAACCATAAATATATTCAGCATACCCATTCTGCTCAACAACTCCCATCACACAAAACAAGCTACCTCAAACACACAAAATTCCCACCAGAGGAGGTGTATAAAGTCTATTTAGGATGAGGATGGGTATAGACTGTGGGTTTAATTCCCTAGTTGCTGATAAGCCAACTACAGGAAATGTTCAACTACCGGGGACGTTATGTGTATCGACAGGAAACTCCATTCCATTCAAGATGCAAGCTGAGCTTGCAGCTCGGAAACAACAGTTTCCCTTTGCGAGGTTACACTACATTAACGTCTACTACATTTATTATGGAAGACGTTACTTTTCACCTCTGCGTGGAAGCACAAGAAATACTGACTCCTAAAAGTTGGTGTTCTATGAGTTTGCATTTGCAGAATCATTTAACACTCTATAAAACCCCCATTAAATCCCATACAGGGGCGGACTGACCCATCGGGCACTGCCCAAGGGCCCGGATGGGGGGGGGTGCCCAGATTGGCCTTGCAGGGGTCGGGGAAAGTGTCTCCCATTCAGTCTGCAGTGTGTGGGATCAAACACCCACACGCTGAGCCAGAAGTGCCGGGGGGGGGGGGGAAGAGACCAGGCTGCCTGCTCACATGGGACATGCTGGCCCCGCCCCCTCTCACAGCAGCAAGTAGAGCCTACGTCCCTTTTGTGCTGGAAGTGTCCAGCACATGCAGGGAGGGAGAGAGACGAGCTGGACCACGGAGGCAGCCAAGGATTCTAGGGTGAGGGTAACTATGTCACAAACCAGTGTGTGTGTGTGTGTAGGGATTGTGAGTGTGTGTGTGCAGGGATTGTGTGTGTGTACAGGGGTTGAGTGTGCAGGGATTGTGTGTGTGTGTTCAGGGAATGTGTGTGCGTAGGGAATTTGTTTGTGTGCGCATGGATTGTGTGCGTGTGCGCATGGATTGTGTGCGTGTGCGCATGGATTGTGTGCGTGTGCGCATGGATTGTGTGCGTGTGCGCATGGATTGTGTGCGTGTGCGCATGGATTGTGTGCGTGTGCGCACATGGATTGTGTGCGTGTGCGCACATGGATTGTGTGCGTGTGCGCACATGGATTGTGTGTGTGCGCATGGATTGTGTGCGTGTGTGTAATGTGTGTGTGCATGCGTGTGGGGAGTGTGTGTGTGTGCCAGTGATTGCGTGCTGCAGGGATTGCGTGCGTGCAGGGATGGCGTGCAGGGATGGCGTGCAGGGATTTTGTGTGTGGGTGTGGGCAGGGATGGGGTGTGTGGAGCAGGGGTGGTGTGAAATTAAATGAACTGGGGAGCGCTGTGATACACTCATACACACGGAACATTACTGAGTTTTATTGTTGTGGATCGCTGTCATATGCTCATACACACGGCACATTACTGAGTTTTATTGCTGTGGAGCTCTGTGATACGCTCATGCACATTACTCTATCACAGGGCTCCACAACAATAAACTCACAGTAATCTGCAGTGTGTATGAGCATATCACAGAGCTCCACAGCAATAAAACTTACGGTCAAATATACCCCACATTACTGTGAGTTTTATTGTTGTGGATCTCTGTCATATGCTCATACACACGGCACATTACTGTGAGTTTTATTGCTGTTGGAGCTCTATGTGCAGTGTGTACAAGTGTATCGGTAATGTACAGCATCTTATAAACCTGAAAAGTGATCGGCAATTTCCCACATTTGCATCAAGGACAATACGTGCTGTGGCCGTAGCTGCAATGAGTGGGTGACGGCTGCTGCAGCAGAGCGGTTGCCATCTGTAAGTCTGAAGGGGGTACAATGGATCCCCCAATTTGCTGTTGGGCCGAGTGGATTTTCTCAGGGTTTTTTGTTGGGGAGCTCACTGCCGGGACGCACAAAACTTTCCAGCGGTGCCGCTTTTTTTAATTCCACGACATTCAGGAGGATCCCCTCCCTTTCACACTCTACAAGAATGGATCGCTCTCAGGAGCTCAAATGAATTCCAGCGTGGAACTGTGATAGGATGTCACCTGTGCAACAAATCCAGTTGTGAAATTTCCTCGCTCCTAAATATTCCACAGTCAACTGTAAACTGTATTATAAGAATGTGGAAGTGTTTGGGAACGACCGCAACTCAGCCACAAAGTGGTAGGCCACGTAAACTGACGAAGCGGGGTCAGCGGATGCTGAGGAGCAAAGTGCGAAGAGGTCGCCAACTTTCTGCAGAGTCAATCGCTACAGACCTCTAAACTTTATGTGGCCTTCAGATTAGCTCAAGAACAGTGCGTAGAGAGCTTCATGGAATGAGTTTCCATAGCCGAGCAGCTGCATCCAAGCCATACATCACCAAGTGCAATACAAAGCATCAGATGTAGTGCTGTAAAGCATGCCGCTTCTGGATCTAGAGCAGTGGAGACGCGTTCTCTGGAGTGACGAATCGCGCTTCTCCATCTGGCAATCTGATGGACGAATCTGGGTTTGGCGGTTGCCAGGAGAACGGTACTTGTCTGACTGCATTGTGCCAAGTGTAAAGTTTGGTGGAAGGGGGATTATGATGTGGAGTGGTTTTTCAGGAGCTGGGCTTGGTCCCTTAGTTCCAGTGAAAGGAACTCTGAATGCTTCAGCATACCAAGACATTTTGGACAATTCCATGCTCCCAACTTTGTGGGAACAGTTTGGAGCTGGTCCCTTCCTCTTCCAACATGACTGTGCACCAGTGCACAAAGCAAGGTCCATAAAGACATGGATGACAGAGTCTGGTGTGGATGAACTTGACTGGCCTGCACAGAGTCCTGACCTCAACCCGATAGAACACCTTTGGGATGAATTAGAGCGGAGACTGAGAGCCAGGCCTTCTCGTCCAACATCAGTGTGTGACCTTACAAATGCAATTATCGAAGAATGGTCAAAAATTCCCATAAACACACTCCTAAACCTTGTGGACAGCCTTCCCAGAAGAGTTGAAGCTGTTATAGCTGCAAAGGGTGGACCGACGTCATATTGAACCCTATGGATTAGGAATGGGATGTCACGTAAATTCACATGCGAGTCAAGGCAGGTGAGCGAATACTTTTGGCAATATAGTGTATGTGGCTTGATGGTGAATTATAAATATTGGTTCACTGTATGGTGTGGCACTTCATTTTTGGCAGCACTACATATAGACATTGGTTTAAATACATGCTACCCTGAAGGATTGCTTAAATTCAGCATAAAATATATACAAAAAGGATGGTTATAGCGCTAATGTAAAAAAGCTGCTGCAAGGAGAGGAGGATATACAGCACTCAGTATATAGATGTAACAAAATAAAAAAAATATATAGATGAAGTCCTCGCGCAAAGAGTGAGAGAGTCCACAAAAAAAAAAGAAGATTTTTTTCAGGTTTTCCGTGCAACCTAAATTGGAAACAGAAAAATGGAGACATACATTGCGCAGTATGTCTAAACTCCAAATATCCACATCTAGTGCAAGAAGGGAAACCTACTCACTCATTATTGAGCCATAAATTCAGTCGGCTCTAAACTTTGACAGCATGTGTGATTGTTGAGTGTTCCTACCCTTCACCACCAACAGCACTACGCGTTTCGACGTTTGTCTTCCTCAGGCACACGTGAGGAAGACAAATGTCGAAACGCATAGTGCTATTTTGTTAGGGCCGGTTTATTAAATAAACCCTTAACAGTGGCCTTTTTACTTTATTCATTGTGGATTGGTCTGTTCCATTCAACCCATACTGGATCCAGCATAGCTCCTACGGTTACATTTGTCTTCCTCACGTGTGCCTGAGGAAGACAAACGTCGAAACGCGTAGTGCTGTTGGTGGTGAAGGGTAGGAACACCCAATCACACATGCTGTCAAAGTTTAGAGCCGACTGAATTTGTGGCTCAATAATGAGTGAGTAGGTTTCCCTTCTTGCACTAGATGTGGATATTTGGAGTTTAGACATACTGCGCAATGTATGTCTCCATTTTTCTGTTTCCAATTTAGGTTGCACGGAAAACCCCAAAAAAACTTTTTTTTTTGTGGACTCTCACGCATCTATAATTTTAAATTCAGCATAGCTTGAGAGAATTTAAAACGGGGAGAGGGAGGATTCCTTTGGATCCTGGAAGGTATGTATGTTTGGACCAGGAAATAGGATTCCTGGGCTCACTGTAAAATACACTGTGATGACCAGTGCCCATGAGGTAGGTGGTGTAACATGAATCCACATTCCAGCTGAGGTGGTAAAACCTTGAATACAACCCATGGTTTGTCTATGTAAGCAATTCGAATCATATTTGTTCCATTTGCAAATTGTTGATATTTAGTGCAGTGTCTCTGAACTCCAGTCCTCAGGACCCACTTAAGGCCCCGTTCACACTGTGCGATTTATGTAAGCAAAGATAACTAATAATAGAATAGAGCATTCATCCGGTAGTGTCAGCGAAGAAAAAAAAAAATAAAAGCAGATGAAAGGCTCCTACACAAAAAGCATCTTCCCTTGTGTGCAAAATAATAATAAAAAAAAAGTGAATACAATCACCTGTGAGAAATTTGTTTCAAAATTCTTGCTCATTTATTAAACCAGTAAGTATCACTTTGAAACCTGTTGGAGTTTCAGGTACAGACAAGACTTTCAGAATTTATTATTGGTCCCCAGAACACAGATACGTTAATGGGAAAAATACAAATGCTTTCCATGATGACTGACCCAAACAACAGCTTTACCTTTCACAGCACAGGTTTCATTTGGAGGCATGGCGAGTAAACGGTCACCAATCTGAATAAAGCCAGCTTCAATTTTTCCAGTCACACAAAATCCAGAGCCTTGATCTGTGAAAAGAACAGTTATAACAACTGTGAATAAGCAAATCATATATCCCGGAGAACCTACACAGACGTGGAAAAAAAGGAGAACTGTAATAAGGACACTAGTGACCATTGGTACTTTACATGGAAACATTTTATTTTACTTTTAAACACAGGTTACAAAATACATTATGTTTACTAACAATTTATTACATATCAGGGAATCCATTTATCACGAAAAGAATGGAAATTGGTAAAAACCCTTGAGAATGCAGTTCCTTAACTATATTTTCAGAAGGAACGTATTTCCTTTTTGGCCAGCTAACTGTAAAACGTTAATTAGGTTTCAATCATAAGTTTCCTTATTAACTTACAAGAAACACGGGATATTTATTGCAATTATCACAAGGTCTAATGCACACAGTGGTAATGTGACACACTGATTTTACGTAATTCAATTTAAAGTGTGAGCTATAATATAATAAAGGTAAAAGCACTGTTTTAAATTGTATGTGTTTCATGATTGCTTATTACTATTAAATACTTACGTATTGCTTTTATGGTTATATTATCTGCTCTAATTAATGTTAATAATTATCGAATGCTATCCGGCGATGAGATCGGATACATACTGAATGTTGATGAACTGAATTTCTTAAACATATTGGCCCCTAAAATTTAACTAAGGATTTGTTAGGCTTTGGTTGGCTGGAAGTATTGAATTCTGAGGTTAAGAACTTAATAGAGAAAAAACTGTTCCTCGCATAAATACTCCATATCTTCGTTATAGAATATAATTCGATATACGGTTGACTGGTCTTTGACTAAGACTGGCGCAATTCAATGGATCTCACATATGCCATCACTTACTACAGATGACCTGCTGTCCGCTCACATGTACATGACTAAAATCTTACCCTCGGTGTCATATCAGGAAATGTTCATAAAAATATTACACCATAGCTACTATTCACCAAGTAGACTATATCACATGGGTTGGAAGTCGGATTCGTCGTGTTTTAAATGCCCGGATGGCCACGCTGACCTATACCATTGCTTTTGGAGTTGCCCAGTCACGCGTCGATTCTGGTTATCAGTTCAGACTTCTATATTCTCCACTACCAAACTATCCTTACCCTTGACCCCAGAATTTTTACTATTTGGTCCCACCCCATCTTTACATATGCGACATAAACACTTTTTATCTTTGGTTGCCGCGGTGGGTCGAAAAACTATTTTACACACTTGGAATCACTCCACCTCAATCCCGCTTACCGTTTTTCAAGCTAAATTGAATCACCTCTTCCGAATGGATTGGCTTCACACCTTGATTAATAAGGAAACTTAAGCTAAACGATTTCTCATGACTTGGCAAGGTTATTTCTCAACTTTAGATACTACCATGCGCACACTGATCAAAACCTCGCTGCAATACACGGCAAGGTATTCAGCGGGAATGGTAGCAGGATGTAATCCTCTCCCACCCATACTCTGATTACATACATTATGACATGCATACCTTCCTAATTCATACCACGCTTTACTTCCGCCTGGACCTCCTTTTTTTTTTTTCTTAATCTCCAAGACTATCTAAAATTTATTATGAGTTCTGGACCGGGCAGTCCATGGTTTTGTTTGGTCGTATAATTGTATCTGCTATTTTGCTCTAATATACTATTACGTCACTTTTTATTTTACTTTACTGAATTTGTCTTATTGAGCTGCTTACTTATTATTATTAAGATTGTTAGAAAAAAGGAAAATGATGCACGACACAAACTGTTTTGTATGATTCACCTACTGACTTTTATGGTACTCCTGTACATTGTATAATTGTTATATTTTATTCTGTGCATAATAAAAATTGTCAATTTAAAAAAAAAAAAAACTTAATAGAGTGGGCTAGGTATTGTAGCCATTTACCTAAACAATAGGTGTGATTCTGTGTGGTTGTCCAAATATTTTTTTTATGCGTTACCAAGGAATATCATGCTGCTGCAACTATGATCTCGCAAATGAACGGTATAGGATTGTAAATGACTTGACGGTGAAAAAATAAGGTTTGTTTTATCATTACAAAGTCCATGCTTGCATAGATATTTTATTGTGTTAAAAATCTCCACATAAAATCAAATGAACTTGTAGTCCTAATTAATGTTATTATACTCTAATTGCAAGATTAGCACCCCCGTAAGGCAGGAGGTAGAGATGCGCACCGATTATTTTTCAGTTTGTTTCGGTTCGTTCAGATTTTGTAACTTTTGGTTTCGGATTGTTTCGGACGATTTTCGTTTCGGCTCATTTTCGTATCTACTTTTTCTCTGTGATTTCGGCCATTTTCGTGTTATCGAATCGGCTCGTTTTTCGTATCGCCTTTTTATTTGTGATATCGAAAATTTTCGTGTTTTTCGGAACGTCTGTTGTCCTCGTTTCAAAGTGTCTATTCCTTTTGACTTAAACGAATGTTTTTTCGGATACGGTAATTCTGTCGATACGGTAATTCTGCCGAATCTATCGGTTTTTTTTATTACATAAAGATCCTTTTATTCTTATGAATATGCATTGCACAACTTTATTTAAATCATATTAAAATGGTATGAAAGGAACAAAAATGAACACAACGGTTTAAAAAACCCAAAACTGACCCAAATGGTCTGACTTTAAAAATAAAAACCAGAATAAAAAAGTTTTAAAATGGGAAAAAAAGCTGAACAAAATTATCAGAAACGAAAAAAAAACAGAAAAAGGATTTAAAATGAAAAAAATTGAAAAAAATTAATGCAGCATATGAATACGCACACTGCGGGGAACAAGCGCCTCTCTGCGCGGTATTATTAATGCAGCATATGAATACGCACACTACGCATACACAACGATTTTTGTATGTGTTGCGTTTGTTAAAAATCGTGTAATTTTCCCCCAAAAAATGTATGTAACAAGTCCCCATCTCTAATTTTTTTAACAAGCGCAACTCATACAAAATATAACCATAAACGCTCGCATGTTAAAAAAAAAAAAAACACACTTACACCTTGTAAATTATTGAAAATTCACATTTTATTGCATTTAAGTTATAATATACAAACAGGATACATATACATATAACACAGATGTATACATTAATTATACCGCAGAGAGGCGCTTCCCCGCAGTGTGCGTATTCACATGCTGCATTAATTATACCGCGCAGAGAGGCGCTTGCCCGCAGTGTGCGTATTCATATGCTGCATTAATTATACCGCGCAGAGAGGCGCCTGCCCGCAGTGTGCCTATTCAAATGCTGCATTAATTATACCGCGCAGAGAGGCGCTTCCCTGCAGTGTGCGGATTCATATGCTGCATTTTTTTTTTTCGTTTTAAATCATTTTATTTGTTCTGGTTTTTTTCGTTTCTGATAATTTTGTTCAGCTTTTTTTCCCGTTTTAAAACCTTTTATTCTGGTTTTTATTTTTAAAGTCAGACCACTTGGGTCAGTATTTTATTTTTGCGTTTTTTAAATCATTTCGTTCATTTTTGTTCCTTTCATACCATTTTAATATGATTAAATAAAGTTGTGCAATGCATATTCATAAGAAAAAAGGATATTTAATAAAAAAAAAATAGAAATCGGCAGAATTACCGTATCAACAGGATTATCTTATCGACAGAAATATCGAATCATTGGAAACTATACGGAATCAGCAATGGAACTGAAAAATACAATGTCCGAAATGACCGAAATGGAACGAAAATGACTTGCGATTTTACACATTTCACGTCCATACGAAAATCTTTTCGCTTCAGATCGAAAATCTTTTCGTATTTGCCGTTTTCGGATCCGATCCGATTTGGAAAATCGTCCGAATACGAAGCCACGAATCGGTCCGATTCGTGAAAAATACGAATCGGTCCGAATCAAAACGCACATCCCTAGCAGGAGGCACGGTTTTAAAATAAATTGGTAATTATTGATAATTAATGTTCACACTTGCTGACGGGTGAGAGGTGCCACCCATTTCTCAGCGTCTCAGACAGGAGACCTGTTTTAATGGTGGTGCTGACAGACCACAGACACACCAGTCCACTCACTAGTGTTCAGTTTCAACAGCCTTTTCTACAAAAAGTTTAATAAGGGATCAGTAGACACGAGATAATAACGGAGAACTTTCATCTCCTGCACCGTTTTCTCCCTCTGCTCTGGAATAACTGGTTCTGCTGTAGGAAGCGGTCACTCTTAAGATTGGCTCAGTTGCAAATAATGATGCCTGTAAAGGTAAGCTTTCCTGTGGGAGCGGATTTAGCTTCAGATCAGAGGGAAGTGCTCCACATTGAGAGGCTGCTATGAACAAAATGAAAAAAAGAAAAAAATATATAAAAAAGACCGTTAATAGACAATTTAAATTTACCTTTGAAGACATCGGAAACACACAGTCTAAAAGGTTTGTCCACAGAGCGCTTAGGAGCTTTGAAAGAATCTGCAAAAAAGCATGAGTATATATTACTCAAGTATATTTATATTCATACAAAAACATTACTTGGGAAAACGCTTAGAGTTTAAGTATTCAAAAAAAAAAAACATGGAAATTCCAAACTTAAACTGCTCCCACCCTGGATGGTTTGATGACATCAATGAAATCACTGATTACATCACTCACGACACTAATGATGACATCACCTATAACATCATCCATAGCATCAGCAGTGACAGAAACCATGACATCCTACAGATCAAATTATAACATTGCACGCGCACATCCCTGTGTTAATCAGGACTCTGCTAAAATGCTCACCCAACCTCTTATCTCCCGCCTTGACTATTGTAACCTCCTTCTCTCTGGCCTGAAGAGGTCACAGATTCTCCCTCTGCAGTCGGTTATGAATGCCTGTGTTAGGCTCATCCAACTCACCTCACGCATCTCTCACACCTCGCCTCTTTCTCAATCTCTACACTGGCTCCCTGTTGCCCCAACTCCCGCCTTCAAGACTTCTCCGAGCTGCCCCCTTTCTATGGAACTCCCTCCCTCCCTCCGCAACATTAGACTCTCCGCGTTTCTCCAGTCCTTCAAGAAGTCTCTGAAAACACATTACTTTAGAGAAGCCTATCGGCTCACTCCATGCTCCACATGATAGGACCTCACCAGCGCTTTTTGCCTTGATTTTAGAAGACCTTCCTAATTCTATTCGCCACTCCGACAGTATTCTCATGAGTACTAAACAGAATGTGAAAATGTATCCCCAAGAGGAATAGAAACTGCAGTTCACAGCACTCTCCACCAGCATGCTAAGGTATAAACATATAGGAAAAAAATATAGAACATGCAGTACAATACAACCTTATAGATGGTCAGATATTTTTGGTGATCCAGGATCTTCAAGGAAGTGCAGAGCCTCTAGAATCAGAGCATACACAGAAACATAGCATAATACTGCCAGATATTTAATAAAACATAAAACCACAAAAAGAAGCCACTCACAAAATTAGTGGCACACGATGTGTAAAAGTGTGCAAAAGCGCATATTAAACCAAGTCGTTCAAATAGTCACCACAGCCGGAAAGACGTTGTCCTTAAAGCGTAGTTTCTGCAGGAGAGCCTGGCCAGGATACCACTCCGTGCTGAGAAGTCCAAATACCAGGTGGAAAACACAGTCCTTCAGAACGACCAATTGGGGAACCGAAGACCTGGATCCATCCGAAGTGAATAATGGACGATCCGACTCGCGGACAAATAATGGACGATCCGGCGGGCGAACGAACGAAATAGTGGAAACAAGCAAGTCAGTTCGACGCGTTTCGTCCTCTGACTTATTCATGAACTGACTTGTCCGTCCGAATCTTCTCTCTTTTAAAGTCCACATTTCTTTAATTAGCAATCTAAAATACATTCATGTGTGGATACCGGAAATGGCAAAATTTCCGAAATTCCCCCGAACGAACGCATCGGAAGTGACGCCGCCTAACATCCGAATCCATTAAGGCTAAGGGCATAATCGACCCAAACCTAATGGAAAGTGTGGGCGACGTACAGACAACAAAAATAAAGCATAACATTGCGAACATAGATCCAGAAAATGACAATAGAAGAACCTATGGAGACAAAAATTAAAAACGTGCATGTATGCTGATAACGTATAACATAAACATAAATATAAATAAACATATAATTATAATAAAATAATAATAATAATAATAAATGGTTATATTTTCAATAAAAATATATATATATATTTTTTTAAAAGACCTATGTTATGTTCCAGAAAAGCACCAAAAAGACAAGGGAGGAAGGACTAGAGATACAAAAAAACCCCAGTGAGAACTAACTAGATCCCAAAAACGAGAGTCACATGACTCAATGGAGGAGGGAGTGAACTAAAGCCATCATATAAAAGATTGAAGCTCTAAATCAACATTTAGGCCTGGCGGTTTCAAAGTGTCCATATAAAATATCCACTTAGTTTCCGCTAGAGAGAGGGCCTTAGCAACATCACCACCCCTCCAATTGTGTTTAACTTTTTCAATACCCAACCAAACAAAAGTGGAAAAATTGAAACTAGAGCACTTACAACAATGTCTGGGTACACTATGCTTATCACTATGCTTTCTAATGTTATAAAAGTGCTCATAGATACGTTCTTTTAGTTTTCTCAATATATTGGGCCCCACAACCACATTGGAGGAAGTAAACTACATTGGTGGTATTGCAATTAATGAATTCTTTAATGTGATATTCCTTTCCTGTTTTCGTACTTTTGAATGAAACCACTTTTGTTTTAGCTCTCTACACATAGAACAGGCACTACACTTAAAGAAACCTTTTGTTTATCAAGCAGGAAGTGAATTTTATTATCCATACTTTCAATTTTATTTTGATTAGAAGGTAAGCACTTGGGGCCAATGATTTTTGACTGTATTAGCTCTTCTATAGATGACACGAGGAAAGGCCGGTAGATGTTTAGACAAAATTGGGTCATTTTGAAGAATAGGCCAACATTTAGAAAGAGCTAGCTCTATATCTCTACTTCTACCATTAAATTTAGTATAGAAAGCAAGGTCCCACTTAGTGGGATCTTTTAACTTTCCCGAATTTCTTTGGAAGAAAGTTGATCTATCCAGATCCACAATATCTTTCAAGCTCTTATCTACTAGAGGTTTAGGGTATTGTTTTAGGAGGAATTTTTCCGAAAGCTCTCTACTTTGAGTGATGAAATCTTGCATTTCCGTACAGTTACGTCGAATTCGTCCAAACTGATTTTTAGGTATATTTTGAAGCCACTTTTTATGGTGCAACTATTATAATTTATGTAGGAATTCTTATCAGTGGGTTTAAAGAAAGTCCTAGTACAGAATTTTTTATCCTTTGAAAATATTCAAATCCAGAAAATTAAGGGTCTCATTACCCACCTCCATGGTAAATTTGAGGTCAAAGGTGTTGGTATTTACAAAATCAAAAAACCCCCTAAGGTCATCCCTGTTGCCATCCCAAATCAATAGAACGTCATCAATATAACGTCGCCAGAGTACCAAGCTTGCCCTATATGGAATGTTTTCCCAAATGGCCTGCTGCTCCCAATGGGCAACAAAAATGTTAGCATATCCCGGGGCAAACTTGGCACCCATGGCTGTTCCTGTCTTCTGGAGATAAAATTTATTCTGAAAACCAAAAAAGTTATGAGTGAGACAAAAACGTATAGCCTCACCCAAAAACACCCTCTGTTCAGTTTCAATAGTAGGATCCTCCTCTATTCTTTAGTCTATGGCCGACAGGCCTTTCTCATGTTGTATAACTGTGTATAGAGAAGTCACATCCATACTTACTATGATATAAGTCTCTTTCCACTCTAGACTTTGAAGAATCTCCATAAGATGTCCTGAGTCTTTAATAGAAGACGGAGCTAGTGGAACATATTTTTGTAAAAAACTCTACTGGCAAAACTGGCAATTAAAAAATTATTTTATAAAAAAGAAGAATCGACGAATGTAATGACATCAATTAATATGGCCTCCCTTCCTGAGGTTGATACACAACAAAAATATTTTTCCATACTAAATTTAAATGTAAGTCTAGGTTTTATCCGATTTGGGGAAGACTATAAAACATTAAAGGGTTTGGATATGCTTGAAGAAGAATTTAGAAAGCTCAATATAAAAAAGAACCAAAATAAAAAACGAATTCAGTTTAATTTAGATAGGAAGGAAAGGGAGGCCCTGAATGGACTCCAAGCCAAACACGACTTGGTGTTTAGGCAAGCCGATAAGGGAGGGGGGGGTGGTTATTCAAGATAGGATAGACTATCTAAAAGAAGCTGAGAGAATCTTGTCAGACGAAGTGACATACCAATTACTTAAACACAATCCCACTAAAGAATTTCTGGAACAGATGGGAATTTTGCTTGATGGTGGTTTGTCTCAAGGCATACTGACCAAAGACGAGTTTAATTTTCTATACACCCCCTTTCCAAGACTGGCCATTCTCTACCACAATCCAAAAATCCATAAATCTGTAACATCCCCCCCGGGTCGTCCTATAATTAGTGGAATTGGGTCTTTGACTGCCAATCTATCAGAATATATTGACAGTTTTTTACAAAAATATGTTCCACTAGCTCCGTCTTCTATTAAAGACTCAGGACATCTTATGGAGATTCTAGAGTGGAAAGAGACTTATATCTTAGTAAGTATGGATGTGACTTCTCTATACACAGTTATACAACATGAGAAAGGCCTGTCGGCCATAGACAAAAGAATAGAGGAGGATCCTACTATTGAAACTGAACAGAGGGTGTTTTTGGGTGAGGCTATACGTTTTTGTCTCACTCATAACTTTTTTGGTTTTCAGAATAAATTTTATCTCCAGAAGACAGGAACAGCCATGGGTGCCAAGTTTGCCCCGGGATATGCTAACATTTTTGTTGCCCATTGGGAGCAGCAGGCCATTTGGGAAAACAATCCATATAGGGCAAGCTTGGCACTCTGGCGACGTTATATTGATGACGTTCTATTGATTTGGTATGGCAACAGGGATGACCTTAGGGGTTTTTTTGATTTTGTAAATACCAACACCTTTGACCTCAAATTTACCATGGAGGTGGGTAATGAGACCCTTAATTTTCTGGATTTGAATATTTTCATCAAGGATAAAAAATTCTGTACTAGGACTTTCTTTAAACCCACTGATAAGAATTCCTACATAAATTATAATAGTTGCCACCATAAAAAGTGGCTTCAAAATATACCTAAAAATCAGTTTGGACGAATTCGACGTAACTGTACGGAAATGCAAGATTTCATCACTCAAAGTAGAGAGCTTTCGGAAAAATTCCTCCTAAAACAATACCCTAAACCTCTAGTAGATAAGAGCTTGAAAGATATTGTGGATCTGGATAGATCAACTTTCTTCCAAAGAATTTCGGGAAAGTTAAAAGATCCCACTAAGTGGGACCTTGCTTTCTTTACTAAATTTAATGGTAGAAGTAGAGATATAGAGCTAGCTCTTTCTAAATGTTGGCCTATTCTTCAAAATGACCCAATTTTGTCTAAACATCTACCGGCCTTTCCTCGTGTCATCTATAGAAGAGCTAATACAGTCAAAAATACATTGGCCCCAAGTGCTTTACCTTCTAATCAAAATAAAATTGAAAGTATGGATAATAAAATTCACTTCCTGCTTGATAAACCAAAAGGTTTCTTTAAGTGTAGTGCCTGTTCTATGTGTAGAGAGCTTAAAACAAAAGTGGTTTCATTCAAAAGTACGAAAACAGGAAAGGAATATCACATTAAAGAATTCATTAATTGCAATACCACCAATGTAGTTTACTTCCTCCAATGTGGTTGTGGGGCCCAATATATTGGGAAAACTAAAAGAAAACTAAAAGAATGTATCTATGAGCACTTTTATAACATTAGAAAGCATAGTGATAAGCATAGTGTACCCAGACATTGTTGTAAGTGCTCTAGTTTCAATTTTTCCACTTTTGTTTGGTTGGGTATTGAAAAAGTTAAACACAATTGGAGGGGTGGTGATGTTGCTAAGGCCCTCTCTCTAGCGGAAACTAAGTGGATATTTTATATGGACACTTTGAAACCGCCAGGCCTAAATGTTGATTTAGAGCTTCAATCTTTTATATGATGGCTTTAGTTCACTCCCTCCTCCATTGAGTCATGTGACTCTCGTTTTTGGGATCTAGTTAGTTCTCACTGGGGGTTTTTTGTATCTCTAGTCCTTCCTCCCTTGTCTTTTTGGTGCTTTTCTGGAACATAACATAGGTCTTTTAAAATATATATATATATATATATATATATATATTTTTATTGAAAATATAACCATTTATTATTATTATTATTTTATTATAATTATATGTTTATGTATATTTATGTTTATGTTATACGTTATCAGCATACATGCACGTTTTTAATTTTTGTCTCCATAGGTTCTTCTATTGTCATTTTCTGGATCTATGTTCGCAATGTTATGCTTTATTTTTGTTGTCTGGACGTCGCCCACACTTTCCATTAGGTTTGGGTCGAATATGCCCTTAGCCTTAATGGATTCGGATGTTAGGCGGCGTCACTTCCGATGCGCCCGTTCGGACGCATTTCCGATGCGTTCGTTCGGGGGAATTTCGGAAATTTTGCCATTTCCGGTATCCACACATGAATGTATTTTAGATTGCTAATTAAAGAAATGTGGACTTTAAAAGAGAGAAGATTCGGACGGACAAGTCAGTTCATGAATAAGTCAGAGGACGAAACGCGTCGAACTGACTTGCTTGTTTCCGCTATTTCGTTCGTTCGCCCGCCGGATCGTCCATTATTCGTCCGCGAGTCGGATCGTCCATTATTCACTTCGGATGGATCCAGGTCTTCGGTTCCCCAATTGGTCGTTCTGAAGGACTGTGTTTTCCACCTGGTATTTGGACTTCTCAGCATGGAGTGGTATCCTGGCCAGGCTCTCCTGCAGAAACTACGCTTTAAGGACAACGTCTTTCCGGCTGTGGTGACTATTTGAACGACTTCGTTTAATATGCGCTTTTGCACACTTTTACACATCGTGTGCCACTAATTTTGTGAGTGGCTTCTTTTTGTGGTTTTATGTTTTATTAAATATCTGGCAGTATTATGCTATGTTTCTGTGTATGCTCTGATTCTAGAGGCTCTGCACTTCCTTGAAGATCCTGGATCATCAAAAATATCTGACCATCTATAAGGTTGTATTGTACTGCATGTTCTATATTTTTTTCCTAAGTATTCTCATGAGGACCGCCGACATCCTCCTTTCGCTCTCGAACCCCTCTAAGTCCCTCACAGCAGTCTTTGACTTATTAGCACAGTTCGCGTATCTCTCGGGTTACAAAATGAATGTCTAAATCCAAGGCACTAGCTATGCATATCCCAAATGACATAAGCACTCAGCTCTCTGCAGACTATCGATTTCGGATCAAACATTCTCATCTTAAATATTTGGTGAGTCAAATGGACCCCTCGGGTCGAGGATTTATATACTAATTATTCCCCAGTTTTGAAAATTATTCAACCCGACCTGTAAGGGTGGTCTAAATACACCATTTCATGGTTAGGAAGGGTACACTGTTAAAATGAATATCCTCCCATGACTGTTGTATTTTTTTCAAACCTTAGAAAAAAGGGGAAGTGGAAAATCGTAAAAGTATCGTACCAAATATATTGGCACCCACAAGGGGGTAAGCCTCCAATGCACAAAGAAAATAAACCTCAGCAAAGGGTGCTAAGGCAACAAGGTTAGCAGGTGACTATTACAGGCAGGATGGCGTTACGCTGGCAATGGTGATTCAGAAAAAAAAACAAAATCTTTTTATTTGAAGTATCAAAAAACTTAGAAAATGTTATTTGAAGCATTAGTGGGTATTTTGATTGTGTTCCCACTTAGGGGTGCTTCCATAATTGGAGTATCGCAACTTGCTCCAATGTTACATACGCTCTTATTGCTAATTGCAGACGTTATTATTGGGTTCAGTTAAGTATCAAAAGGTTATTATACATGTTCCCAATAAATTGGCCACACCAACGTTCACCATTTAACACATTATTGTAATTCAGGAGAAGCCTGGGAAATCAGCCTAAGTATCAGCTACAACATAGTGTCAGATGTTTTTGGTTGTTGAGACGTTGATCTCAGTGAGATGCCTCCAGGTATGGAGTGTCACTGATCTCTAGGCAATTTGATATCGATAGCTAGAAGAAATGAGACACAACCCTTATCAGCAATACATATAATGTAGCAGATATGATCGGAATTAACGCAGGACCACAATCTCTCATTCTTTTATAACCTTAATCGAATAATCAATCAAGTCACGCCTTAACCAATTATTCCAGAAGATCCAGAATGGACATAACTTACATTCGTTTGTACGTAACCCGATTTGAAAACCATTGAATATTCAGTCAATTGAATTATATCAAACACAGATCATTTCCAGCCAATGATGCAACAAAAGTGTTTTCATTACAACAACGTATATATATTTATTTAAACAGATAACAAGTGTTTGGGTATTTGTTACACTAATCATAAATCAGAGATTACACATTTTAAACATATCTTATTTTGCCTGACTTGCATATCCACTTCCAGAATATCTATTCCGCTTAGAAAGTTACGCCAAATTATAACGAAGACCGTAGAATTTATTATCCACAGCCACTCACAATCAATTTAAATATGATACAGATATTATCTGTATATTATTGGATTATTGATAAGAATCTCGGTATCCAATTATCACGCTGCAGAAAGTTATTTTTGATACCTTATTCTCAAGCTATAATAATCATAATTAATGATTTATGGAATACGAGTTTGGCTAAAGACAGAAACTCTGTCAACTTTCTCAGCTAAAATCAATCAATCCTCCTTATACTTACCTCTGATTGATTTCGAAGCGGCCTTGAGCAGCGATCAGCCTGCAATTATAATCCTCTCGGGTGTATAACGCTTTGCTGTTTGATCTCTATGGAGATCTGTTGCTGTTCAATTATGGATAGTGGGATATGTAGTGTATCTCTGAATATATGGGAGTACCAGAGTAAATTAGTGATCCAGTGAGAGTATTAGTCAATTAAGACTTGAGAGTGCATGAGTGAGCATGAGGGTCTCCTTTGTTAGAGAGTAGGTGTCATCCCCCTTGCGCAACCCCAACAGTCCACGGAAGTGCTCGTGTGTCTGTCAAGAAGAAGTGCCGTGTGTGTATTACCTCGAATTCGCTCGCTTGCGCGGTATATCTTCAGGTCACACCTACTTTTCCCATCACAGACCAATCACAAAATTGGTTTCTAAAATTAAAATAAACATTATATTTAAATTTTACAGGTTATTTCTTGTCGCTTGAGGGCAATGTGGTGTAACAAATTTTTGTACTACACCTGGTCCCCTAATGGACACCTGTGTCATATTATTATCTAATTTAATCCAAAACAATTTGCTTTCTCATCGTTTTAATTGGATTCCCGCTTTCAGTGACTGTACTCCTGTACTCCCTACTACGGGACCTAGATAATATTAACAAAACCAACCTTGGATTTTGACCTTGGACATATCTCAAAGAAAAACAATTCCTTTAGACGCCCTCTCTTTCAGTATAAACAGAATATATCTACTAAACAGTCTTTACTGTTCTAAACTAACATTTCTTACTCATATATATATATATATATATATGTAGTATATACAGTCATGGCCGAAATTGTTGGCACCCCAGACATTTTTTCCAGAAAATCAAGTATTTCTCACAGAAAAGTAATGCAGTAACACATGTTTTGCTATACACATGTTTATTCCCTTTGTGTGTATTGGAACAAAACAAAAAAGGGAGGAAAAAAAGCAAATTGGACATAATGTCACACAAAACTCCAAAAATGGTCTGGGCGCCTTGAATGTGTGCAAGGCATCATGAAATCTGAGGATTACCAAAGGATTTTGGGTCGCACTGTAGAGCCCAGTGTCAGAAAGCTGGGTTTGCATCCGAGATCTTGGGTCTTCCAGCAGGACAATGACCACAAACATACGTCAAAAAGCACCCAGAAATGGATGACAACAAAGTGCTGGAGAGTTCTGAAGTGGCCAGCAATGAGTCTAGATCTAAATCCCATTGAACACCTGTGGAGAGATCTTAAAATTGCTGTTGGGAAAAGGCGCCCTTCCAATAAGAGAGACCTGGAGCAGTTTGCAAAAGAAAGAGTGGTCCAAAATTCCAGGTGAGAGGTGTAAGAAGCTTATTGATGGTTATAGGAAGCGACTGATTTCAGTTATTTTTTCCAAAGGGTGTGCAACCAAATATTAAGTAAAGGGTGCCAATAATTTTGTCCAGCCCATTTTTGGAGTTTTGTGTGACATTATGTCCAATTTGCTTTTTTTCCTCCTTTTTTGTTTTGTTCCAATACACACAAAGGGAATAAACATGTGTATAGCAAAACATGTCTTACTGCAATACTTTTCTGTGAGAAATACTTGATTTTCTGGAAAAATGTCTGGGGTGCCAACAATTTCGGCCATGACTGTATATTGATTATATAAGGCACTTAGGGTATACGCTGGTGCAAATATAATTGAGTAAATACTGTAAATATTCTGGTGACGTATCTTATCCATCTGTTCAGAAAACAAAATGGATGCCGACGCCATTTTGTCTCCGATAGCCCTTACCCGACTATAGTATCGCTCCTTAAGGTGGGTGATCATAGATTTTGTCCAATTAACCATCTAAACCCTCTTCAGTAGCATTAGAGGTTATGCAAACAAGCTGAATATCATCAATGTCCTATACTCAAAAAATGCAGCAATCACTCCATGTAGTGGACGAATTAAAACAATTACCGCCTGCTCAAGAAATGAATTTAACAGTGTTAACCTCATCCCCTCAACATTGTAATTAAAAACATGTAATTAAAATAAAAAAATGCCAACATTAGGACGCATTTTGCTGAGAGAAGGAGTTCAGCTTCCTCAGCTTAGTGGCAAACAAACCTTACCAATACCATTGGTGGGTGAGGATTTCCAGTTGCTGCAGCATTGTTTCAATGATTTTTTCTGGGGTGGGACAGGAAACTTCTAGGACGACAGGCTATTTACCGTCCCAAGGATACTGGTGGTTTGGGACTGCCTTGTTTATACTCTTATTATAATGCTTCTCAACTGGCTCAAATTGTTGCTTGGCATTGCCCCAGCACTGACTGCAGATGGGTTGAGCCGAAGCATTCTCGCTCTATAAAACGGAGCTATTTGATCTGGTTACCCAAGACTCAAAGGCCACTACTTCGAACCTCGCGCCCGGCCATCACCAACTCTCTCCGTATCTGGATTATATTGGCAATGAAATGTGACCAAACTTGCATCCCCTCTTCACTGAACAGACTATGCCACAACAGGGAATTTGACCCACATTTCCAGTCTGTTCTGTATTCTGCACTTGTTGACAACAGCCTACACCGAATATGCCAACTCTACCCAGAAGGGAACCTACATCAGTTTCCTGAATTCCAGGAGGACAAACATCTGTCACCAGCTTCATTTTTTCGGTTTCTACAATTGAGTGACTTTGCCCTGTAACCTCTTATAAAACAAGGGGCCACCTCAAAACTCTCCTTCAAATCCCTGTTTTAAGGGAAATTATCCCAAAGGTTTGATCTCCTCTTTATACCAACAAATCACTTGTTTATTGGATTGGTCAGATCTCCCCTATATTCGTGCCTGGCATGCGGACTTACAGGAACAGCTGCATGGAGACTTGTGGCTGGACATTTGGGAAGCTTCCAGGAAAGTCTCAGTCTGTGCAACTGGCCAGGATTAAGCGGACTCCAACAGAGGATTGCTGGAGACACTGGAGAGGGAATAAAGGCTCGTACTTCCATATGTGGTGGACATGCCCCATTATTCATTCCTATTGGTCCTCCATACAACTTCTGTTTGAAGAGGTTTTGTCAAGATCACCTTTGGAAAAATCTTATAATGAGGGATCAAAAGCTCCTCACTAAGCTCCTTGTGGCAGCGCGCTGGGCAGTGGAGGAGGGGGGCTATGGATGGAGCGTGAGTTCAGCATTATCAGAGTCACCTTTTTAATGGAGAAACTGACGGCGATGGTTCACCAAACTATGGACTGTTTTGCTAAAACGTGGGCCCCATATGACCCGGTTTGCACTGAGGGATACTCTGATACTTAGGTATACTTGTTGCTTCTCCACTGGATCCCAGAGGTGAATGCCACCCCCTCCTCCTTCCCTTTCTTTTCTCTCTTCTTCTCCCTTTCTGCTTTCTTCTCTTCTCTTTAGAACAACTAGAACAGTATCAGGTTTAAGTTTGAGATTGGGTGAGGATTTTCTGTTCCAACTCTTTGTATTTGTAGTTCTCGCACAATGCCCCCCTTCATTCTTTTTTGTATCCTATGCAAGATTTACTACCAAATATAATGTCTATAAAAATATATATTTTATGCATTGCTAGAGTGTTTGGGGTTGGCTTGAAGAAAAGGTGGCAACCCTATTTCTGAGTCTTTCTATTTTAGAAATTCCAGTTGACAGGTTACGTAACACTGAATACAGCAAGATTAAGGATTCTTACCGATTTGTTCCATCAGGCATGGCCCTTTATACCAACTGGAGATCTCATTTACTTTACTTGTCTTAATCATGTTTTCTCCACTGAGCCCACTTGTAGGGACATAGGATACATCATTTTCCTTTGTGTGGGGGAAAAAACAAATACAATTTAAAAGAGATCACAGCAATGTTTACAACAAGATTGCACAATGAAAAAAATTACAATGAAAGTAATTTTCAATACATAACATTCGTATTCTGTGCATACAAAATTATAGCAAGGAGAACAAGCAGGTGGATAAAACCACAAAGTTTGTCAGAGCAAAGTACACTTTGGGGGTTATTCAAAAGAACGGGTGTTTGATAATGTTACAAAAAACATCAAAAAGTGCCATTTTTGCATTGAGAGAAATCACAAAAGAGAAATCCAAACATTTGCAGGAAAAGCACCATTCTGTTTCCAACATCTAGACAAGCTGGCACTTTCTGAATAACCTCTCTAGCAAATGCCAAGCCAGCCTAATGAATGGCTTTTGTCATTAAATGCTGCTTTCCTAAATGAATGACAGCTAGTAATAGGAGGTTAAAAGTAAATGAAAGGGTGAATGCAACACTGGACAGACAATAACCCTATAATTCATTATTTCAGTATACAGCTAGAACAAGATCAGCCCAACTCTAAGTACATTCTATAGCTTTCTCACAAATTTTTACACTTTTCGGTATTTAACCTCCCTGGCGGTCTAATCCTTTCAAAAATGTTGTGTCTAAAAGCGTCTCAATTTTTTTTCACAGAATATGTGTTGTTTTATATAGTAAGTCTGTAATAATTAGGAATAGCTCACTGAAATCCATGCAAATAAGATCTTCAAACTATATAGATTATATATATACATACATAAACATACAGTGAAGTCAAGTCTTAGAATGTGTATTGTCTTTTAGTGCCACCTAGTGGCCGTTCATGAGCAATTCATGCTGTAGGATAATTTTTTTTTCTAGATTTTGCTAATTTGCTGCCTGGTCCCGCACCCCTGCATTGTGTGACTCGAAGCGAGCGTTACCAGGAAGCAAGTCGCTGCGATCACACTGCAGGGGACAGCGAGGGAGCACAGGATGAGGTGAGTATGTAGCCCAAGTGTGGCTCGGGTTACTGTTCGCGGTAGCAAAATTTAACCCCGAGTCATACCGCCAGGGAGGTTAAACACGGATTTTAACAATTTTTCTCTGGTGTACTTATGCAATTTTACATTGTTTTTTCAGCAAACTCTTCTTTTAAACATTAACTTTAATTGTAATATTAACTTATATATGGAATAATGTCACCATGGTACAGGCAAACCGTTACATTTGTGTCATGTTGATATTGTATATCCTACACAACAGCAAAACAGTCATTAATCATCAAGTATTTCAGATGTAGAGTCTATGGTTCCACACGGAGCATCAATTAAGCATTATTTGGCCATTTTGATTTGAGAAATAATGAGTTTATAAAGATACTTTTTATGTTTGCACCACCTTG
Organism: Leptobrachium leishanense; assembly: GCA_009667805.1. Lineage (NCBI taxonomy): Eukaryota > Metazoa > Chordata > Amphibia > Anura > Megophryidae > Leptobrachium > Leptobrachium leishanense. The sequence continues at coordinate 228,961,577 of CM019066.1, read as the reverse complement.
CCATTTAGGCTAGGGTCAGACGAACGCATTCTGTGCGTCCGTGTCCCCTCGGACGTACTTTCTGACTGACAAAGTAGTGGCCACATGGCCCGTTTTTGTGACTGACATTTTTTTGACCGATGTAGATGGGAAATAAAATTAATATGAAAAAACATTTTGTCCGTCTGACTACATTCCATCACGCACACACAAATCTATGCGGACGTTGCGCACTCCGCACGTCCGTTCTAGCGGTTTTACGTTCTTGTCTATCCTGCGTCCGTTTGCCGCGTCTGTTGTGCGTCCGCACTGCTGTGCAGACGTACTTCGTGTGTGGGTCTCAACTGATCATAATTGTATGCTACCACAGACGTTAAAGTGCGTAGCAACATGGACGTGAACACTGCGCTCGTCTGACCCGTGCCTTAAATAGAAAATGAGCTTGGCTAAAATCTAAATATAAAAGCATATGTGGTTGCCCAAACAAAATTTACACCAATCATAAAAAGTATGTGTATGAAAACCAGATGAGATAGAAACTCACAAATTACTATTTTTTACACACTGTTCAGCCTCACTGTCAACATTTATTTATCCAACATAAATCCACTATAAAATGCATTTTGCGGTTACTGACAGGTGATTATCAGCACTCTGATGGCCACAGAGCTATACAAAGGTGAAACATCTTGTTATGTTGTAAAGAGTTTATATTTCTGCTGTATTAGTTGTCTTGAACAAAAATGTCACTTCTGAATAACCGAGTTCTATTTTATTAATATGGATAGAACAGTTTCCTTAGTGTGCCTCATTACACTGCACTGCTTCAGCTGGCATTTTATAGCTTTCCAGAACATTCCCACCAACCGACAACAGGAAATGAGGAACGGAGTAGATGAGCAAAAGAAAGAAACTGCATTATCCACAGCCAACAACACAGTATTACATCACAATTCATAGGACTTACACACACACCTTACACAGTGGAACAATTCATAAAAAACACCTCCTTCCCTTAAACACCCCCACAAATCAAAACGAAGCGCGCCCCGCTGGTGTTTATGGGCTGCCTTCTGTTCGAATACCAGCGCACGTCATTTGCTGTTGCGGGACAGCCTGAATTCAAGCCGTCGCTCTGCAGCCAATAACACGAGCAGTGCATCCGGTGGGCAGGCCAGGGGAGAGGCCGCAACATCAGCCAGAGCTCTGGCAGTACTAGTACACCCCACCGACGTTTAGACCCACCCACTGGGCAAGACCTGCCTGGCAGTAACGAGTCTATAGTCAAAAAAGCATTAATAAGCAAAAGTTAATAAAATAATTTTAACATGGCTTCTTAAATTTGTATAAATTTTATCCCTCTTCCAGAACCCTAATCTTCAATTCAGGTCTTCTACTAGGATTCCATTTCTGTCTTCTTACGGTAGAGTTTCTTGTACTACAGTCCTTTAATGCAGGCGTCAACAAACCCGGGTGCCAGGGTCGCCATGGCGACAAGAAATGCTGTCCTGGAGCCTGGGTTTGTATACAACAAACAAACCTTCTGGCAGACCCCTTTGCTAGGTCCTCCATCCATCGCACAAGAAGCCTTTTTCAAGGCTTTGTCCGCTCGGGGAAAGTTGTGTGCACGCTGCGATTTGTATCGCAAGCGTGCACCCTTTATTGCCGGTCACCGCATCTGTCTGGGGTTATAAATCAGACCCCCGTGACAGGCACACACATAGCGGCTGGCCCGTCCCTCCCTCTCTCCACTACAGAGTGGAGGGAGGAGGAGCACTCAACTCCGTGCATGCTGTGAACATGCCTGACCTGCAGCATCACACAGCCCGGCCAGCTAATAAAAAAAAAACTGTAAAAAGTCCCAGATCAGAGGGGGGGGGGGAGCACAGCTCACCCAGCTGTATGTACACTAGACATGTGCACAGCACAAAATTTTGTTTTGAACTAATGGATTAGTCCTAAAATGCAATTTATTTAGTTGCTAAAGAAATTCGTTTTCAGTTCTTTAGTATGAAAAACTAATTTCATTCATCCGAAAACCAGTGGATACAATTACTATTGTAGTGGCTCCTCAGAGGGCTGAGATCGCTGCTTGTTACAGTATCTCTCACTCTCAGCACAATGTGGGCCATATTACATAGTTGGTGCTAACTTAACCAGAGCTGTTGTAAACTTCCCAGAGCCATTATAGCCTCTGGAGGTTTTCAGTTTACAACAGCTCTGGTTAAGTTAGCACCAACATTGTAATACTGCCCCGTGTCAGGCAAAGCTGTTATAGTAACTGACTGCTGCTCATCACAGTGCTCAGAGTTTCAGTAAAACTAGTAAATAATATTTTTATATATAAGAGGTTAGAACAATATTATTTCCTTGTTTTACTGAAACTCTGAGCGCTGTTACAGTCAGTTACTGTAACAGCTGAGCCTGATACATTGTACTGAGAGATAATGTAACAAGCAGCCGATCTCAGCACTCACAGCCACTGGATTTAAAGGGCTAAAAAAAGGCTCCTCTCTGTATAATGTATAGAACATCCTCCTGCATTAATTAATGCCCCTCTCTGTATAGAACAACCTACTGCATTGGCATGTGGAGGGTGCAGAACTTTGGATGTTGCGATGTTGCGATCTTCAATGCTGGTCTCCTTCACTCATCAATGTAATATCACAAACAGGACTGAAACTAAAATGTAGTGCATTTTATTTTAGTTTCTTTCGTTTTTTGTACTGAGCAGTTTCGTTTCTCTTGAGTCAAACGAAAACTAAATTATCCCAAAATTCAGACTAAATCGTTTTAGTACTAAAACGAATGCACATGTCTAATGTACACTGCCTATAACATTCACTGTGTGTTATATACAGTGTAAATACTGTGCCTGGATCAGCTGTGTGGTATACACAGTATATAGTGGCCAGATCAGGGACTGTGTTATATTGGCATACTGTGTAAGCACAGTATACACACCGTATGTAACACACAATCTGTGATCCAGGCACGGTTTAGTCTGATGGACTTGATTTAAATAAAAAAAAAAATCAACATCCCTGGGTTGTGAGAGATTGAGGACAAGTTTGTGTGTGTGTCATTTCAATATTATGATAAATTGGACAGGCTCTCAGCAAAATCCTAAAATATTTATTGGAAAGCGTCATATTACATTAAATAAACGTATCGGTACTCTGTCTTAAGAAAATGGTACCGTGAATCTTTAGTGGTTATGCCGGGGTCAGATGAGCGTTTTGCAGAGCGGAAGGAATGTCCATGAGAATGGACATTCCTTCCACTCTGATGCCCGTCTGGCCACCTCGCTGAGCGCAGTTAGTGCGCTTTGTAGTCCCTTCAACGTGTGTCTAGCATTTTGACGGAGAGGTTTTGTGCGCACGTTCAAGCGTGTGACCAGCCCCGTTGCAGCATCACAACGCTGCAACGAACGCCGGCAGGCACGTCAGTATGGGCGCATCTTGTGCGCTCGTCTGAAACCAGCCTTAGTCTGAAAAAAAACTGGCTCCTAACTTTTGCAGCTGGCTCCTAGATTCAAAGCAAATTTGTCAAGCCCTGCCTAAATGGATCTTGCAGTGGCCAGCAGCTTGTGGCCCTTCTCACACTTGTGGACTGGCCAGTATTTTCTTGTCCATGGCCTTGATGTTCATCTGTCCTGCGGCCTGTAACGTTTTGTTCTTGAGTTTCGTTGGGTATGACCTCCAAATCAGTTCCTTTGATATCTTGAAGATTATTTCTATTCTGAGCCTCAGGAGCAGGGGTGTTGAACACGTCAAAAGAGTCAACATTCCAAACTCCATGCCAGATATCAGTGTCTGGTTGCTGGGTTGACTCTGCTGGCTTTGATAAGTCGACTATTGTATGTGGTCGAAGTTGATTTGCATGCCTTCTCGTGCAACATGCATCTGAGGTGAAAACTTTATAGTGTGTGTAGCCCCGGACTTCCCTTATAACTGCTGCTTGTCTACGGTTGTCCTGATTATATACGTGCATCCAAACCGATTCTCCTGATACGACCTGCTTTTAAACCTTACATCTCCGATTGTTGCTGGGTGACCCCATAATGAATCTCAGGTTTTAGAAACGGGAAATCGGTGATTGCCACCCTATCAAAGGCCTGGAACGCACGCTAATTAACACGAGGACGAAAAGGGATTCAAATGGGGGGGGGTATATATATTTATTTACAACTCTGATGCGTATTGTAACAGCTGATGAAGCAACCAATTGGCCAACGTGTCCTGGTCTGGTTTGTGTATGCTCTTTGCTTAAAGCCTTTTTTAACCTGCTGTAGTCTGAAGGAGGTATGTCCTGAAAACCCATATGTGTGAAATCTAGAGCCAGGTAGGGCTCAAGTCTGAGTATGTGAGCATTTGGTGGAGTAGAGGTATTGTCACTGCTCTGCATGGAGAGAGCCTGTGGAGTCATGGGTTCAATCCCAGCGAGCAACCTCTCCAGTAAGTGTCCTTGGCAAGGCACCTAACGGTACATACTCGCCACCCAGGACAAACTTGAAAACGAGAGAAATCTCAATGTATCCTTCCTGGTAAAAATCGTTTCTCAAAAAAAAAAATAATATATATATATATATATATATATATATTCACCAATAGCCAACAAGCCAATAACACTAGGGGGAACGCTGTATGCTTTCGCTCTATTCTTTGATATATATGGTGAAAATATGGATTTGGAAAAGATAGTGAAGGGGTGTGGGTACCTGTGACTATTGGACGATATTGTCCAACTGTACATACACTTAGAGCCAAGGGAGGCTCCGGATATTATGAGTAGAATGCTCTCCCCTCCCGCTTGATATATCTTTCCTAGACATGTGCATTCGTTTTAGTACTAAAACGATTTAGTCCGAATTTTGGGATAATTTAGTTTTCGTATGACTCAAGAGAAACGAAACTGCTCAGTACAAAAAACGAAAGAAACTAAAATAAAATGCACTACATTTTAGTTTCAGTCCGTTTTGTGATATTACATTGATGAGTGAAGGAGACCAGCAATGAAGAGCGCAACATCTGAAGTTCTGCACCCTCCACATGCCAATGCAGTAGGATGTTCTGTAGAGAGAGGGGCATTAATTAATGCAGGAGGATGTTCTATACATTATACAGAGAGGGGTATTAATGCAGGAGGATGTTATATACATTATACAGAGAAGGTATAAGTTGAGGAGGATGTTCTATACAGAGAGGGACATTAATTAATTCAGGAGGATGTTCTAAACATTATACAGAGAGGAGCCTTTTTTTTAGCACTTTAAATCCAGTGGCTGTGAGCGCTGAGATCGGCTGCTTGTTACATTATCTCTCAGTACAATGTATCAGGCTCAGCTGTTACAGTAACTAACAGCTCTCAGAGTTTCAGTAAAACAAGGAAATAATATTGTTCTAACCTCTTATATATAAAATATTATTTACTAGTTTTACTGAAACTCTGAGCGCTGTGAGCAGCAGTCAGTTACTGTAACAGCTTTGCCTGACACAGGGCAGTATTACAAATGTTGGTGCTAACTTAACCAGAGCTGTTGTAAACTGAAAACCTCCATAGGCTACAATGGCTCTGGAAGTTTACAACAGCTCTGGTTAAGTTAGCACTAACTATATAATATGGCCCACATTGTGCTGAGAGTGAGAGATACTGTAACAAGCAGCGATCTTAGCCCTCTGAGGAGCCACTACAATAGTAATTGTATCCACTGGTTTTCGGATGAATGAAATAAATTAGTTTTCATACTAAAGAACTGAAAACGAATTTCTTTAGCAACTAAATAAATTACATTTTAGGACTAATCCATTAGTTCAAAACGAAATTTTGTGCTGTGCACATGTCTAATCTTTCCTTTTAAAACATACTGCACAACACTCGATTTCCTCTTTGCTTATATTTTCATGAGCTGATAAGAAAACAGCAAATGCGTGGATATACATTGTTAACCTGAAAATGCACTGTCTTTGGTTGTATATGTATGGTTTTAACCCACTAGCAGATCTTTGGGATTTGCGTTGTATCAGTTTTCTTTTTTTAAAGACTTTAAGGTAAAACAGGTAAGTACAGACAAAACAATTATTAGACGCAATAAAAGAATCACCTGACACCTTCATGTTTCGGTTTCAAATATGAACATCTCCCGAAAAAGTGGGGAGAGAATAGAAAGAGACAAAAGAGAGAGAGAGAGAGAGAAGGAAAGAGTATCTGTTTTCTTTTTGTTACAGTTTTAATATGAGCTGATTGGGGATACATCCATGGTGATACAAAGCATTGAGGATGTATATTGGCAGAGGTTTGGTGAGGGCTTCACAAATTTTTGTTGCTTCTATTCACTGTGACCAGGTTACCTGCAACTCTAGATACTTTTGCTTTACAGTTCCTGATGAAACCATATAATTATTCGTATGCCCATGTTACGCTTGTTCCTTTTGCTTCCTCAATGTGGTCTTCATTAATGTGCGTATGTATGCAAAATCTCTAGGTTTAAATCTACTGGAGTCTTATTACTCTCCCCTTAAATACTGTACTAACCATTGAGAGATTCAGATTGCTTTTTTCTTGAAATATAGGAGTTTTGAGACACCTTGCACATATATTTTTTGGAGATTCAATAGATTTTTATGGAGATGGGAATGTTGCATATAGGAATAATGAACAGCCTCTGCTCTTTTCTATCACTGTCCTATACCTCAGACCCTCGAAGGTCGGATTCTCTTTCTATAGAGATTATATATGAATGTATTTATCCACCAGAGGTTGAGTCTATCCTGGTAGGTAACAATATTGTAGTGAATGGTATCTGCAGACAATTTGTTCAGTTTTATTTCTGTTCCTGGATTTTACATGTTTTGAATAAACGTTAAGTTTTAGCTTTTCACCATTTACAGATTAGTGCGGATGGTTTAAAACGGAGGACAGCAATACTGTAAGGGTTAACTCCCATTTATGTCATTTAGCAGTTTATTTGTCAATAGTCTATTTCAATAACGAACTATATAGTAGGTCTATTTTTTTTTTCTAATTGTAAAACTTCCACCTCTGCCTCCCCTGTCTTGTCCAGTCTGTAATACATTAACCCCTTAGTGACCGGGCGGTTTTACACAAATCCGTCCTTTAGTGACCGCTGCTGTTTTTACGTTTCTGCGCTGTTCGTGTTTAGGTCAAATTTTCCTCTTACTCGTTTACGCAACCCACACATATTATACACCGTTTTTCCCACCATTAAATGGACTTTCTAAAAATACCATTATTTCCATCATATCCTATAATTTACTATAAAAAAATATGAAATGTGATGAAAAAATTGGAAAAACACACTTTTTCGTAATTTAATCCCCAAAATCTACAACCGCCAAAAAAGACCCCAGCTAAATAGTTTCAAAATTTTGTCCCGAGAATAGAAATACCCAATTTTTACATGTTTTTGCTTTTTAACCCCTTCACTGCTGAGCCAGTTTTGAGCCGATTTGCGGCGAGTCGCGATCCGGCAGCAAAACGGTTAACTTATACACCGCTGAAAAGGAGAGACTCTCCCCTTTCCTGCGGTGTAAAAAGTAAGTTTCTAGGTGCCAGGGTTGGAGAGATAGAGGGCTCCAAACGAGCCACCCCTCCACTTCCTGGTTTTCAATGTGGCGTGGGGGGGGCGCCTGCCGATGACGTCACTACGCAGCGTGGTGACGTCATCGTGCTCGCCGGCCCCTCTAAAGCAGAGGGGCAGGCTTCCTCCCTGCCAGAACTCTGTTGGAGCCAACGAGGGAGGTAAGTATCGGTCAGGAGGGAGGTTAGGAGCCGCTGACGTACTATGTACGTCTGCGGGTCTAAGGGAGACCCGTGGGCAGGATGTACATGGTACGTCAGCAGTCATTAAGGGGTTAACATCCTTAGAGGCTTGTTCCATAACGCTTGCAATGTTCATCGCCTTCTGAATCATTAAATCATCTTCTGTAAGCAGTCTCTCTAGCACTGTGCAATTTGCAATGCCCATTACAAACTAGTCTTGCAAAGCATTGGGCAGGTAGTCACCAAAACAACAGATGCTGACAAGTTTATGTAATACAATGGCGTACGCTGTAACTAATTCACCAGGCTCCTGTCGTCTTCTATAGAACTGAAATCTCAGATCTCATTTTTACAGAAACTATACAGATTATTGACAGCCTTTCGGGATGAAAACAGATATTCGGTGCCGATATTCTGTACACTTAACCCTTTACCACCGCAAAGCGTACCACCGCATGCGGCCCCTGTGGCAGGAGGGTCTTGAAGACGCGGGGTGTACTGGTACATCCCGTTGACTTCAATGGGCTGCCTCGGCCCTGCCCAGCAGTCTGCGTGCACTGTTGGCCGCTACGGGACGGCCTGAGCTCAGGCAGTACCCCTGCAGCCAATGACTGGTGTACTGCGTCAGCAGCTAGGTGGGCTAGAGGAGGGGCTAGTACACCCTACTGGCGTTAGCTCCCTCCCGCCTACCGCGAAAGGGTTAAAGCTGTACAAGTACTCCCGTTGAATTCTATGGGCTGCCCCAGTCCCTCCCCGCTGCCGGGGCACGCCGCATGCTGCTGCGGGGCAGTCTGAACTCAGGCTGTCCTACAGCACCAAATGATGCTCGTCAGTGCCTGGGCGGGCCGAAGGAGAGGCCCGCTGAGGGGTTCGTAAAAACCAAAACATTTATATTTAGGCTTTTATTTTTACAAACATGTTCCTGTCTAGGTCCAGCAGTGACTACTCATATGACCCTATAGGACCCTTTTGGTATCAGAAATATCATTAACTATGAAATATTGTTCAAAGACTTTCGACCCAGCGCCTCGGGATCAACGTCCTTTATAGTGCCGATGCCCACCATGTCTAAGGGTTAGATAGCTACGGTAATTTGAAACTGATGTTTTGTTGTACAGAGATATAGGGTTATTCAAAGAGATCTGAATTGTGGCCGAAAGGTAACTGAACAGTGAAATTCAGCATACGGTTACCTTTCCTTGCCATTCGGCTATTCAGAGAGCAGGCAGTTCGCCAAATCTTGAATTGCCTGCACATACGGTGCCTGTTCGTGGGCAGTGAAATCCCCATAGCTTCGTCTATTCAGAGAACAAAAACCAGCAGTGAAAAGTTGCAGAATTGCCCTGCTGTTCGGTGGTTTCATTCGGCAGGTTTATTCAGGAGAATCCCATAGGCGTCAATGTTAAAAATATTCCCGTTTTAATTCAATATCTAATAAACCGTTGATTATAATATTCTGCAGTCTAAAGTCTATTTATAGATTTTTTAGGATCTTTTAGACATTTTTCAGGATTTTTTTGGCGAAAATATTTTTTCGGGTTTTTTTTAAAAATTGTTTCTTCTTTTTTCTGTAACAGCCCTTTTTATTATCATTCATTGAATCTTATATGTAAAATCCAGACATTTTCGTTCTGTAGTTTCTTTGCAAACAGCGTTTCACTTTTCAAACATTCAAGCGTACTTTTTTTTGTTCACTCCATTCGTCTGCGGTGTCGGCTTTTTTCGGCGGCTGCTCTGCGCTGTGATTGGCGGCGGCTCGGGTTTCTCCGGAGTTTTCGGCGGGGTTAATCAATTTTTTGCGGGTTTCGGTGTGCCTTCGCCGGGTTTTGCGGTGACTGTTCGGCGGGTTTGCGGCGGCTTTTCCCTGCACTACGACGGCCCTGTGGTGCTTGCTGAATACACCGCAGGGTCGCCGAAATGGGATCACCAAATCGCACCGAATTAAAGAGAAAGAAAAGTCACCGAACGTGCGGTGACTTTGATTCTCTTTATTAGTTGCCTTGTGTAAAGAAAAAAAAAAAAGTCACTTCTTTATAACCAAGTTCTACTTTATTAACCTCCCTGACAGTTTTCCTGAGTGTGACTCGGGGTTAACTTTTTGTACCGAAAGCGGTATCCCCGAGTCAGACTCGGGATGGATACTTACATGTCCTGCGCTCCCTCGCTGATCCCCGCAATCTCCTCCAGCCGCTCACAAAGTCACACTGCCTGGATCTCTTCTTGCGAGGAGTGAACCAGGAAGTGTGACATCGCGATCGGCTGCAGTGTGACTGCGGGGACAGCGAGGGTGCGCAGGACATGTAAGTTTCGTCCGGAGTGTGGCTCGGGGACACCGCTTTCAGTATTGAAAGTTAACCCCCGAGCCACACGAATATGGCTAGGGGGTCAAAATAAATAGGACCGATTCGGACAAATAAAATATGTCAGAATTGGACCGCCAGGGAGGTTAATATGGATAGAACAGCTTCCTTACAATACTGCCCCATTGCACTGCTCTGCTTATGCCGCCTGTGATTTAAGTGACTTTGGGTGCATGGGCATGGAGCAATATTTGTAGGGTGCAGGTCCCATAATTGTTAGTTCAGTGGCCTTTCCTGTGCAGAATGTTTGTGTAATCTGTGATTATGCAAGAATGCTATTGTCTATTGTATGGTCCTTGTTTATCTGTTATCTGTTGAAAGGATTAGCCTCCCAGCATACCCTTGTCTCAGGAATGTGTTATCGGTTTCTATTTGAATAGGTTGCAAATCTGTGTTCTGCATCTGGTTTATGAACCGGATTACCATTATCCTGATTCGTTAGAAATGTTACATAATGTTTAATTTAACTGGCTACCTAAGCTTTCACATTCCAAGAAGTAAATACGTATCATTGTGTTTCGGTCCGGTTGGGTACCCCAGAGGTTTCTAGTGGAAGTTTTGTGTACGTAAATGACTCGTGTGACTGTATAAATATGTGTGTGTCTGTCCCTGATTAAACCAGTTCCATTCTGACCATACATGCAGTCACTACTCATGGCTTGTGGAAGGGATTTTATATCCAAAATAAGTAATTGAACTATGCAATTCATTGCTTGCCTCTCCCCCAATTGTCCCCAGGCCATCTGTCCCACCCTGCACCTGACAATACTGGTCTTTCAAGAGGATCTGTTTCTTAACTGAAACTGCCACCACCGCTCTAGGCATAATTCCTGAAACCTGCTTACACCCACTATACACATCATTTTGTACACGTGGCAGTCTCTGATTGGTTGTGACATCAGCTCCTCCATTTTGTGTGTAGGGCATATTTACTCTTGACGGTTGAGGAATACAATTTCAATTTGAAGGACATAGCAGGTTGTCGGGGTCTCATCATTTTGCACAAGCGCACGCTTGTCAATGCCTGGGCAGAGAGACCTGTAATGGAGATGGGGGAGGACACACGGAGACCCGAGTAGGGAGAGGAGAACCGTTCAGCTCTATGATGGTGTCAGAAGTGGGATCACTTGCTCAGGTAAGCGGAGTATATTTTATACTCTATTACCTGTGTACTGTGATCCTGAATTCTATGCCTCCAAATGCTCTTTATCTAGTTTCAATGCCTCCAAACTCGCTCTGTTGCCTCTTACTTCTCTGTCATCTTGTCTCTATCATGGAAAGTGCCATCTATGTGGTATATTGGATCATGTGGTATATTGGATCAGGGCTTAACAAATTTGCTTTGAAGTTAGGAGCCAGTTTTTTATGGTAATAAGTGAATGACAGTCTCCAGTCTCTGCCTCCCTCACTGATACTACAGTTTGAAATGTATGAAGTTCTTCGGGATCCTCGGGAGGAGACTGTCCCCAGAATTGCGCCTGAAACTTAAATAATGTTCCCTGTATAAAATGCTCTCTTAAGGTGCGAAGCACATTTCCAGCAATATAACCTGCTTTTCTTAATGCTTTATATATGGTGTTGTGCTCAGGTCTGCATGCTGTGCTCTCTGCACACTTTATATTGCTTCTACACACTGTCTCTGTTCTGTATAAGACACTCTCCACATTATGTGCTTTATCCAAGTTTGAGACAAAGCTGAGAAGCATAACGGTGTAAACCTGTGCATCTGTAAAGATAGACATCGGGGCTATATAAAAGAAGTGCTGTGCGTTAAACAAAACAAAAAAAAAGGGATCTACTCTGGGTCAGCCTGTATTTTTAACAGGGAAGCATTGAGGTTTCTGTGCAGAGTAGGGTTGCACCGATACTAGTATCGGTGCCGATACTAGTATCGGTGTCGATACCGGGTACTGCAGGATTACTTGGTACTCGTGCAGTGCCCCCGATATTTCCCCCGATACCGGAAGCCAGTGTTGAGATGGCTTGCCGGCATCCAAGGGTCTGAGGCGGCTGTCCGAATGCTCTATCGGCATTCGGACAGGCCCCTGCAGCTCATCGCGTTCATACTTACCTTCCATGAGCACCACCAGAAAAGTTTCCGCACGTCTGTTCGTTGGAAATCCCCCAGCCCCGATCTTGCGAACTCCTACGTGATCGCGGCTGGGGGATTTCCAACGAGCGCACGCGCAAAGACTTTTGCCGGCGGCGCTCGTGGAAAGGAAGTATGAACACGATGAGCTGCAGGGGCCTGTTCGAGTGCCGATAGAGCATTTGGACAGCGCCCTAAGTCTGGTCTGGGGTCTGTGCATGTGTAATATATACACATACACACAGAGCTGGGGGCATATCCATGAGAGCTGGGGGCATATCCATGAGAGCTGGGGGCAATATCCAAGAGAGCTGGGGGCAATATCCAGGAGAGCTGGGGGCAATATCCAGGAGAGCTGGGGGCAATATCCATGAGAGCTGGGGGCATATCCATGAGAGCTGGGGGCATATCCATGAGAGCTGGGGGCATAGGCGTCTCTAGGGGGGGGAATTGCCTCCCCTAGGTTTTGCCTTGCCCCCCCATCAGAATTCAGCATCCAGCTTGCCCCCCATCTTCAGACTGAAGTTTATCTGGCCCCATGCATCACATGTGGTCGCTTCATGAGTGTTTGGAAAGAGCAGAGTCTGGCCTTTCCAATGATATCCAACGTGACCATATTGTCAGTGTAAAGACAAAATAATAAAATAAAATCATAATTTTTTTTCACAGGATGGAAATGGCTCAGGGTTAATGGTCAGACTATATGTTACATTGTGTATTACTTTCATTTTTACCTTGGTTTAGTTGTATATTAAGGGTTAATGTGCAGGCTTCATTCCTTGCAGTATATATTTTATTTTTTCATTTAATAATGGCATTTTATGAGTTAATGGGTAGGCTACATGTCTCAGTGTATACATTTCATGTTTTCACTTGATTACTGGCATTTTAGGGGTTAATGGGTAGGCTACATGCCCCACAGGCTGTTCATTTAATGGTTTCCCTTGATTACAGGCATTTTAGGTGTTAATGGGCAGGCTACATGCCTCGCAGTGTATATATTTTTTATGTTTTCTCTTGATAACTGGCATTTTAAGTGCTAATGGGTAGGCTACATGCCCCACAGTCTATTCATCTAATGTTCTCCCTTAATGGCATTTTAGGGGTTAATGGGTAGGCTACATGCCACACTGTTCATTATTTTTATTTTATTTCCCTGCTTCAATGGATTTTTAGGGGTTATTAAGGAAGTTTGACTCTAAAGGGTCTATTCATCTTTAGATACTTTGCTTTTTGTCACAATTCAGGGAATCAATTTCACTGAAAATATGGTGAATTCCCTATTTAGCGAATGGGCACCGTAATTTGCGAAAATTGGAGTCGTTGAAGCAGTTATCGGACGTCGGCAAAATACACAGAATTGCGGCAAATAAAATATTGAATTTCTGTACCAGGTTAGCAAAACAAAAAGGTGCCTGTTACGATCCCCAACAGGAGGGGTAATTGATCCTTGCACGCAGCACACTATCCTTTCCCTCCGATCCTTATAAGTGGTCGATAGATATATATATATATATCTATCTATCTCCCTATGCTGAAACTTGTGCAACCAAGCATGGGAAAATATAGCAAAACCAGGGGTTACGATACCAGGGAATATCGGACGACTTATGCCAGGGGTCAGTACGCCAGAGAATGTCGGAAGCCGTTTTCCAGGGGTCAGTACGCCAGAGAATGTCGGAAGCTGTTTGCCAGGGGTCAGTACACCAGAGAATGTCGGAAGCCGTTTTCCAGGGGTCAGTACACCAGAGAATGTCGGAAGCCGTTTGTCAGGGGTCAGTACGCTAGAGAATGTCGGAAGCCGTTTTCCAGGGGTCAGTACGTCAGAGAATGTCGGAAGCCGTTTGCCAGGGGTCAGTACGCCAGAGAATGTCGGAAGCCGTTTGCCAGGGGTCAATATACCAGAGAATATACAAAATCAACAAGAGTAGCTCTAAGGGATGTGAAACCACGTTAGGGCAGTGTATAAATGCATTGCATGTGGTTTTAAACCTGGCGGGATCTCACGTGACCGCCGGGATTCCCCTCTTCACTCGGCGCCTGAGCAGCGAGGATGACGCTGCCGGGCGCCGGAACACCATAGCGCAATACGTAACAGTGCCATTGCACCACATTACTCTCGGATTATGGAATCTTACTTATATATACTTATTTAGGTTTTTTCAGTGGTATGATTTAGTGGCGAAAATTATTAGTGCCCCTCCAGTTTTGACTGTGGTATCTTATGTGCCCCCCTATATATTGTTCCTAGAGTCGCCACTGGCTGGGGGCAATATCCATGAGAGCTGGGGGCAATCTCCATGTGAGCTGGGGGCAATCTCCATGTGAGCTGGGGGCAATCTCCATGTGAGCTGGGTGGAGTACAGGTAACATCACTGCTCTGCATGGAGAGACCCAGTGGAATCATGGGTTCGTTCCCAGCGAGCAACCTCTCCAGTAAGTGTCCTTGGGCAAGACACCTAATGGTACATACTCGCCACCCAGGACATACTTGAAAACGAGAGAAATTTCAATGTATCCTTCCTGTTAAAATCCTTTCTAAAAAAATAAATAAAATCTCCATGTGAGCTGGGGGCAAGCTACATGTGAGCTGGGGGCATTCAGTATATATATCTCAGGGGGATATATACATGTGAGCTGGAGGCATTTTTATATGAGGTCTGTTCTTATTGGAAAGCGTTCACATGACAAACTGAAAGTATCGGTACTCGGTATCGGTGAGTACTTTTAAAAAGTATCGGTACTCGGTCTTAAAAAAGTGGTATCGGTGCATCCCTAGTGAAGAGTATAAAAGGGAGAATTAAATGAAAGATATACATTGCATATACTTACCCTGCTGGTCCCATTAGGCGGCAATTATACTTGTTTATGGCTTTATTTTATTGCATAATGGTGAAGGGCAAAAGAGAGTGTAAGCCCTAAGGTTTAGGTAGGTATAGAGGTCATGCAAACAGATTTAGAAACTAACCATTTTAAATGTGTAACTGACATTAACTCCTAACAATATATGCCACAATATAACCAGGGGAAAACATTGTGTTTTAATCACAGTGCAGTACATAGCCGCCTCATTAGCCCCTAAAATGGCATTTGTCAAGGGAAACCTTGAACTGTATACACTGTAAGGAATGAAGCCTGCCCATTAACCCTTTATATATACACAATTAAAAAAAGGGGGAAACTAAAGTAATGCACAATGTGATATATAGCCTGACCATTAACCCCTTTAATGTTGAGCCATTTGCACCCTGTGAAAAGAAAAATTTACATTTTTATTTTAATGTTTCAAGGAATATGGTCAGGTTTGATATCTTTGGAAAGGCCAGGCTCTGCCCTTTCCAATGTCCCCCTCAATCGATCATGTTCGATGCACAGGCATGGAGATGCAGTGTTCCGAATGACCCCTGTGCCATCTGGCTGCAGAGAAGCAGGCACTGCAGCCACTCCCAACCTTCTTGTGGCCACGCTGATCCGGCAACTCATATCACTGGGCCTGGCAGGGTGCAGTTGCTAGGGGGTCAAGGTGAGGAGCTGTTGGGGTACAGGGGGAACTATTGGGGTTAGGAGGGAACAGTGAACGACTATGTCCCTCTGCCTGTGTGGGGGGGGAATCAGTGGGGGAAGCTGGCCACACCCACCAGCATGTACAGCCAGCAGGAAGTGCAGGGAGAAAAGTGGGGCGGGGCAATTGACAGCATGTGGCAGAAACCCCCAGAGCTGCTGGGCAGACACTGTACAGAACTGCATGTCCAGGGCGTCGGCACAGGCATTTGAAATTGCTATTGCCAACAGTAAATGGGCTGACCAAAGCCCAGGTGCCAGGCGCAATTTCTAGTTGCCATGGCGACCTGGGATTTCTCAAGCCCTGCATTAGATTATGAACGAGTTACACCAGAAGCTTCACTGTTGTGTGTGTGTGTGTGTGTGTGTGTGTGTAACATGTATGTATGTTTGTTATTCTGTCTCCCATTCTGCAGCGCTACGGAAATTGTCATCTGAAACATAAGCCAGGAAACTGGATAAAGTGAAAACACCTTCACACACATTACTGCTGCTCTATATAATTTTGCTTATTCTGTTGGACTTTGTGCTAGGGTAGCACAAGTCAGGACGGGTCAGGAACAGTCCTTGTGCTAGGGCAGCACAGGACCAAGAATAAGGAAAAGACAATCTGTAGGGATCAGTACGGGTCCAAGGAGGTCTCTGGATCACCTGCACGAGTGCCGCGCCTGCTCATGCGTTGCAAGCTGATAACATTCTCCAGATACAGAGTACAGTGCTAGGGTCATACTATCTAGATATGCGTTTGGTGTTGTGCATGATTTCGGAGACATATGGAAACGTAGAAGTGTGTTTTTGTTTTATTAATAAATTTTCTTTCTTTACAGGATGAAAAGAAAAAAATCCAATAGATCAAGCAATTAATAACGTGCATATTTGTGTATACAATCCCTTACCCAGGCTGATCTCTTTGAATATTGAATGAATTGGAAAAATTATTTTTCCAAAAGGGGGGAGATATTGTGGGCCTACCGAAATCAGCTGCATAAACTTCCCCTTACCCCTATGGCTCTGAGAAAGAGAGGGGGGGGGGGGGTTGATGCTTCCTTGTATTTGCAGTTAAGGTTTGAAAAGGTTTGAGAAGGTTTTGAAAAGTGAAAGTTTTTGTAAAAGTTGATAGAAGGCGATATGTGTCTGATAGAGTGGTGAACATGAAGGGAGCCAGTGATAGAAAGTGATGGAAGTTGATTGAAGGGGAATGGAAAGTGATTACTCAAGAAAGTTGTTTTTTGCTATGTTCGACTTTTGTTTCATTCTGCTTGTCTAGTTTCTCCTTTGTCTATTGTATGTCATTCTTCGAGAGATATTGGCACACTATGGAAGTGCCCTTTGCTGAACGTTAGAAGTTTGAATCCATGTTTTTCTTTTAGAGCCTTAACCATGAACGTTTTAGCCATGTACGTTTTAAACCCTGACAGGTTATTAACATTTTTTTCAAGTTTCTTTAATTTAGGTGAAAATTGCCCGAGTAACGCATGCCAATGCACATTACAGCTGATGTGAAGATCAAGCTAGATGGAAGATCATTAATTTGATGCCAATATAGCTATTGAAACTGAAGAAAATTTACTCCAACACACATCATTTCACATTGGCGGATACCAAGATCAATAACAGAGTTATCAGATGCCGGGCAATAAAACATTCTAACAAAAAGGAGTTGTATTTCATCTTTAATTAATATGAGAGAAGAAAAACCACAGAACATTGCATCTTTATGTTCGGAAGAATCATCACTGTGCTGTTCTCGTAAGGATAGTCTACACCAGATAACTGAATGTTTGTTCTAAGTGATGAATACTTCATATTGTATATTCGAATATTTCATACTGTATATTCTTTTGTGATCAGAATTCTTATTTTTCAGTAAGTAAATGCCCTGATATATTTATGATACTGCAGGTCACATTCAATTAAAACTGGAGTCAGTATTTTTAAGAACATACTAAGGAAATCATAACGGTCTTTTAATTTAGCTGTCCAAAATAGTCTTATGACAATACATCCAGTATTAAATAGAATATATTATTAACCAGGTGGTTAAACTAGTCCCATTACTGTGAATAAAATATAAATCATGTTTTAATACATCTAATGGTAATCTCAGCGATAATGAATAAATAGCTTTAACTTAATGTTACACCTAAACGGACTAAATTCTTTATATAAACCAGGTGTAAAGGAAGGAATTGCGGGAAGATTTCATTTGGTTTTATTGAAGTACTTTGTTGCGGATTATATTTACCATATATTTTGATGGAATTTTATTTTTTACTGGAAATGTTTTGCTTAATTGAGCACTAAACAAGAACAGAAGTGTATAGAAATATTTTGTTACTAAATGGGTGTAGGGCACACGGTGGCTGGTCGTCGGGCTAGAGTTGCGCATATACTTTTCCTATAATGAACTGAGTCAGATGTAGTATGACCCTGTGGGTTATATACAAAAGAGGCTGCATGAGGTCCATATCCCGAGGAGAAGGGTTTGGGTTTTATTTTTTTAATGGACTACTGGCCTCCTTGGGAAATTATTAGTGTATAGTATCTGTGTTTCTTTTTGCTACACTTACATGTATTCCTGTCCCCTCTCAGCCTGTCCCCTCTCAGCCTGTCCCCAACCTTTTTTCTTTTGCTATGTTGGCGTTTGCCATTGTTTTCATCATCGTTTTTACCAAGAGCCTGCCAGTCATCAAGTACCCGCTGAATGAGTCCTGAGTGGATTGTGGACAGATCACAGGTGATGCACGGCCAGCATACAAAAGACCGCTACCTAGAGTTCCAGTGGGAGCCCAGGTCCTCTCGTTTCCATGACGCACTGTCACTGTGAGGATTATGAACTCACAATGTGATGTCACTGAAAACCGATTGTCCGCACAGTACAGATAAGGACATACTGCTGGTATGATGCCACCTTTTCCTGACTGCTGAGTAACCACCCTCAATAAAGGCTTCACTCTGAAACTCAACATTGCCTACCCTGGAAAACAACAATATTTTTCCTCTTTTCTTCAATAAGACTGTATCCTCATTTTTGTTACGATAACTCCCTTAGATAAGGCTGAGAGGGTGAATTAGGAGAATGAGAATGCATCTTCTGTGAGCAGGTGCATGTATGAAGTTCGTGGAGTGAATTTTAGAACAAGGAAACACAGATAAAGATGCTTATTTTTTACTAAAATTAGATTACTTAAATTATTATTTTCTTGTTTAGTGGAATTTATTTGGGAATTAGAATTTAACCAGAGCCCATGGACTAAGTGTCTGATGGATTTGACTATTTTTTGGCCTGGGTTCATGGTTCGGTTCCTATGGAATGAAATTCCTTAACCTAGTACCATGTATAATAATGCTTCTGCTTTTCCTAGTAATTATGTGCAAGGTAATATTGTTATAGTGAAATGTTGCTTTAACCCCTCTTGCAAACCCTGACCTATACTGCACCCCTGTTTGCTCTCCCCTGTATAGCTCGACGCCTAACCAGGTCCTAAGCCTGGAAGGGAAGCCGATGGTCCTTTGGACCCACAAATGATTTGTGTGAAGAACCCCAAGTGAACTATCCAATGGACACTAATCTCACCCTTTTCTCACCTTATATTTTGTATTTATTGGTTGTCACCTTTTGTGACAAAAGGGACTGTAAGGGATTTTATATCCAAAATTATAAGTAATTGAAATATGCAATTCATTGCTTGCCTCTCCCCCAATTGTCCTCAGGTCATCTGTCCCACCCTGCACCTGACAATACTGGTCTTTCAAGAGGATCTGTTTCTTAACTGAAACGGCCACCATCGCTCTAGGCAAAATTCCTGAAACCTGCTTACACCTACTATACACATCATTTTGTACACGTGGCAGTCTCTGGTTGTGACATCAGCTCCTCCATTTTGTATGTAGGGCATATATACTCTTGACTGTTGAGGAATACAATTTCAATTTGAAGGACATAGTAGGTGGTCGGTGTCTCATCATTTTGCACAAGCGCGCGCTCGTCAATGCCTAGGCAGAGAGACATGTAATGGAGATGGTGGGACACACCAAGACCCGAGAAGGGAGAGGAGAACCGTTCAGTTCTATCAGTTTGTGTAGCAGCTATATTCTGTTCACTGTTCCAGCCAAAGCTCCAGTTATACAGCCATGGCTTATTTCTGGAGGACGCTAGCAAGGCTCTCTATGTGTACCCATCTTTAATCTGCGGCTAAGGACTGGGAGAAAGGCACGAGAGTCATGAGGAGAACACGGGCGTCCATCTGGCATTGGCAGTTGTGACCTTGTTGGGTTACTAAGATCTGTTTCACTGACATTTTTTGCATCTCTTCAGAACATTCCCAGCAACCAACAACAGGGTGTGACTAAACCCCTCAGGGAGGAACAGGAAGTAGGGAAGCAGATGAAAAGAACTCCAACATCCAAACACCTGTGCTGTACTTTAGATATCTGGCAAACCTGGCCTGTTAGTGAGACCTGAGGACTGGAGTTGCGAAACACTGTTATATAGATGATTATTAACATAAGACAAAAGGGCTAAAACGGACGGCTGCTCCAAGGTCAGAACTGAGGCTCCATTGAGAGAAAAACATCCAAACCCCTCTCTAACTCCTAAGGGGTGTGTCTTTTCTTCTGGAGGAAGGCAAATGGTCTCAACCAGGTGTGGGCAAAACGTTGATTGCGGTCCCGAATATTTGGGTGACCGCCAGGGCTGTTATCCTGCCGGTAGGCCCCTCCCGGCAAGGCAGGGGCTCCTCTGCTAGGATGCGGAGGACATCAGCAGCCAATGGTGGAAGTTCTGCTGATCAGCACCAACCTGGCACCCATCATGGACTTCTCCCACAGGTAGCCGACATCTTGGATGTCAGCTCCACCTGCAGGACTTATCACTGCCCACTGACATCACACATGGACGTGATGACATCAGATGTGGGAGTTCCCCTCCCACCGAGCAGAAAATGCCCTATTACCAATGGTCCATTGGAAAGGCCAGAGCATGGTCTATCCAATGATACAAACATTACCAGGGTTCCTGTAACAATAAAAAGATAAATCTAAAATCACTTTTTTCTAATTTCATTTTATTTTCCTAATGCAGCACTATTGTGCACTTTTCAATTATAAAGTGAACACTGCTGCACTGTGGAGGTCTGTTAACACTCATACACACTGCACATTACTGTGTTTATTGCTGTTGAGCTGGAGATACGCTCATACACACCTCAAAGTATTGTGCGTTTTATTGCGGTGGAGCTCTGTGATAGCATGGGTGTGGCCACTCAGACTATGTAAGACTCCACAGCAGCAGTCATTCCTGTGCAATAGTAGCAGTTAGCAATTAAATACAAAAATACACAAAAATAGCTGACAATATGCACTGCATGGCTTCCTTGACAACCTAATAATGATCTTAAAGGTTTTCACACTACTATACTTATCAAGACTGGCTTTTTCATAGTTGTTAGGTGACCTCGTCATTTGGAGTATATTAAATTAGCTCTGGTCTTACAAAAAATCTGCCCAACCCTGGTCTAAACAAAACCAAATGAGGTTACAGTTACAAGCATTTATAAAGCGCCAACAGTGTCAGTATTCGGCACCCTCACCCAATTATCATAGCCCGTTGGTACCTTTGCCAATTATTGAGGTACCCTTTGAGAGAATTGGCATGGATCTGGTGGGGCCAGTGGTTAAGTCTGTCCGGGGGCACCAGTATATACTAGTAATACTGGACTATGCTACGAGGTATACCGAAGTAATTCCCTTACGTAATACCTCAGCTAAAACTATTGCCAAGGAGCTTTTTTTTTTTTTAAATTATTTTAAAGTTTTAGACAGCAGAAAAAAAATCTAATCTTGTTCAGGTATTTAGTCACGTGGGTAATGCAAAGGAAATTTTAATGGATCAGGGAACGCCATTTATGTGTAGAGTAACTCGGGAGTTGTGTAGGCTGTTCAAAATCTCACTTGACCACTGTCACATTTCCTCGTTCCAGCCCTGTCCCCATGCCCGCTGTATTCATGTATGCCTGTGCAGGTTTGGACCTATGCTGCTGTTGCCTGGGTAGCAGCCCAGGGGTTAATTGCTTCTCGGCTAAATCAGCTCACCTGTTGGCCCTTGTGTGGTGATCTCCTCCCTATTTAAAGCAATAAGCCCATTATCCATTGCTCTGTCATTTGGTTCACTTTGCCTGGTTTCCTTTGCTGCTGTGTTCTAGAGCTCGCTGCTGTTATTCAAGTCCTAGTTTGTACATCTTGTTCTAGTTATTTCTTTGGTCTTGCCTCTTTTGCCGCTGTGTTTTCTGGTTCATGTCTAGTTCTTCTGTGTATTTCAGTTCATAGTGGTTTCCCCTCGCTGTGGTTTGGGTTTTCTGTTTATGTTATATGTATTCTGATTCCCTGGTTCTGACCTCTTGGCTTGTATGACTTCCGTCCCGGTTCGGATTCCTGCATCCTGTATGACGTTCCTGTTCTGGCTTCTTGACCCCTGGCTACCATTAGTACTACTCTCTCGCTTAATTCTTGTCTGTACCGTCTATATTGTCTCCTGCCATCTGTATATATCAATAGACTCTGCACAGCTTCACGGTAAACTTTTCTATAGAGCAGATCCGGCTATCTCTAAAGTCCGGTCTATCAGGTCAGGGCTGCTTTGGTATTCGCTGTGCAGAGGTCTTTTGCTTATACTGTGTTACGCAGTTGTTCTGTAATCTGCATATTGGGGCTTTCCCATGAACCAGGCATGTGCCAGGTGTCCCCAGCGTGACACCCACATCTGTCTACCACCCCCAAACTGATGGACTGGTGGAGAGATTTAATAAGAGGCTTAAGAGAATGTTAAAAAAGGCAGTGGACAAAGATGGGAAGAATTGGTATTTTTTTATTGCCATCTCTCATGTTTGCAATCCGGGAGGTACCTCAGGCATCCACAGGATACTCCCGTTTTGAACTCTTGTATAGCAGGCATCCCAGGGGTCTTATAGATATTGCCAAGGAAACATAGGAGGGTGAGACCACCCCCTATAGGAGTGTCATCGAGCAACTCTCGATGATGCAGGGCAGAATTGCGGCTGTCATGCCCCTGGTGCAGGAACATATGGAGCAAGACCAGGAAGCACAGAGGAGGGTTTATAATCGAGGCGCCAAAGTACGTAGCTTTAACCCCGGGGATCTAGTCCTAGTCCCAACAGTTGAGAGTAAATTCCTGGCAAATTGGCAAGGCCCCTATGAAATAATTGAAAAAATAGGCAAAGTAAACTATAAAGTTCACCAGCCAGGGAGAAGGAAACCCTAGCAAATTTATCATATTAAATTGCCAATCTGGGGTCAAGAAGGAATTTTTTCCCAGTATGTTGCATATTTCAGACTGGGTTTTTTGCCTTCTTTTGGATCAACAGCAGTAGGTTATGTGGGAGAGGCTGAACCCGATGGACGCATGTCTTTTTTCAGCCTATATAACTATGTAACTATATTAACCGCTTAAAGCCTTGGAGGGACAGAGAAGCCCTGATGGCTATCCCAACCCCTCCAAATGACACAGGTCCCTCCACACCGGCGGTTCCAAAAGCTGAAACCTGATCGGTGGCTCAACATAACGAGGTAAAAGAGTTTCTGAGGAGAAAAAAAATACCAATTTTTTTCTCTGAAATGCCAGGATTGACCACAGTCATACAGCATGACATAATTACTGAACCCGGTGTTCATGTAAATATAAAGCCGTAGGGCCCATAGGAACAACACAGGACTTGGTGCCTTACGACGGACACACTGGGCATCTGGAGACGATTGCGTATGCAATTTGGATTGACTTCCTCGATTTCGCTGCTCTTGCCACTGCGGGACAATCCTGATTTCACTCCGGGAGTGTGCACAGCTCTTAAAGTGCGGTTTGACCTACCAGACAGGATCACGGTGGCTACATTCTTGAAGGACGGATGTCCTCCTCTGCTACTGAACTCCGATGGAACCCCGTAATCCGTCTTCAGGAACGGTTCAACTACCATCAGATACAATCATACCTGAAAAGTTTAAGGGCGGGTTTTAGCCTTACTCGTCCTCTTACTCCCTTTGAGCAATATTTTCAGCTTGGCATCCCGTTGGACAGGAGTGTTTTACCCTTTAGGCATCAGACGAACGCTGTCTGTGAAAAAGTGCGTTCGAACGTGACGCATTTTTCACAGAATACGTGATAGTGGTCATACATGCGCATTGTCCGTGATTTTGTACGGATCATCAATAAAATGTGTCTGGACGTATGTTGACATTAGCAGCGTCTGACGCTCCTAATACGCCGCTAGCGACAGCGCACTCTGTACGTCAGTACCTGCGGTTTCACGTTCTCGAATGCGTTCATTTTCCACTTGCGTTGCGCAGCCGGACTTTTGTGCGACCGTACGTATATTGGCCGTCATTGCCCGGCATCTGCTGTAGTGCGCCGTGATTAAGTGCGCCTGCACGCGCGTTCGCACTGCCTCAGTCTGACCCTAGCCTTATCGTATGCTTCTTGGGCGTTCGGACGAGATCCCGGCGGAATACATTGCTCGGGAGAAACATCTCCGATGCGGAGTGGACCGACACTTTTACGCTCGTCCACAAGGGAACTAGTTCCTTGAAGTGTGCTGAAAACGCTTTTAAAATCCTTACATTTTGGTATCGGACCCCGGACCGGTTGCAGAGAATGTTTCCCCTCCATGACCCACAATGTTGGAGATGTAAGGCGGCTCTCGGAGATTACCTGCATATCTGGTGGGATTGTCCCATGATTCAAACGTTCTGGAAAATGGTTCATACTGCAGCCCGTACCATCTCGGATTTGGACATTGAGCTTGCGCCCTCAACATACATCCTGCTGCAGTTCCCTGCTCCCATGAAGGCCATGAAGAGGTCGGTAGTCCTGAGACTGGTGACTGCGGCCAAACTGTTGATCCCACTGCATTGGGGCAAATCGCCATTGCCCTCCTGGAGGGAATGGGTGGATAGGGTTGAACTCCTCCGTAGGACGGATAATCTGGTAGCAAGGGACCTAGGCCAAGTTGAACAATTTGTGCGGAATTGGTTCCATTGGGATAACTACGTGAGCTCGGCGCCTGAGAGACGCTTGGAGAGACCTAGCCCTGAATAGGAGGGACGGAGACTGGATTGCGGAGTGAGAGGTGCAAGAGTGCAGTTTGCAGTTACCAGCGGAGTCTGGGAGGGGCAGTGCTTCCCCCGCGGCGGGCCCCCTACCGACACGTCTAAAGTAGCCATAATCCAGGGATTGCTCCTGTATGCCGCCCCTCTTTTTTTTTTATCTTCTCCCCCCCCCATCGCCCTTTTCTCTTTTCTCCCCCCCCTTTTATTTTTATTTCTCGTCTTCTCTGTATGTTTGTATGTCGGTGTTTTGGTTTTATATCTTGTCTTCTTTGTGTGTTTGTATGTCGGTGTTTTGGTTTTATATCTTGTCTTATTTGTGTGTTTGTAGGTCAGTGTTTTTGTCTATATGTACTAACGTACTAGGCCCCAACAGTACAGAAGATGACATTGAAGACCTTGATAACTCTGGTCAGAGGCTGGTCAGCTCTGAAATGGTAGACATATGCAGTGTTAATTCTCCTAACACTTGAATACTGGTCGGGTGTGGTTTTTGAACAATACCATCAAAATGTTTGTACGGAAATTACCTTATAATGTCATGAAATCTGTCATCTATGTCGGAGGAACTGTATTCTCATGAGAACTGTTGTGGAGTATGTTAACGTGTTCCTTTAGGTTAATAAAAAACTTTGATTACAAAAAAAATAAATATAAAGCCGTATAGAATTCCCGAAGCTAGAGGAGAAGCGGTCTCGCAGAAATAAAAAAAAAATTTAGAATTGGGGGTGATCGAAGAGTCCCATAAGTGATAGGTCAAGTCCGATTGTGCGGTTTCCAAAACCAGATGGAAGCATAGAATTTTGTAATGATTTTAGAAAGCTGAATAGTGTGTCCAAATTTGATGCCTACCCGATGCCTCGGGTGGATGAGCTCATTGACAGACTGGGAACGGCCCGATACATAACCACTTTAGATCTGACTAAGGGATACTGGCAGCTACCCCTGACAGAGCAAAAGAAAAACGGTATTTCTTACCATAAATATTCTTTTCCATAGTCGTAGCGGCAGTACCCATGGGTTCATCTTCATTCCCAATTGTAGACAGGTTACCAAGCCTAAAAAACAAAAGGACCCCCCCTAGACCCAGGTGAACCCCTCCTTCACCTGTGACTCCTCCCCTGTTGCCTATAAGAAGACCTGAGCCCAGAATCCCCCAGTCAATGACAAGCCAGAACCAAAATAGCAAGTACACACCACTTTAATCAAAACCAACACAACAAAAAGCAGAGGGAGGGAAGCGGTACTGCCGCTACGACTATGGAAAAGAATATTTACGGTAAGAAATACCGTTTTTCCATACGTCAAGCGGCAGTACCCATGGGACCTAAAAAGCCCCCATCAGAGGGAGGGATCAAGACGGTACCACTGCCTGCAGAACCTTACGCCCAAAGGACGCCTCAGCAGAGGCAAGAACATCCAGACGGTAATGACGCGTGAAGGTGTGAAGAGAGGACCAAGTGGCCGCCTTGCACACCTGTTCAGCCGTAGCAGCCGCATGCAAAGCCCAGGAAGCCGACACAGATCTAGTGGAGTGCGCCGTCACCCCTATGGGAGAAACCTTACCACCAGCCGAATAAGCCAAGGCTATAGCTTGACGAACCCACCGAGCAATGGAAGAACGGGAAGCACCCACACCCTTAGAGGCACCGTGAAAAAGAACAAAAAGGTGATTCGAGCGACGCCAGGAGCTGGTACGCTCCAGATACACTCGCAAGACTCGCACCACATCCAGGGTGCACCATTTTCCCAGAGAAGAAGAGGAGGAGGAGCCCGGTGCGTCACAGAAAGACAGGAGAACGATTTCCTGATTAAGGTTCCCGGGAGAGGCAACCTTAGGACGGAAACCAGGTAACGGACGCAACACCACCTTGCTGGCATGGAAAACCGTGTAGGGGGGGGGGGGGAGACAAGCGAGAGCCTGAAGCTCCCCGACCCTCCCGGCAGAGGTGATAGCTGTGAGAAACACCGCCTTTAGAGTCAAGTCCCGCAAGGAGGAGGAAGCCAGGGGCTCAAAGGGAGCACCACATAGTGCATCCAGGACCAAGTTCAAATCCCAAGGCGGAACCAGATCCCTGACAAAGGGGCGCAGAGAGGACACCGCCCGAAAAAACTTCCGCACCAAAGGATGTAAGGCCAATTCCCTCAAAGTGACTGAAGATATGGCAGCCACCTGGACCCTGAGGGTTCCAGGCCGCAACCCCTTGCGGAACCCACTCTCCAGGAAGCGCAGCAGATCAGGAACGGAGATAGAGATTGGGTCAAGACCACGCACCCGACACCAGGAGAGAAACGTGCGCCAAACCCGATCATAGATACGCCGAGTCGACAGCTTAACGTCATGTGACAACAAGGAAACCAGGCCAGACGAGAGACCAAGAGAAGTCAGTACGGAGGCAGCATCAGCCACGCCGTCAGTCGGAACGACCCCAGCATCCCGGCCGGGAGAGCAGGTAAGTCCAGCAGAGAGTCCGACACTGGGAGGACCCAATAGCGACGACGAGACAGAAACAACACCTCCGGAAACCAGACCCTGCATGGCCAGAAGGGAAGGATCGCAATCACCGATGCCCAGTCCATCCTGATCTTCTGAAGGACCCGCGGGATCAGGGCAATCGGGGGGGAAGACGTACGCCAGCTCGAAGGCCCACCGGAACGAGAAGGCGTCCAGCAGATCCGGACAGTCCCTTCGTCGGAGGGAGGCGAAGCGAGGAACCTTGGCCGAAAGTCTGGACGCCATGAGATCGATGCCCGGAAGGCCAAACCGAGAGACCACCTCTGAAAACACCGCCGGAGACAGAGACCAGTCCCGCTGGGCCAGAGAAGCACGGCTCAGAAAATCCGCCCGGACGTTGAGCACACCTCGGATGTGAACCGCAGAGAGCGCTTGCAGATGGAGCTCCGCCCAGTCCATGAAGGTGCCGCACAGAGCCGAAAGGAGGCGCGAACGCGTGCCCCCTTGTTTGTTCAGGTAACAGACCGTGGCGACGTTGTCGGACTGGACCCGCACGGCCCGACCACACAGAAGCACCGCAAGAGCCTGAAGAGCCTCCCAGACGGCCAGAAGCTCCCTGGCGTTGGAGGACAGAGAGCCAGTCCAAGGATCCCAAACCCCGTGGGCCTGGACGTCCCGACAATGAGCGCCCCATCCGGAAATCGATGCGTCCGTCATCACCGTGAGCCACCCCGGAACCGTCATAGGAACGCCCATGCCAAGGAACGGAGAGCGGAGCCACCACAGCAACTGAGCCCTCGTGGACCCTGAGACGCAGATCGAACGGTCCAGGCGGGACAGGTCCCCATCCCACTGGGAAAGGATATCGCCTTGCAGACCTCTGGCGTGTGCACGCGCCCACGGCACCGCAGGGATAGCAGCCATCAAATGACCGAGAACCCGCAACAGCCCCCGGACGGAGCCCCAAGGAGCAAGTAGAAGAGCATGAACGTGACCTCGAAGCTTTTCCTTGTTGGAATCTGAAAGAAAAACAGCCATGAGAGATGTATCCAACACGAACCCCAGAAAAACAATCCTCTGCACCGGCACCAGGCGCGACTTCTTCCAGTTCACCAGCCACCCGTGCCGGGATAGAACCTCGATCGTGTGGGCCAAATGAGCCTCGAGGAGCGGTACAGTAGCGGCCTTAAGAAGCCAATCGTCCAGATAGGGGACAATGTACAGGCCCTCATGACGGAGAAAAGCAGTAATAACGATCAAAATCTTCTAAAAAACCCTGGAAGCGGAGGACAACCCAAAGGGAAGGGCCCGAAACTGGAAATGAAACACCCTGCCCCCAGACTGAACCGCAAACCTGAGGAATTGCCGGCTCACCTGGGCGACCGGGACATGGAGATAAGCATCCTGCAGATCCAAGGTGACCATAAAATTGCCAGGCCGCAGAATCCGAGAGGCGGAGCCAATGGTATCCATCCGGAACCGTTCCTTACGCACAAATTGATTCACAGACTTAAGGTCCAGGATGGGGTAGAAGGAACCATCCGGTTTCCCCACTAAAAAAAGACGAGAGTAAGTACCTTGGAAGCAGTCCTGCGAAGGCACTGGTTCGATCACCCGTTTCTCCAGCAACCCCAGGACCTCCGAGAACAACTGAACCCCGGAGTAAGTGGAACGCTGAGAGGCGAGAAGGAAGGCATTATGAGGAGAAGACACAAACTGAATAACGTAGCCACACCGAACAGTCTCCAAAACCCAGGCATCCGAAGTCGTCCCCTGCCACGCAGCCGCGAAGTGAAGAAGACGACCACCAACTGGGACACCGGAGTCAGAACTTTCTGAACTTACGAAACCCCGGAGCCTGCGGACGCTGCTCAGGCATACGCTGACGGAGGGGGCGGAAACGCCTATTGTAGGGACGAAAGGACCCACGCCCGGAGGACCCCCGACGATGCCAAGCATCCCTAGGCCGATCCTGTGGAAGAGCCTTCTTAACATCAGCAAGCTGTTGCAGCAAGTCCTGCAGAGCCGATCCAAACAGCATACCCGGCTCGAAGGACAGGCCACACAACGAATTCTTCGAAGCAGTGTCAGCCGACCAGGACCGGAGCCAGACCACACGACGGCCCACCACATTGAGGCCCAAGGCCCGGGAGGCCAGCTTCAGGGACTCAATCGCAGCGTCACACAAAAAATCCGAAGCAGATTGAACGAGGAGGAACAGGTGACGCAACTCAGGGGAGAGACCGGACAAAGCACCCTCCAGCTCCTGCAACCAGAGCCGTTGTGCCCGGGAAACGGAAGACGCCGCCACCAGGGCCCTAGCCTGGGAAGCCAGGGCAGCATAGTTACGCCGCAAGGCAGTCTCAATCCTCTTGTCCATTGGGTCTTTCAAGGTGGACAAGTCACCAGAAGGAATAGCAGACCTGTGATGAAGCTGTGCCACGGGCACATCCACCTTCGGCAACACCCCAAAGTCCTCAGCGGGAGACAAGGCAAGGGGAAACATATCGGAACCGCTTGGAGACGAAAGGACACCGGTCAGGCACAGACCATTCCTTAGACATAACTTGCTTCAACAAAGGGTGAAAAGGAAACCCCTTTGCCTTAAGGGCCCCAGCCTGAGCATCCGGAGCCCCCATCACAGAGACGACTTCCTTGATCAATGGACAGACACTGTCCTCATCAAAAACAGCTAAAGTCTCATCCTCATCAGAGGAGACGTCCGAAAACTCAGGATTAAGGAGCTCTTCCTCAGACTCCATGTCCTCATACTCTGCACGCCGGCGTTTTCTCGGACCAGAAAAAAGACAACCCGGAGGGACCCGGAACGTCAGTAACGAGGGGAGGCTGAGCAGCAGCAGCCTGCATGGCCGTAAACGTTTGCTGCAGAGAAGTCTGAAGCCAGGACACAAAGACAGTCACTTCAGACCTCTTCGCCCCCTCTCCCGCATCCTTGGTACACAAGGAGCAAAGCTTCTTCTTATAGCTGTCGGGCAGGGGCTGAGCACAGGAAGAGCAGACCAGGTGCTTCGACTTCGAGGAGGCCTTCCCCTTCCCCTGATCAGGCAGCGCCTCCGGGGCCGACATCCTACAAGCAAGCATGACATTAGTGACGAGAACAAGCTGCTGGAACACCCCCGAGCAGACACACACACACCAACCTGAACCAAGCCGATCTGGGGCGAGAGGAGGAGACACAGGCGCCGGTGGAACAGCAACGCTGACCTGCGCCTCACCAGGCAAGTGACTGCGGAGAAATGCCGCCAGAGTTTAACCACCACGCGGGAAGAAGGCGCATGCGCCGGAGAACCCCGGAAACCGCGTCATCAAGAAGCGACTCCCAGCCGCAGACACTCCGGACTGCGCAGCCAACGAAGCGCAGGAGCCGGCCGACCCGAGCCACCACCGAAGCACCACCCGGTACCCGGCTAGGGAGGCCCAGGCCGGGCCCAGACAGAACAAGGGAGAAACAATGCGGCCGCCCCCGGAACCAACAGATTCCCCCTCAGGCGCCTCCCAGGTAACCCTGTCCAGAGGACAGGAAGGAATTACTGGGGGGATTCTGGGCTCAGGTCTTCTTATAGGCAACAGGGGAGGAGTCACAGGTGAAGGAGGGGTTCACCTGGGTCTAGGGGGGGTCCTTTTGTTTTTTAGGCTTGGTAACCTGTCTACAATTGGGAATGAAGATGAACCCATGGGTACTGCCGCTCGACGTATGGAAAAGACGGCATTCTCTAACCCCGGGGGTCTTTCCAGTATAAGAGGATGCCGTTTGGTCTGTATGGTCCCCTGCCTCATTCCAAAGAATGATGGATAGAATACCGAGATCTCATTGACAATACGCAGCGGCTTATTTAGACGATGTAGTAATACACAGCCCAGACTGGCAGACTCATTTGTTAAGGGTGCAAGCAGTAGTCGACTCTCTTAGGGAGACAGCCAACCCAAAGAAATGTGCCATGGGGTTGGAGGAGGCAAAATATCTGGGTATACCATTGGTCGGGGTTTGGTTAAGCCGCAAATCAATAAAATTGAGGCGATTCAAAAGTGGCCACAACCTATAAAAAAAAACAAGTGAGACCATTTCTTGGGATTACGGGCTATTATCGGCGCTTCATCCCCAATTTTGCCACCATTGCAGCTCCAATGACTGATTTGACGATGGGTAAAGGGTCAGTCATGATTACGTGGAATTCTGAGGCAAATGAGGCATTTCAGAGGTTGAAACAAGCTCAACCGGTCCTTGTGACCAAAACAGAGATGGGGAGGAGCACCCTGTGGTCTATCGTAGCAGGAAGCTTAATAAACACAAGAGAAATTATGCCATTGTTGAGAAAGAATGTTTGGCTATCAAATGGGCCCTGGACGCCTTCAAGTATTACCTGTTGGGTAGACAGTTCAGACTGGTCACGGACCATAGCCCTCTCAAGTGGATGTGTGAAAATAAAGAAAGGAACGGCCGAGTTACAAGGTGGTTCTTGGCTTTTAAGTTTACAGTGGAGCACAGAGCGGGGAAGCTTCAAACCAGTGCAGATGCCCTCTCACGTGTCTATTGCCTCTCCGTTGCAAATTGCTCACCCCCCCCCTCTGCTCAGGCCCCCACGGTTATGTGACATAAGGAAAGGAAAGGTCATTGAGGGGCAATATATTTCCCCTCGTTTTCCGTTCTATGTACAGGACTAGCTGAATCCAGACCAGGTTTTCGTGCTGTCTTTGGGCCTGAATAATCCGGGTGTTTTGTCTCTCCCCTGGATAGTTAATTGCTTGTTTCTTATCCAGGGGAGATAAAAAGGGAAGGCCGAAACAGGATGTGGCTCTGGCCTGGGACTCAGACAGCCTTCTAGGAGCTACAAGGTGGATGTGCAGTGAGTAGAAAAGGTTGCTTTTGTTTGAGGTGGCGGAGATAAGCTCACCACTTGCTAGAGAGGGAACCTGCCTGTTTAGTAAGAGCCTGGATGGCAAGGATTTATTTTCTGTCTTAATTTTGTTTTATTGCAACCTTTTTTTTTTTTTTTTTTGTGAAAGGATTTTACCAGGAAGGATACATTGAGATTTCTCTCGTTTTCAAGTATGTCCTGGGTGGCGAGTATGTACCGTTAGGTGTCTTGCCAAGGACACTTACTGGAGAGGTTGCTCGCTGGGATCGAACCCATGACTCCACAGGCTCTCTCCATGCAGAGCGGTGACATTACCTCTACTCCACCCAGCCGTGGACTGACTGCTGCACAGATTTAAAAGAACTTTTGCTGCCTGGGCTACCTTTTTCCCAGGGAAGGTAACCTCTATTTGAGCTATACCCCCCACATAATGTATTTATAGCAATTACACAACAGAATAACTTTGATGACGTTAAAGTTTTTATAACAGACACATGTCAAAAAGAAGTACCTTAAAGCCAGCCTGCTTCAAGAAGCTTCCAAGCTTACTGGTGATTTCCTGAAATCTGTCCTGTTGCCAGTTAACCTGTTATAAAGGAAAGCTCAGAATTACTAGCATACGCAAACCAAGTCAAAATAAGTGTGTCAGATGCAAAAAAAATTCACAAAGTGTTAAACTATACATTCAGCACCACTGACCTGAATGCATACTTTATTAAGTGAAATAGGTTAAAGAAGTGTTTCCCAAACCTGTCCTCGGGACCCTCAACCAGGTCAGATTTTGCAGATCACCGTGGGGAAATACAGACTGAATCCTGCAATCACTGAGCAGCAAATCATATCACCCGTGCTGAGCTTCAGATATCTGGCAAACCTGTAGAGGCGGAGGGTCCCGAGGACAGGTTTGGGAAACACTGGGTTAAAGGGATATGCAGGTCTAGGGAAAAAAATAAAATTGACAATTAAACACTTTTATACCTACCGTATAGACAAACTAGAATAAATCAAAAGTTTTAGAAATTTATAAATCTTATTTATTTTCTTGTTTCAAACTCTGTCATTTCATTTTCTCTGACCACGCCCCTCAGCTAAAGGTGTTTCTTTTGCTCCCACGTCCTGTACATTCCCCACCCATCAAAATTTCACATGAACTAGCAAGCAAGAGCTGTGCATGCTCAGGACCTCAGACTGGAGCAATTGAACTGAATATTAGCGCTCAACTGTGAAAGCAAGGCACTCACCCACTGACTCGCTCACACACCCGCTGACACTCTCACTTGTGCGCTTTCATGGTTTACATACTCCCTGTCTCACTCAAACTCCCTCATACAGTCAGTCGCTCTCACCTTTCTTGCTCTGGTTCTTGTTCACTCTCTCGCGCTGTGCTATTTCTTGCACTCTTGCTGTCTTTACCTTTTCTTGCTGTGTCTGTGTTTTGTTTTTCTGTCCCTCTATCGGTCTCTTTCTCCCTGTGTGTATTGATTTCTTTCCTTTCCTGTCTGCAGTAGCTGGGGGTGAAAGTTACAGATTGGAATGACACTCAGCCCCGCCCTCCCCTCAGCATACAGTGCAGAAGGGAGGAGGAGCTACGCAGTTGCACATGCTCAATGCGTTTTTTTTAATCTATACCTAGGTAAACACACTGATTGGTTAGCTCAAAGTGCATCCTGAGGTGGGTGGAATACGCCAAGAAAGAAAAGCAGGTAAATATGAAAAAATATCATATTTACTTGCTTTTTACGCCTGCTGAATGACACTACTGACTCATTCAAAATGCATTGCACATTTTTTTAAAGCAAATTGACAAAGCATGTATGTCCCTTTAACAGTACATCAGCGTTGAAAAACACTAACTTGGTAAATGTCTCAGAGATAAAATGTATGGTTATAAGTTGCTAAAGTTAAAAGGGGCACTCCAATAAAAATCCCCCCTGCCCCTTTTTGCTCTTAAACAGTTGAGCAGATGCTGCAATCTGCCCAAATTTTTTTTTTTTTTTAATTTAACCTTTTCTCCCTCTTTCTCATCCAGGCTGCTCTTTCCCTTCAGCACAGGGCTTCCAAAAGGCAGAAGTTGCTGTAGCTTTTAAGCAATCTGTGCAGATATACATCATACTCAAGCAAGTTACATAAATTGAGTATTGCCCGGAACGTACGTACTTTTGTATCAACTGAGCAGAACGATGAATTGGAGTTGTGCGCGTAGTCCAGAACCAATCTTTCGGTTGCCTTATCTCCGTACACTCACTTTTGCGACTGGTCTCAGAGGATGATGTCAGCATACAAAGCATGTACATACATATCAGCGACTGATTTGGTGACCAGCAATGAGGAAATTCTAAATCCTGACTGCCTGTTGATGTGTGTGTAAGACAACACTCGGCTTCACACAGCGATTACAAGCAGATAGCAATGTAGGGGAGGGGGTGGTGGCAGTGGCGTGCTGTGCACAACCCAATCACTTTATAAAGTTAAAGTGGTCAGGGTGTGTAGAGTGTTCCTGTAACAGATTTCAGTACTCCAAATTAGGTAACATCTGCTAACACCACTCCCTTGCAGGACACCTGCTCTCCCAACAGCAATATTTCATGCTTTCTTCAGTCCTTAGCCGAAGCTTAAGGACCGATATAATGAAAGAGTGCTTACAGCATCCCTCAAAACTGAGGCAAGACTCATTGCTGGAGTGAAACATACAGGCAGACTTTAATGAAACACATGAGCCAAATATATACAATGCAAGTAGGGACCTGGAGAATAATGGAAGATGACACCCTGGGCACCTCCCCTCTTCCACGTGTCAGCCAGTCCCTAGCTATAGCCCATTTTAATCTATAGACATGAAACAATTGGGCAGATTGAAATCACATGGTGGAAATGAATAAAGTAGTTAACAGATAAACCAAACACACAACAGTCTGAGTGTGTCAAGGTTTGGCAAACAAACACCACTCAAACCCTTCATATCCTGTAAAGCGGGGTGGGGGCCCTCCAGATCCCACAACTCCTAAACAGAAAGTCAAGTCCAGATATCCCCAGTTCAAAGTGACTATCGTCACAGTCCTTTTATAACTGATCTAGACAAAAAATAATAGAACAAGGTCACGTACACTTTTCAAACTCTCCTGTAAGTCCCTTGCCTTTTAGATTGTACACTCTTCAGCAGGGCCCTCTCTCCCACGGTTCTTAGCAAATATATATATGTTAGAAATACTAAGTCCCATCCATGGTGCAGTGCTACAAAACATGTTGGTGCTTCATAAAAACTTGTTACTGTAACTACCTGGTCCATTTTATTGACTGCAACTACAAGCTGAGTAACACCCAGAGAGCGGACCAAGATTGCATGTTCACGTGTCTGGCCACCAGCTTCAAAACCTGCTTCAAATTCTCCACGGCTGGCATCAACAACCAAAATGGCCACGTCAGCCTACAACAAAGGAAAAAGAAATTAAATTAACTCTGTAAATAAGGATTCATAATTTTCCAGCAGTACAGTTTAGATGACTATACCTAAAGTTATACAAAAGAAAATATGACAAGAAGATTTTAAAATCACTGCAATATGAGAGAAGAATGTTCAGAGATTACAGTAGGAAGCCTTGCATTATTTTCAGTACAGATTCAAATAGGTTTGTACACATCTACCATGAAAAGACAAAACAAAATGGGACCACCTCTGCTTCCACACTTGGAATTAAATACTTTTTACAAAAACACCAAATGAAAAATGGAACAAATGAAGAGAACGTCACTAGGGGCCAAGTGTACTCCTAGGATAGGATTTACGAAGCGTTCGATAGGAGCAGGAGGCATCCCACCTCATTCACCAAGGCCTTGGATCACCTACTTGACAATGAGACCTCATGGGATAACCGAATACCTTCAGCATGATATGAGTAAAATATAAAAGGCACAAATAACCAAATTTTCTCATTATATCATCCTGAAGAGGGGGATTTTTATTTTTTCCCATTAGGTCTCATTGCCAAGTACATTATTTAGTGAACGTGCATGTGACGGTCTACCTTGAGTTCTGTACTGCATTTGCATATATTTTTTTGACACCATTTATTGTAAATATTTTGAAATTTTTTACCATATACAATAAAGTTGGTATAATTTTATACTCAACCTAGTGAGAGGCTAATTGCTAATGCCGCTCCTTTGCCGGACATCCATTCTTCCTCCAGTGATCTTTCATGCCTTTTCCAGCCCTTAGCTATTGCTTAACCCTTCACTGTTGAGCCATTTCACTCCTGTGTTTCACAGTTTCGTGCTCATCAGGTTTAAACGCGATTTAAAGTCAGGTTTTATTTTTTGTTAAATCATTTTTTCCACATTTTATCGTCTAAACCAGGGGTCAGCAACCTTGGCCCTCCAGATGTTTTGGAACTACATTTCCCTTGAACCTCAGCCACTCATTAGGTTTGCCGAGCCTACTTGGAAATGTAGTTCCAAAACATCTGGAGGGCCAGGGTTGCTTTCCCTTGGTCTAAACCTTTGTGGTTATACAGGGTGTCCATAAAGTCTCTAAGTTTTTTTGCCTCATTTAATACACCTCTATATGGGCACCATTAGTTGCACGAAGCACATCAAGACGGTACTCGATTTCTTGCCATGTTCGCTGTAGCATACCCTCACCAATGGTGGTAATGGCATCAGTGGTCCTCTAGTGATCTCCCATACCTTTGTTCAATACACAATATCTTTAACATAACCCCATAGAATGAAGTCGAAGGGAGTGAGATCTGGTGAACGAGGTGGCCAGGGAATTGGGCCACCCCTTCCAATCCACCGGTCTGGAAAGGTTTCATTTAGGAACCCACGAACATGCAGTCCCCAATGTGGTGGTGCACCATCTTGCTGGAAAATGATGGTTGGTTGAAGGTCATGTAGTTGTGGTGCCACATATTCAGTCAAAAGGTCAAGGTAAACATTTGCAGTAATTGAGGTCTCACCGAAGAAAAACGGACCCATGATTGTAATGCACATGATCCCACACCACACATTCATCTTTGGACTATCTCACTGAAGTTCCCTAAACATTTCCAGACCGGTGGATTGGAAGAGGTGGCCCAATTCCTCTGGTCACCTCGTTACCCAGATATCACTCCCCTCGACTTCTTTCTATGGGTTTAGGTTAAAGATATTGGGGATCCTGGAATGAGCCCAGGATGCAGGAATGAGGAACTGAACGAGTAGGTACTGATTACAGTTTATTGGAATACAAAGTCCCGGGAACACAACAGAGCAGGGAACAGGATGGAAACACGGGATGGGCTAGAAAGGGAGCGGACAACATTAGCAGACTGTGGGATAGGCAGACGGTAACCAGATGACAGTGGGCAGACTGCGTAGGCATAGGAACCATGGCAGGGGAGTGTCTTTTACAGCAGTGATCACACCAGTGGGGTCTCCTGGAAGGCAAGTATTTCTTACTTGTGCAGCCATCCTCTCTAGACCTTCAGTTTGCTTGTGTAGTAAGAGGTTGTCCCCCCCACTCCCCTGCCCATTTATCAATCAGTAAGATGAAGCCCTGAATTACCAGCCACAGAATCATTTTATCTTAAAAGGGAGGAAAGAAAAGGAGCTCCATGAAGGAGAGGTCTGAAACATGAGAAATTTACTGTATCAAACGCTGCAGCAATGATACAAGTTCTATAGGTCTTAGCATTCCAGGAATAAAAGGAACAATAATTCACACATCATGCTTAAACTTTTACTTGTTCTCCGTGGTGTAGCGAGGGGGGGGGCACTTGCCCCGTGCCTGTGGGGGAGGGGGAGGGGCGCAGCAAGCAGGGACTGTCCGACAACTTGCCCCAATTCGGTGCCTATCTGGCGCTGATCTGGGGCTTCAACCATAGCAGGCTGACATCTTGCATATTAGCCCTCGCTGTGGTACTGCCCCCCCCCGTACTGCCCCGCGGGTGTCTGGCCTTTCCAATGAAAGTAAACATGACCAGGTAATCTGTAAAAAATAAAAATATTTCTCTTTTCTCTCCAAAAGCAGCAGTATTATTCACTTTTCAATAATAAAGTGACTAATATTGCTGCATTACCTCACCTTCTCATTTCCCATAATGGCAGCAAGTGTGGAGGAGATGGAGCAATGTGTTGTTCCGCATTCTTTCATAAAAAACTTAAACTGCTGCTTAGAACACAGGGGGTACTTTGAACCGCTGCATCACCATAAAGTTCTCCGTTCATGGTCAAGTGAAGTGTCACTGGAAGGATAGAGTCGTGCCTTTCCAATGATACCAAACATGACCGTATAATGTGTAAAAATAAAAAAAGTGAAAGAAAAAAAAAAAACTATTGCAAAATGTATTTTTTCCCCCTACTCTGTTCTGAGGCAGTGGTATTATTCACTGATAACGCAAACAGTGTCACTGCACTAATTCACCTTCTCATTTCTCACACTGTAACCAAATTTGAAAGTGATGGCACAGGGGTGGGGAAATTTAAAATAATCTACTTGTCCAATGGACTAAAGTGCAAGCCCACTCTACCTGTCCCTAACGATGATCTACTTGTCCTGATAAATATAATTTCAACAAAATAACATTGGGTCTTTATTCTTAACCACATATAGAACAAACCCAGGTATTTAGTTTAAATAGAGCACTTCTTATTGCAATGCAGTTTACTCAAACTCCTACAACACACATTACAGATCACAGTAATGTGCGCTGTGTATGAGTGAATCACACCAGCTACACAGCAATAAAACTCAGTAATGTGTGGTGTGTATGAGCGTATCACAGTGCTCCACAGCAATAAAACTTATGCTCATACACACCGTACATTACAGTGAGTTTCATAGCTGTGGAGCACTGTATGAGCATATCACAGAGCTCCGCAGCTATAAAACTTATTGTAATGTGCAGTGTGTATGAGCGTTGAGTTTTATAGCTGTGGAGCTGTGATACACTCCTACACATTACATAAAGAATCAGGGAACCTGCTGACGGGCTGCTCAGTCCAATAGCAGTTCCATGAGGCCACAACTATCCCCCTGCTCATTAGCACAGGTACTGCTGGTGTGTGACTTGCTGAGGGAGTGTGGCCATTTTATGGCAAATCAGAGCGGTCCAGTGGGCAATTGCCCCTCGTGACCATATCGGCCATGTTTAACCTCCCTGGCCGTCCGATTCTGACATTTTATATGTCAGAATCTGTACAATTAATCTGGCCCCCTAGCGGTATTAGTGTGGCTCGGGGTTAACTTTGCTGTAAGCGGTATCCCCGAGCCACACTCGGGCTGATACTTGCATGTCCCTGCACTCCCTCGCTGTCCCCCGCAGTCACACTCCAGCCGATCGCGACGTCACACTTCCTGGTTCACTCCTCGCGAAAAGGGAACCAGGTAGTGTGATGTCGCATTCGGCTGGAAGAGAATGCGGAGGTCAGCGAGGGACCGCAGGAAATGTAAGCATCCAGCCCGAGTGTGGCTCGGGGTTACCGCTTTCGGTACAAAAAGTTAACCCCGAGCCACACTCGGGAAAACCGTCAGGGGGTTAAAGGGACACATATTGTCATTTCATGCAGAGGGGGGAAAAATAATGCCCTGCAACATGTATAAATCATATGTTGCAGCAGGCAAATAATGGCTGGTTACCTAGGATTCTTTACCTGCAGAGTAGGAATTCTACATGCTGCGGGGCAACCTTTTTCATGCACTGCCCATCAGCATGAATAAATTATGTGTGCCTTTAAATATGGTTGATATGGTCACCTTAAAAGCCATAGCTTACTTTAACATAAATTATGGCTTTTATTGTTTTCCATACAAAACAAATGAGACAACTGTCTGATTCAGTTATAATACTACTGAACAGGGCTGGACTGGGTCTAAAAAAACTTCTGGACTTGGGCCAGTCTGGACTTCATCCAGACTGGCCCATTTTAATTATGCAAACATGCACAAAAATAGTATATAAACCAACCGGATCGCTCAACCAATCGCTGTACAGATACCAGAGTTGCTGCACAGTGATTGGGTAAAGCAACGCTACAGCACTGAGGTTGAGCACGCACCATGTCTTAAGGTGAGGCAGAGGCGCAGTGGGTCTCACCGGCATGGTGGTTTCAATATGAGACTGTGGCAGACTGCGTCTGTTTTGCAGACGGTGAGGAAGTGCTCCCCTCACCCTTTAAGGGCAGTGTGAACCATGCGGTGAATCAGCATTCACCCTGGCCCACAGAGCCATCGGCCCACTGGGAATCTCCCTGTAGTCCCTATGGCCAGTACATGCCTGCTACTGAAAGAGACAGTTTTATAAATAGGGATTTTGAGGTTTGCCCTCTCCTGCATCCCCCTCTTACCTTAGGAAGTTATCATGCACCATGATTAACAGGTTTTTCTTCTTACTGGGCTCTATAACGCCCAGTGACAGGCAAAGCAGTTTTAAATTTCCCACTTGACCAGCAAAGGCAGCTTCTGCGCCTGTCCTGAGCAAGCAGCACGATATTCATTGGCTCACACAGTGACCAATGCAAAGCCAGGGGGTGGGGACAAGCAGCTCCTTGCATATAGCTGCGCTGAAGATGTCTGTCTGAGGTCTGAATGAGCCTTGGCAGCTGTCAGCCCTGCACGATCAGCTCCTAGCCTGTCGGGCTGACAGCTGATTAATGCATACTTGCACGGCACCAAAAACTAGGTGTCAGGGGCGTTGGGCAGTGCAAATTGCCCATCCCTGTGGTATAATGCATTGTGGCTCAATGATATTGAGGTCAGGAGACGGAGATGGCCACTAGCCTTTTATGATTGGGTCAAAAAGTTAAATTTTGGTCTCATCACTCCAAATGACTGCCAGAAGGTTTGAGGCTTGTCTCTCTCCTGTTTGGTGTATTATAAGTGGGATACTTTGTGGCATTTTCGTAGTAAGGGCTTTCTTCCGGCGACTCGACCATGCAGTCAATCTTTCTTCAAGTGCCTCCTTATTGTGCATCTTGAAACAGCCACACCACATGTTTTCAGAGAGTCCTGTATTTCACCTGAAGTTATTTGTGGGGTTTTCTTTTTTTTTCAATATAAAGATTTTTATTGAGTACCATTAGAAATTTGAAGTACAAAATATGAAAGGACAATAAAGGCCACGCAGGGCCTGTCAACGCTATAAATCACGTATGTGCAGTTAGATTGTTGTCAACATTGTACGGTACTTTTTACATTGTAAATAAACAATAAGAAACAAATACAGTGGTTAATACAGTAGTGAAATAAACATAGACAAACAAAAAAAAAAAAAAAAAAAAAAGGAAAAAGAAAAAGAAAAGGGAAACAAAGAGTAAAACATGCGGTTCGACAGGTTGAAGTAATTTTAAGAGAAGGTGTAAAAGGACTTTTGTTGTGAGGAGTTTTAAGAGTTTTTAAGGGGATGAAGAGGATCCCTTGGAGGATCTATAAGATATCCAACCTTCCCAAGTAGCCTGATACTGTGGAAGGGTGTTATGGGCCGAAGCGAACATTTCCTCGTATTTACAGATACTATCTAAACGGGTCAGAACTTCTGAGAGTGAGGGGGTGGAGGTCGAGTTCCAGTGACTAGCCAACACTAACTTGGCAACCCCGAATATTGCCGATATCAACCCTCTGGGTGGTATTTGAATGGTGATGGGGATGAAGTGTAACAGGTACGTTTCAGGCTGGAGAGGGATATCCAACGAGGTGCATAGTTTGGTCAGGCCATGGATATCAGCCCAGTAAGAGCTAATTTTCGGGCAGGACCAAAAAACGTGTAGCAAAGAACCCTTCTCTGTTGAACAACGCCAGCATAAGTTGGCACCCTTGGAGATATGGTGCAGTCGAGCAGGGGTAAGGTACCAGCGGTATAATAATTTAAGATGTGCTTCTCTCATGCCTGTGCTTTTAGATAGGCGATACACTGATGATGTGGCATAAAACCAGTCCTCTCGTGAGAATGATAAATTTAGGTCCTTTTCCCATCTCAACATATATGGCAGTTTACGTTCCGTATTAGGAGACACTAAGCATCGGTAACATAGAGACAACGGTTTCCTTAAGTTTTTTTTACCCAAGCATAGCTTGTGGAAAGCTGTCA
This sequence comes from Leptobrachium leishanense, assembly GCA_009667805.1. Classification (NCBI taxonomy): domain Eukaryota; kingdom Metazoa; phylum Chordata; class Amphibia; order Anura; family Megophryidae; genus Leptobrachium; species Leptobrachium leishanense. The sequence continues at coordinate 228,919,299 of CM019066.1, read as the reverse complement.
TATCTTTGTCTGGTATCGCCCCGATCCTGTGCGTTAACAATATATGTTTAATACGAAGATAGGTAAAAATTTCGTTGAAGGAAATACCAAATTCTTGTACTAGGTCTGGGAACAGTTTAATAGAGGTTGGAGCGAGAAGGTGTTGGACAAGGGTCACTCCCTGAAGCGTCCAGGAGGCAAGGTTTAGGTCAGGGGACAATCTACTTAGAAAACTAAGAGGTGCAAAACTGAGCAGTCGAAACGGTTTTAATAATGGTCTACCCCAGTGGCGCCAGGTCAGGACCGAGAGATAAGAGGAGGGAAGTATCCCTTCCAGTTTACTTCTAGGGAGAGGGTCATACCACATAAAGTCATGAATAGAATTAGGAGCGATAACGGCATTTTCCAGGCGCAGCCATACAGGGGGTTCTGAGGAGTGCAGCGCGGCCAATAATTGGGCTAATAGGGAGGCTCTATAATATCTTAACAGGTCAGGGAAGCCAAGGCCGCCCAACTCTCTCGGAGTTGTAATTGTAGTAGCCGAAACTCTAGGGGGCTTGCGTTTCCAGATGTGGGCAAATAGCATTTTCTGCAGACGTAGGAGGATATGTGCTGGGAGAAAGATCGGAACATTGCGAAAATAGTAAAGGATTTGCGGGAGGATTGACATTTTTAAGGAGGCCATGCGGCCCAGCCAGGACAGTTCTACTGAGTGCCATGATTGCAGTTGTTTTTCAATAGATTGCAGGAGAGGGAGATAATTATGCTTAACGATGGAGCTCCTATTTTTCGTTAGGAAAATACCTAGATATTTAATAGAGTCCGAACGCCAGTCAAACGAGTATTGAGTTTTAAGATCAACCAGCGAGGGACCAGGAATATGCAAAGGGAGGGCCTGAGTCTTACCAACATTATTTTTATAGTAGGATAGCCGACCATATTTCTCAAGTAAATTAAAAAGAGGAGGGAGTGAGGTTTCTGGGGTGGATAAGTATAGGAGGATATCATCTGCAAATAGAGCGAGTTTCTGTTCGCCTGCCGGTGTAGGCAGACCTGATATAAATGTGTTCAATCTAATATGAGATGCTAACGGTTCCAATGCCAAGACAAAAATTAGCGGGGATAGAGGGCAACCTTGACGAGTGCCGTTCGTAATTGGAAAAGTAGGGGACGAAAATCCCATGCTTAACACCTTTGCCGAGGGGGTGGAATACAGAGCCATAACACTTTGGATAAACAAGGCGGGAAATTGAAAGGCCTCCAACGTTTGGCGCATAAAGCCCCAGTGCATGCGATCAAACGCTTTTTCTGCGTCTAAAGACAGTAGGAGCCCGGGGGTCTCAGAACGGTTAGCTAGGTCTATTACGTCAAACAAGCGACGTGTATTGTCACAAGTCTGCCTCCCCTGTACAAATCCTGTCTGATCCGGGTGAATCAATTTAGGAAGCAGGGGCGCGACGCGCGAGGCCAATAATTTTGCATAAAGTTTTATATCAACATTCAGTAGGGATATGGGGCGAAAATTCGCACAATGAGTGGGGGGTTTGCCAGGTTTAGGGAGTGTGACTACGGTGGCCAGGAGCATCTCTGGGGGAACTTGGCCAGTGGTTTTAATGTGATTAAATAAGGCTGTCAGAGTAGGGACCAGGAGGGAGGCGAAATTTTGATAGTAGAGATTAGATAAGCCATCAGGGCCGGGTGCTTTACCCTTCGGGAGAGCCCGGATTGCTTTGTAGACGTCCTCCTCAGAGAAAGGGGCTAGCAAGTCAGCTTGCTGATGGGGCAGTAATGTCGGCAATTGCGCTTCTGCTAAGAAGGTAGAAATCTCTGCCGAGCAGGGCGGTGAAATGGCCGAGTCAAGTTTGAGATTGTAAAGAGAGCTATAATAGTTGGCAAATTCTGAGACTATCAGCGCTGGATTACGCACTATTTGTCCCCCTAAGCTTTCAATATGGGTGATTTTAGTTTGAACGCGTCTTGCCCTGAGTTTAGAGGCCAGTAACTTTCCCGCCTTGTTACCTTGAGTATAGGAAGTGTAATTTAATTTGCGTAGGGATCGTTCCATAGCCTGTAGGTTTAAGTGCTCCAACTCTCTCCGCAAGGAAAACAATTGAGATGCAATCGATGGGGTCGGCTTAGTCTTATTTTGGGATTCTAAGGAGGAGATTTGTTGTAAGAGAGTTGATGTTTTAAGAGTATACTGTTTCTTTCTATAAGCCCCCTGTTTAATGAAATGACCCCTGATAACCGCTTTGTGAGCTGACCACACAGAGGAGATCGCCACCTCCTCCGAAATGTTCAATCTGAAGTAGTCCTCAAGAACCGATGCTGCCCCATCCCTCCCAGCCGGGTCCACAATTAAGGAATCATTTAAACGCCACGAGCCCATACCTCGAGCCGGAAAATGAGCCCGGAAGGACAGAATCAAGGGAGCATGGTCAGACCATGTCATGGGTCCTATTTGAGCATCTAAGAGATGGTGGACCATAGTCCGGTGTATAAGGCATAAATCGATTCTGCTATAGGAGGAATGCACCTGGGAATAAAAAGTGTAATCCCTAGTCTGGGGGTGGGAGATGCGCCAGACATCATACAGGTCGACAGATTGCAGAAAATCAGTGAAGCGTCGGCCAAGAGACTTCGCTTTTTGAGAGGGGAGGCGGCTTCCAGAGGACTGGCAGTCAACCATGGGGCAGGGAGTCATATTAAAGTCGCCACAGATATACACCGCGCCTTGGCTAAGAGACTGAATTTTTTTATGGGCTTTCCTGAGGAACTGCAACTGATTAACATTCGGGAAATACAAATTAACAATAGTCACCGGAACATCATTTAAAGAGCCAATCAATATCAACATTCTCCCCTCCTTGTCCTGGTGTTGAGATGCAACCCGAAACAACCAATCTCTATGGAAGAGGATGGAGACTCCTCTTGATTTGGTTGGAGACATAGAGTGATAAGCTTCAGGGTACATCTGAGACCGAAGACGGGGGGCATCGTGAGACCGAAAATGTGTCTCCTGTAAGCACACTACCGCAGGTTTATATTTATGCAAATCTCGGAAAAGACAGTGTCTTTTGAAAGGAACATTCAAACCTCTAACGTTTAAGGAGAAAAATTTCAGTTCAGGGGAACCCATCAATCATATATTGGGAAACATCCGTTGGTAAGCGTTCCCATCCCCTCCCAACCCCCAATGCAGACAGTCCCCCATGAGGAAGAAGCGGTCGTCCAAGGGACCCGTACAACAGGAGAACTGGAGGGAATACTGGACCAGACGAACCGAAAAAAAAAAGAAAAAAAAAAGGGAGGACAAAATAGGGAAAAAAGAATTGAGAAATTCAGTAACAAAAAAAACACTGCGAGCCCGCAGTGTAAAGAGGTGTAACTCGCCGTGGTGAAAAAATGCGAGGTAGAATCTCAGGGAAGTAAACACCCACCGGGGGGTATCCCTGGCGTACCAGAGAAAAAAGCAAAACAAAAATATCCAGAGCAATAAGATCGTGTCAATTATGAGCCACCAACAGGGGGGTGAGGGAGCTCGGTTCTCTGTGAAGTAGTGGGTCTCTCCAACCTCTAAGAAGAAGCAGAAAGCAGCCGGGATCAGCTGGGCAGAGGAGAACGATATCAGTACAGGCCCAGACAGGGCGCCGTTCATTTTGGCTTGACGCGGTGCCACTCTGGCGAAACTTTAAGTGGAGATGTAGTTACCACGCGAGGGGGGGTGTACTCCTTCACAAACCCCCATTCCTGCAGGAGCTGCATGCCCGACGGGATGTTGGTGATAGCATGTAGCCTCCCTTCTCTCCATATAAGCAATTTGGTCGGGAAACCCCACCTGTAAGCCACCTCGTGGTTCCTCAAGAGCTTCGTCAAGGGGAGGAATTCGCGCCTCTTCGCCAGGGTCATCGCTGATAGATCCGCAAACAGTAGCAAGTTAGCATACGGAGTAGGCAAGGTCGGGCCTTTTCTAGCCGCAGACATTAAGGACTCCTTAATATGATAAAAGTGAACTCGGACGATAACATCTCGGGGAACATCCGGTGAAAGATGTTTCGCTTTGGGCAGTCGATGAGCGCGGTCTAGGAGTAAGTCCTGGAGAGAGGCCGATGGGAGTAAAAGTTGAAAGACCTCCATGAGATATGCCGGGAGATCAGCCAGGACCACCGCCTCCGGGACACCACGGATCCGCATGTTGTTTCTGCGTGAGCGGTCCTCTAAGTCAGCAACTTTGGTGGCCAGCGCATCATGTGCTATTTGCAGATTCTGGTGTCTGTCCACAAGGTCATTATGAGCAAGACAAATATCATCAGATTTGGTCTCAAGGTTGTCAGTACGCTCACCTAGATCCTGAACATCACGGCGCAGCTCCTGCAGCGCCTCTTTGAAGTCAGCCTGGAGGGTAGTGCGGAGTCCCTGGAGCATATCATGCATTGCCCTCTCAGATGCTGGGGACGTGTTAGAGAGGAGATCCGCATCCTGTTCCTCCAAGTCCAGGCCAGAGAGAGAGGAGCCCGAGATCGGGGAGCCGCCATCTTGAATTTTGCGGCCTTTCTCAGATCGGCTGGTCCGGGTCCCTTCAAGCTGCCGCTGGGCCTTTGGAGGTGCCATCCTGTCTCCGGATGGTGTTAGGACCCCGAGGGAGGTAAATTGAGGTTGGGGTGCCCCTTGTAAGAGCCGCTGGAGTGGAAAAACCGAGCGCCGCACACGGAGCTCTCAGAACATGCGGCTGCTCGTGTCGCCGGCTAGCCACGCCCCCCCTTATTTGTGGGGTTTTCTTGGCAGTTGTGGCTGAAATTGTAGTTGGTCTACCTGACCGTGGTTTGATTTCAACAGAGCCCCCTCATTTTGTTTGAAATTCTCAATTCCTTGAATATCTTTTTATATCCCTTTCCTGTTTTATACAATTCAACTACCTTTCCCGCAGATCCTTCGACAATTCATTTGCTTTCCCCATGACTCGGAATCCAGAAACGTCAGTGCAGCACTGGATGAAAGATGCAGGAGTCCAGAAACTCCACACACACACGGTGAGGATGGTTACTTTTAATAGCCATTCAAACCCGTTTGTGTCAACTCGTGTGCATGTTACGAGGCCAAAATCACCAGGAGATGCAAACGTTTTATCAAGGTCATTTAGGTAGTTTCTGTTGTCATTAGGATTTAAAAAGAGTTAACACACTTGATTGATAATAAATGGCTTCAGCTAAACACTAACCATGAGTGAAAGAAAAAGTTTTTGTGTCATCATTCATATTCTCTGAATAATGGCCAAGAAATCATAAATTCTGCCAGGGTATGTAAACTTATGAGCACAACTGTATAAAATACACAAATCTAAATTCTCTTCTGCTATCACAGTTTTACAGTGTGCTACGGCAGAACAGAAAAGCAAATGCACAAACAAACTTTTATGGTTTTGAGTTATTTAAAATATCAACTGCTCTGCATTAACAGTGGGAGGTATGCCTACATTTAGTCTAAATGGTTCTCTTAAAGAAAATGACCATTATTACCATTAGAAACATAGAAAAATGTCGGCAGATAAGAACCTTTCGGCCCATCTAGTCTGCCCAATTAATTAGTCTACCATTGAGCAGAAACTTACCTGTGCAGCCCCTGTAATCATGTTGGGAATAAAGTCTTTGTGCCCAGGTGCATCCATCAGTGTGATCACTTTAGACTTTGTTTGAAATTCAGTCATACCTACATCCATAGTCACGCCTCTAGATAATAAAAATACACCATTATAAAAATGACGGGATTATGCTAAACATAAACAATCTTTTAATGAACAATGTAGTGCTAGAATATAGCAGGTTTCCAGTGAGAATGGACACATGAGCACTATCCTTTGCCACTAGCAAATAAGCAAATGTGTGCAAGATATTTGTGTGTATAAAACCGCAGAATTCTTTTTTCCACATTTACGTTTTCCATCAAAATACAAACCTAAATACCTGAGTTGGGGAGGAATATTCCACATCATATTTCAATGCCAGTTACAAAAGAGGGGGCATTCTATTTAACAATGACAGACTCTAACAACCAGTGCACTTCTCAATCTCACATGGTGATAGATACTGAGCTTTATTTATAAAGTATTTTGACCAGGAAGAATACATTGAGATTTCTCTCATTTTCAAGTATATCCTGGGTTCAAGAACATTGTAATTCTGTAACAATTCAAAGTAATAAAATGCAAGATATTAAAAAACAAAACACTAATATACAGATTAACAGAAAATAAATATGTAAGAAATATATGCACTATGTTACATGTTTACAGTTGCATTCTGTATTGGAGGTATGTTAATAGAGATCTCTTAAGTGACTTTAGACTGGGGGAAGATTTGAAGGCATCTGGGAGGTTATTCCATAATTGTGGCGCTCTGTAGGAAAATGAGGATTGAGACACCTTTTTGTATTGTGGTACTGCAAGTAAGCTGCACGTCCTGGATATGGGGGGGGGGGTTATAGTATGAGGGAACTGCTGGGGGGGGGGGAGAAAGCAGCCTATTCAGGTAGGGTGGAAGCTTCCCAGAAAAGCTCTTAAACACCAGCTTGGTAAGGTGAAGGGTGTGTCTAGATTCCAGTGACAGCCAGTTTAGTTCTTTTAACATGCCACAATGGCGTGTCATGTAGTTACATTGTAGCACAAAGAGGCAGAATGATTTATGCAATGTAGTACGTTTCTGGAGGTGTGTTTGCGGGGCAGCTGCATACACTACATCTATGTATTCAATAGCCGGCATAAGCATTTGTCGTACAATCTGCTTTCTTACCGCGGGGCTCAGGCAGGATTTGTTCCTGTACAGGGCACCTAGTTTGGGGTAAAGTTTAGATGAGTTTTTCGATGTGAGGGCCAAAGGATAGATTTGGGTCTAACCACATACCTAGATATTTGAGAGGACTGACTGTGGTCAGTGTGCCATTTGATTTTGTCCTGACACATAGATGGGGAGTTTGTAATTTATGTAGTACTGTTCCAAATAACATCATAACAGTTTTGGCAGTATTTAGAAAAAGATTGTTATCTGTGATTGAAAGATTTGATCTGTGATCTTTCGCAAGCACAATTGCCATGGGTAATTTTCAAGAAGTTGCAAGGGTGCAGACCGACGGGCATGTGCACCTTTGGATTTTTTTTTCCAAAAGATATTTCACAAGCACAATTGCCATGGGTAATTTTCAAGAAATTGCATGAATATTTGTTGGGCCATTGCTGTTCAGCTTGGCCACCTCCATTTGAAAAAGCTGTAGCCTGAAGGTTTGTCTTCTTGATACATTTAAAATACTGCTGGCCTTGTCATTTTTTGATATAAAAGATTGTCGATATTTGCGCAAGATCGTTTAAGAAAAATCACTTGCCGATTTAATAAGGTGATGAACGATGAGAGCGATGAGCTTCAGTTGTTGATATATTGAAAGATACAAAAGTAGCAACCACGGCCAGCAACAAATGACGTTGCCTAATAAAGGACTAACCATTACAACTATGACACATCTTGCCGATTCAGCAAATTAATGCTTTGGGGTATCGATTGGTGAATATTAGTACTACTTTTTAGAACATAAATGCGATAAGATTTGCATATTATAACTGTCTGATAATTATATTACAGCTTAGAAACATAGAACAAATGTCGGCAGATAAGAACCGTTCGGCCCATCTAGTCTGCCCAATTACATGGATACTTAACCTGGATTTATCTTTTGTTTAGGATAGCCTTATGCCTATCCCATGCTTGCTTAAATTCAATTACTGTTTTGGCCTCTACCACTTCTACTGGAAGACTGTTCCATGTATCCACCACCCTCTCAGTAAAATAATGCTTCCTGATGTTACTTTTAAACCTTTGCCCCTCTAATCTAAGACTATGTCCTCTTGTTTTGCTATTTTGTTCCCTTTTAAATATACTCCCTTCCTCTACCTTGTGGATTCCCTTTACGTATTTAAATGTTTCTATCATATCTCCTCTGTCTCGTCTTTTTTCCAAGCTGTACATGTTAAGATCATTAAGCCTTTCTTGGTAACTTTTCTCCTTCAAGCCGTACACCATTTTAGTAGCCCTTCTCTGAACTCTCTCTAAGATGTCTATATCCTTCTGGAGATACAGTCTCCAGTACTGCACACAGTACTCCAAGTGAGGTCTCACCAGTGCTCTGTACAGTGGCATGAGCACTTCCCTTTTCCTACTGCTAATACCTCTCCCTACACAACCAAGCATTCTGCTAGCATTTCCTGCTGCTCTATTACATTGACTACTTACCCTTAGATCCTCTGAAATAATGACCCCTAAATCCCTTTCCTCAGATGTTGAGGTTAGGACTGTATCAAATATTCTATATTCAGCCCTTGGGTTTTTACGTCCCAGGTGCATTATCTTGCACTTATCCACATTAAAACTCAATTGCCACAACTCCGACCATTGCAAATCTTTGTGTCATCAGCAAAAAGACATACTTTTCCATTAATACCTTCTGCAATATCACTAATAAAAATATTAAAGAGAATGGGTCCAAGTACTGACCCCTGAGGTACCCCACTGGTAACAAGACCTTGTGCCGAATAAACTCCATTTACCACAACCCTCTGTTGTCTGTCACTCAGCCACTGCCTAATCCAGTCAACAATATTGGAATCTAAACTCAAAGATTGCAATTTAATGATAAGCCTTCTATGCGGAACAGTATCAAAAGCCTTACTGAAATCTAAATAAGCAATGTCTACTGCACCACCTGTGTCTATTATTTTTGTTACCCAATCAAAAAAATCAATAAGATTAGTTTGGCATGATCTCCCTGAGGTAAACCCATGTTGTTTCTGATCCTGTAATCTATGTGTTTTTAGATGTTCAACAATCCTTTCCTTTAACATGGTTTCCATTAATTTCCCCACTACTGACGTAAGACTAACTGGCCTATAGTTCCCCGATTCCTCCCTACTACCCTTCTTGTAAATGGGCACAACATTTGCTAATTTCCAGTCTTCTGGGACGACTCCCGTTAACAAGGATTGGTTAAATAAATCTGTTAATGGTTTTGCTATTACATCACTGAGCTCTTTTAATAATTTAGGGTGGATCCCATCAGGCCCCATTGACTTATTTGTCTTTACTTTAGACCGCTGCTGTAGAACCTCCTCCTCTGTAAACTGATATGTAAATGTCTCTTTAGTGTTCTCTCCTAACTGAGGTCCCTTTCCTTCCTTTTCTTCTGCAAAGACTGAACAAAAATATTCATTGAGGCAGTCAGCGAGACCTTTATTCTCTTCTACATACCTTCCTTCCTTTGTGTTTAATCTAACTAATCCTTGTTTTACTTTTCTTTTCTCGTTTATGTATCTAAAAAATGTTTTGTCCCCCTTTTTTACTGACTGAGCTATTTTCTCTTCTGCGTGTGCTTTGGAAGCTCTTATAAATTGCTTTGCCTCTTTCTGCCTAATCTTATAGGTTTGCCTATCTTCTTCACTCTGAGTTGTTTTATAATTATTGAATGCTATCTTTTTGTTCTTCACTATTTTGACAGCCTTATCTCATAAAATCTTAAAAGATAGTGATTAAATCTTGCTGGACCTTGGTTTTGCTCACTGTGCCAATCATACTTTCACTAATTAACTGTCTCGTGGGGTATTTTGGGGTCAGTAAATTTGTAAATGCTTAATTGGCCAATATTGTGGTGAATGTAAATTGTTGAGTGCATTATGACATCGCACAGCTTAACATATTAAGTGAAACTTGAACTAATTCTATCAATTAATTTTAGGAAAAATGCTGCTCATCTGCCTTTATAAATGAATTAAGAGAATCAACTGCATGTTAAATGAGGGGTCAAATTGCAATATATGGATTAATCATAGTGACAAACAACTATAAGACATAGCAAGCTGTTTGTGGAAAGATATTTACAGCAAATGGATGGTAGTAATGATGAATTCTTCAATTAATGGGATTAATGATTATTAAATGGAATACATTGGCAATGCTTGTTGTATTAGTAAACATAAATTATAAATTAAATTTGCTTAGAGGTCTTCTATAAAGGATACATAAATATAGGGTTAAAATTTATTACCCTCAGTATGGTGTGGTTTTAATTTATTATGATTTTAAATTTTATTTTATAAAAGATTCATGTGTCTGGTCTACTACTTGGGGACCTTGGCATTTCATTTGACAAGGGTTGCAGAAACCAAACACATGAATATTGTAGAGGTGATTGCTTAGCGGAACCTTTGGCTTCTCTGGATATCCATTATCTGTGATTAAAGTCACTACTGCTTGTGAGAATATTAACATATAACGAATTTAAGTTAAAAAACAGCAAATATAATCAGCAATGCAAGTTACGATATGGTGTAATACCTCTGTCTCTCTTCTCCAGTCTCATCCAATACCCAGGCGTATGCAAAAGAGGCCTTTCCAGCTTTCTTTGACTCCTGTTCATATTTGTGCATGGTTCTTTTGTTCACGTGCCCCAGTAAGTATAGCAGATGACCCATGAGAGTGCTTTTTCCAGCATCAACATGACCTAATTTAAAGGGAAATCAATGGCTAATCTATCATAAACGGTATCCACCTGGATTGCCTTGAGAAGCTGCATAACAGACAAAGCAATAACAAAGATGCTTATTTTTAAAGACATACCAAAAATCAGTGCACACCAGGAGCTTGACCATATAAAAATATTTATGGTGGAGCGGCCACAGGGGTACTAGATACAAGCAACGTTTCGGTTTAGTGCCTTAGTCATGCCTAATCCATCCAATCCCATAGACTTCTTATATACATACTGTATGGCCGCTCCACAATAAATATTATATGGTCAAGCTCCTGGTGTGGCCTGCTGATTTTTGGTATACACTACAGGTGGACTGCGGATCCCAGACAGTGGAGCACCCCGGCGCTGACCAGGCATTTGGTGAGTCCCCCTGTGTTAGCCACGCTGTATTTGACTTTCCTTATTTTTAAGATCTGTTATCTCCTGCAAATATTATTGCTGCTCCATTTTGATAATCTATTGGTGCATAATGAAATTTCCATACTAGCCCAACAAGAATCTAAGCAATAAGCAGGGGAGGTGAAAAACAAAATCTTGGTTTTGCAAAGTTTAGTGTTTTATCTTAGTTTTAATAACTAATGAAAAAGTAAATGGTTATGTCCTTAAAATCTCAGGAGGGCTACAAAGGAACGTGATTCTCTCATCTTCGTATATAAAGCAATATAAAGCATTACCTATTACAACAAGATTTAGCAGAGGTTTTCCCCCTTGTCTTTTCTCCAGCTCTAATTTAACATTTAGCTTCTGTTTGGATTTACTGGTGCTTTTTGAAGTATAGCTTTGATAGTCTTGTCCCGGATACATGTTGACGGACCCCACATTTTGTGAACCATTGTCTGTTTCATCCGGTGCTTCAAACATAGCTTGGTCTTTTATACATGAATAAACCGTTTGTCCGTTTTCTTCAGGTGTGGCACTAGACACAAATAAATTGCATATATAGTAAGCATTATTTTCACATTGTACAGCAAAACCCACAATCCAAACTACATTATGTGATAAAAACATTGGTTTCTTGACTGCTAGCTTAGAGAAAAGTTAGGTGCCAGTTAGACGACACTTACATTGCCACACAGAATTCTTACTACTTACTATCCATTAACCTTTGTCCATGCACCCCCTAACCACTGTACTATGTGTTACAGACAGGGACTATGTCCTGGGCTCACTCTCAAATTTTAATACTGTATAAGTGCATTAACTAGGATTTACCTTGTACCTTCCAAGCAGAATAGGTAAGTTCTGGCCAAATATTTAATTGCCAGCGAAATATGGTACAATTTGGCAGCAGTGAAACTCCCCGTAGAGAAGAAAGGTTAATCTATTCAGAGAACACTGAACAGCCCCAAAAAGTTGGCGAAATGCCAAGATTATCGGTGGTTTCATTCAACATGTTTAAATACGACATCAACTAACCTTATTTTCAAAGATACTTATAAGGGTAGGTATTATAAAGTGGAATGTACATCATCCATTCCTTACAAAAAGTGGGTAGTTGCTCATGAAAGGAATGACAAATTTTAAATATACAGTTGTGTTCAAAATTATTCAACCCCCCAATGCTGTAAAGGGTTTTAGGGAATTTAGTGTACATTTGTAATTGTATTCAGAATGAAATCCTACAAGGACTTTTTAAAGAACCATAAGCAACTAAAATGACATCAATTGGTTTTGTAATACAGTAGTAAATGTTTATTTTGTGAATTCTTCATTGACACAATTATTCAACCCCTTAAAGACTACCACTCTTAAGAACAGAGGTTCATTCAAGTGTTTTCAATCAGGTATTGAAAACACATGTGGATGTCACGGAGCAGCAATAAAGCATAATAAGCACCAATTAGGCAGCTTTAAAATGACTGTGATACTCCGCTCCTTCTAGACATTTACTGGTGTGGTTACAAACATGGTCAAGAGAATGGTCCAGGAAGACAAGAGAAGAGGTGATTACTCTTCACAGGAAGGGCAATTGCTATAAGAAGATTGCAAAGATGTTAAACATACCAAGAGAGACCATAGGAAGCATAATTTGCAAATTCAAGGCAAAGGGCACTGTTGAAACGCTACCTGGTCGTGGCAGAAAGAAGATGCTGACTTCGACTGCTGTGCGCTACCTGAAGCGTAGAGTGGAGAAAAGTCCCCGTGTGACTGCTGAGGAACTGAGAAAAGATTTGTCAGATGTGGGTACTGAAGTTTCAGCTCAGACAATACGGCGCACACTGCGTAATGAAGGCCTCCATGCCAGAACTCCCAGGCGCACCCCCTTGCTGTCTCCAAAGAATAAGAAGAGTCGACTGCAGTATGCCAAAAGTCATGTGGACAAACCACAGAAGTTTTGGGATAGTGTTCTGTGGACTGATGAAACAAAATTAGAACTGTTTGGGCCCATGGATCAACGCTATGTTTGGAGGAGGAAGAACAAGGCCTATGAAGAAAAGAACACCTTGCCTACTGTGAAGCATGGCGGGGGGTCAATCATGCTTTGGGGCTGTTTTGCTTCTGCAGGTACAGGGAAGCTTCAGCGTGTGCAAGGTACCATGAATTCTATTCAGTACCAGGAGATATTGGATGACAATGTGATGCAGTCCGTCACAAACCTGAGGCTTGGGAGACGTTGGACTTTTCAACAGGACAATGATCCCAAGCATACCTCCAAGTCCACTAGAGCATGGTTGCAGATTAAAGGCTGGAACATTTTGGAGTGGCCATCGCAGTCACCTGACTTAAATCCGATGGAGAACCTCTGGTGGGACTTAGGCTAGGGTCAGACGAAAGCATTTTTCGCGTTGTCCGTGAAAAAGGGCGTTCGAAGGAATGGACGTATTTTTTCACGGAATACGCGATAGCGGTCATACGATGCACATTTTCGTCCGTGATTTTGTACGGATCATCAATAAAACCCTTTTTGCGTCTGGACGTTATGTTGGCCGGACGTGTGCAGTGTCTGACGTCTCCCAATCACGCAAACATGCCGCTATGCGGACGCAGCGCACTCTGTACGTCAGTAGTAGCGGTTTGTCACCTGACTTAAATCCGATTGAGAACCTCTGGTGGGACTTAAAGAAAGCAGTTGCAGTGCGCAAGCCTAAGAATGTGACTGAACTGGAGGCTTTTGCCCATGACGAATGGGCGAAGATACCCGTAGATCGCTGCAAGACACTTGTGTCAAGCTATGCTTCACATTTAAAAGCTGTTAAAACTGTAAAAGAATGTTGTACTAAGATTGAATGTCACTTGGGGGTTGAATAAAACTGATAATGATGTGAGCACAGAAAAGACATTTGTGGTTATTTCATTATAAATGTTATGTTATATTTGTCTGACCTACACGTGCCTCTTTGATTTAATTGTAAGCAAGATGACTGAATGATCAAAATCAATGTCAAACTGGCCAAAACACTCAATTTCAGTGGGGGTTGAATAATTTTGAACACAACTGTAGGTCAATAAACATTTATAAAAGCAATAGACAAAAAGATGGCAACATGCAGTTGTATCAAAAACCTTACCATGGAATATCAAAACCCATTGTTTGTTTCTTTCCAGAGATAATCATTTTCGCTATTTTAGGAATCATTTCATTTTGTGTTTCACGTGATGGCAATTCTCTTGTCTTTCCTACTGGGGAAAAATGATACCATGAATAGGTGTGTGTTTTTCACCGCTTTCCACCATCAATCATAGAAATACGCAGGTGCATACAAATATTCTAATTGAAGTGCTAATCTGTTCATTGAAACAATATCACTGCATATAGTATAAGGTAAAGCACATATATGGGAGGTGGGTCACTGTGAATGAGACTATAAAATGCTGTAAAATACATCAACCTAAATACATCCAATTTATGCAATATAAAACCATGATAACATTAATACACCAATATGGTAACTTCAAACTTCTATAACATCAAATACTTGTATCCAATACATGGGCATAAAAAGCCACCAAAATCTGAAGTAAACATAGCCTTCCAACGGTCAAGGTTTTTCCAATTCATGAAATCAGCAACTGGCTTTGTCTGGTCTCCTCCATTAGTTATTCATAGATTTCATATAGGTTCCACAAATTTAAATTTGGCTTGTGGTCTCCTTTTAATTCACTGCTGTGACAATATAACATGGGCTGTCACATGCAGACTAGCAATAAATACAGGGTAAGCACAAAAACAGTCTAGCTTTCCAAAAGATCTAGAAAGTAACTTTATTGGAATATTCTTACACATTAGTGGCTACAGTTCCATCAACTCAAAGTTTCATGTGGTATTGGTTTGTATCGCACACACTCGATGTGCGCACTGTTTCTCAGCAAACATCAATGCAATAATCAAGCTTGGACCGGACTCTCATAAACATATCCAACGGGATGATCGGGTTTACAGCTTCGGTGACGAGTTCCTGCGGATCATCCAAGGTTGCAGGTAGTTGAGGTAGATACAGTCTGTTCTTCACGTACCCCTAAAGGAAAAAGTCACAAACTGTTCGGTCCGGTGATCTCGAGGGCCACTTGCAGAACACCTGGTCATTTTGTCCAGCGCGTCCAATCCATCTGTTTGGCAGGTTGAGAAATTTGTGGACAGTGAGATGCCAGTGCCCCATTTTGCAGAAAAAGGTAAGCACCACCCTCAGCAGCTAGTTCTGGTATAACCAGTTGGTTAGCATTTCTAACTGGTAACTTTTACCAGCAA
This sequence comes from Leptobrachium leishanense, assembly GCA_009667805.1. Taxonomy (NCBI): domain Eukaryota; kingdom Metazoa; phylum Chordata; class Amphibia; order Anura; family Megophryidae; genus Leptobrachium; species Leptobrachium leishanense. The sequence goes on along the minus strand of CM019066.1, from coordinate 228,904,070 downwards.
GTCCAAAGATAAATGGTCCTCTATTCCTAGTCCTCTAGGATATGGCACAAAAACACAAATTTTTTGAGAGTCATGTTCAACCTCCAGGATGGCATGCTGATTCTAACACCCCGATATCCTCACATTGTGCCTGTCGACCTTTCCATTTGAGTGGGTCGTCGCATCACCGAAAATTATCTTTGCCTGCAGGTTATTATCATTTTCCATTAACGTCTGGAGATCCCTGCAAAATTCAAGTCGTGTTTCATTGTCTTGCGGGAGTAACTTGTGGACCAATTGCACTTGTAATGGCGAAACCGCAAGCTTTAGCATAAGATCTTGCTTACTGTGCAGCTCTCTGCTAGCTCTGCGCATGCTCCAAGACGAATGGTCTGCCTGAACGTCCCTTAATCTGATCACAGATGCACCTTTCTCAATGGAATTGTTGTACCACTTTAAAATGGACTTGTTAGTAGGAGGATCCACATTAAATTTGCTTTTGAAAGCACGCTGCACAGTCACAACACTGTTTTAGCAAACTCCAACATGCAGTAGCTGCATTGCTGTGGGGTGAGTACCATTATGGATTTCACTGCCCTCTGGCAGTGGGCGGAGGGCACAGATTCCACAAAAAACATTTGTTTTTTGAAGTTAATGTATCTGCGGTCACCATATTTATAAACATGTTTCAATAAGTTTTGATTTTATAACTACTTGAAATAAACAAGTGTTTTTGTGCTCACTCTGTACATGAGCAGCCACACAATGGACTGTCAGAGCTGGGTTATGGTCTTCATGGCTACCGAGATGACAATCCGGTATGCCTCTGCCCAGTGCTTCTTGCCTCTCATTGTTTCTCTGCACCATTTTCCCCCCTCATACACACTCCTCCATTTTGCCCCTGTGCTACCAATCTAAATCTCAGTGTGTATGGGGAACATGGTTCGGACGTAGTTAAATTGTACACAAGCTCTTTGGAGAGGACATCAGAAACGAACAAGCTCATTTAAAATGTCGTTTAGAAGAACAGAAAAGTAATTTCTAGCAACATTTTGAGATTCATTTCTGGATATATACGATATGATACACCGCACAACCACAATGTATGGAGGAATACTTAAAACAGAAACAACAAAATCTATATATACACTGCCTCGGCCAAAAAGTCAAACTAATAATTCATTGGACCACCTTCTGCTTTGATTACAGCACACATACACCATGGCTTTGTTTCGATAAGCTTGAGCAATGGCACATTAATTTCTGGCCAAGATCTTGTATTGATAACGGGAGAGTCAGACACAGCTGCATCAAGTCTTCCACAGCACATCACAAAGATTCTCAATGGGGTTAAGGTCTGGCCAATGCATGTGTGAAAATGAGGTCTCAAACTCCCTGAATTTCTCTTGCACAATTTGAGCCCAATGAATCCTGGCACTGTCATAAAATATGTCCGCACCATCAGGGAAAAAAAAACTTAATGAAAAACCTAGTCATTCAGTACATTCAGGTAGTCAGCTGACTTTTGGCATATAACATTGCTCAACCTAGACCTGACCAATTGAACTAAGTCCTATCACAGCACAACTCTGCCCTCAAAAGGTTTGTACGGTAGATGGTGACTGTCACGGACCCCAGCTGGAGTGGCCTGTGTTACCAAGAGTTTTGGCGCCTATGTCCAAGTCACCATGTGCCTGTAAGGGTACAGGGGGTCTGTGTTATGTAATAATATTGTTAATATGTTTATTGTTAATGGTTATGTGTTACTGATATTTATATCATTACAGTGTGTGCCACTACAGCCCCTTCCAAACTCCTGGATCTTGCTTAAACAAGTTTTCCCTGCCCCCTTGCTGTAGCCTTTGCTTCGCCAGGGCGAGGGAAGCTTTATGAATGTGTATACCCACCCTGGCCACAGTGAGTACAGACACACATACAGTGGATAACAAAAGTCTACACACCCCTGTGAAAATGTCAGGTTTCTGTGATTAAAAAAAAAAAAAAAAAAATCATTTCAGAACTTTTCCACCATTAATGTGACTGTACAACTCAATTGAATAACGGGATGTTATGCCCTTCGGAAAGCGTGTGTGAGGGCTGGTTGTCCTGACAACGGATTGACGCAGATCAACGAGAGCGAAATAACACACCTTACATCATTAATGGGTGCCAAGAGTGCTGATTGGTAGGAAGGCCGAAAAGGCAGAATTGACAAATGTAGGGTGCGTTGACGTCAGAGATCGACGAGTGTCACCCGCAGATGCTGAAGACTCACATGGCGCCAATTACATTGAGGGCAAAGTATTAAAGGTGTTGAGTTCACCTTGTTTCTTGATAAAGCCGTTGCATTAATCAGCGGAACACATCTTTCATTTAGCAGTTGTGTTCTTTATTCACAGACCACTGGCAGCTAGTCCTTTAATCCTCTGAGAGTCCCTACTCAATTAGGGCAGGGATCTGTTCATCAGGCAAAGAATCACTATTGGGGATGAGGGATTTGGTAGACATTGTAGGACTGTCTTTGCAGTTATTATTTAACTGGATATATATTTACATAGCCACTGTACTCCTAACTTTGGTTACCAGCTTGTTGATCTCTAGTTGTCCTTTGTCCCTGTGGCCTTCCACATTACACGGGGTGTGATCTTGTGCAACTTATTATCGGCTAAACATTTTGCAATTTATGAAGGGTTGAATATCATATAGAGCTGGAATGATATCCATTCACTTTAATGTGATCGTATAGCTAGAACAGCATTTCCTCTTTGTTGCTTTTCTAGTAGCATACCTACAATTATATAATACACACTATCAGGGTTTTTCATAGAGAGGTGAAAACCTGGAGAATTGCCAGAAGAATGAACAATCTAGACCAAATAGCCGATTTGGAAAGTGAGATAAACGTGAGAATATTTCTGGACTATTTTGACTTAGAATTTTCACTTCTCCAGTCATTCTCCTGGTTTTCACCTCTCTCTGAAAAACCCTGTATATATCTTGGATTATAGAGTAGCATTTTGTAGAGGTAACATCACTGCTCTACAACTGTGGAGACCCAGGTTCGATCCTGGCAAGAGCACCTCTCCAGTAAGTGTCCTTGGGCAAGACACCTAACGGTACAGCATACTCGCCACCCAGGACGTACTTGAAAACAAGAGAAATCTCAATGTATCCTGCCTGGTAAAATACTTTCTCCAAAAAAAAAAAAAAAAAAGAAGGATAGGCCTTCATCTCCTATTATTCCATTTCATCTGGTTACCAATTGGGGCCAAATTGGACAGAGAGACTATATACGAGTTATTATAAACAAAGCATTCTAGTATGGTCAGTGCGTCTTTACTTTTCTGATGTCATGAATCAGATATATATGTAATTTTGTTCAAGGTATACCCTTTTTGGTTTTGATGGATTAAAAAAATTCTGATTTTAGTTTTCTGATGTCATGTATCAAATATTTCTATATGTAATTTTGTTCAGTTTATACGTTTTGGTTAAATCCACCCTGCCTAGAAGACTTGATGTTGTCCTTACAAATCATGAAGGTCATACAAAATACTAAATGTAGAAGTTTTTGTTGTGTGGTGTATTTATTTTTGCATCAACTAATTTGAGAGCTCCTGATGAAACTGCTGTTAGTTCAGCAGAGAAACGCGCGTTGAGCGGTTCGTTGTTAAATCAATAAAAAAATAACTATGCACTGTCAATAAGATGTGAATTACAATGATGTGATAATTTATTGTGCCTGTGAGGTTCTTAATGTTTATTTACAGATGGTTGTGACATCCAAGGCAAAAGTTCGATACTGGTTGTGTCAGTATAAAGTCTGAGACTTATTGTATCCAGCTAAGGATTATTTGCCCTAGATGAAAGAAACCCAAGCGTGGCTAATGTTGTAGAAGTTAGTTAAATCTGTGTACTCAAGAAATGTTATGCGGAAATATACTAGTGTAGCGCTCACTCCCGGAGGAGCCGCTGAAAATGAACCACGGGTCAGTCTCCCCGCACTAGGGAATAAATATACTCCAACACGCTGGACAGTTTTACAATTTAAAAGATTTACTAAAAGGTTTGCAGCTCTTAAGACACGGTATATGCAGGAAAATTTACAGTACTTTCGTAACACGATAAACGCGTAGCGGTAAAAGAAACGAAAACACGAGGACTTCGTATTTTCGGAAAAAAAACCCCGACCGAGCAGAAAATTAAAAGATACGAATATTCGAGGAAAAACCGCGTAGCGAGACACAATAAAATACACAGTTCTCGTATCACGGTGAACGCGCAGCGGGAACAAAAAAAGGAAAAAATGTTCGGAATGTAGCTTTAACTTTGCCCCCTTGTCCCGGTTTGGAAAAGGAAAATGAGTCCTGCACAGGTTAAATCCCAGAACATGAGGTGATATGTATTTGTGTGTGTAGGGTACCCGGGTACTTCTCAACTGGCCAGTGAGTTTACTTTAGCGATGTCTTCGACTAGTCAGTTGGGGCCCTGTGGGTTTTAGAAGGAAACAGCAGCGTACGCTCTTATTTAAATACGGCCTTGGGGCCTCTCACCCATCCAGCGCAAGCTTGAGATTCGGCTGGCCCAGGACGCCTCTCCGCTCGATGTTGCCGGGGGATGCCGACCACCGGATCTGTTGTCTGGCCCTCTGTCTGTCAGCCGCGACTCATCCAGCTTACCGCCTGCTCCCCGCTTCGATCGACCGCGGTACTCCTCACTCCTGGGGTCTTCTCTCCTTCAGCTGCACTTGAATAGCATAGAGGGTGAGGTCTGTGTCCCGCAAGCTGAGTGAGTCAATCCTGAAGGCCCGATCCACTCTGTCTGCGCTCCGGCCTATCTTTGGTCTCTCTCTTTACATTGTGCATCCGCTCTCCTTGACTCCCTGGCGCGCTCTGCCTGTTCTCCACGAGGTGCAGGATGTACAGTTCTCCACAAACCCACCCACTTCCTGTTTCTTCGCAAAGCATGCATGGACATGTAGTTCAAGTGTCCAGGGTCTTTAATCGTGATAGTCTCCATCTTGTGGCCAAAAATGGGTACTGCCACAGTAAACTTTAACACATCGCTACACTAGAAATCGTTAACACGTATACCAATTGAAGATTCATACAAAATGTGATTGCCATACTTCTATTAACATGGTTTGTTGTATGCTTAATACTCGACAAAATCCAGCAAAATAAATATAGGCTGGTACTGTGCGGATTGAATTAAGTGAATTCAATAAAGTGAATGTTGGAGGAGTCTTTGCATCCACTTGTTGCACAAAGTGTGTGATTATAATCACGTCTTCGAATTACAAAAGAATCTGAATAGTAACTAGTTTGCAGCAAGTAGCAATTTATTTTTACACAACGCTCCACAGTGTTGAGTGAAAACTAGTTTGCTGTGAATGGTGAACGTATATAGAAGCAGTCAAAACGGGTGCAAACCAGCTTATATGCTACAATATTGCTCTCATACTCCGGCATGTGATCTATGTACGGTCTGGTTGAAATTAATACCAGCTCAGACGCACACCAATGAAGGTTTCTGAATAATAGATAGGACTGACACAATTCAAGCGTTGGAACCAAACGGTTTTGAGATTGCCAAATGGAAATCACTGTCTGTTATTGGATGACTATTTTTTAACAAATGTAAGAAAGTTAATTTTAACTATAAAAGAAATAAAAGTTAATTTTTAAATACAAAGGTAGGGATATTTTCCTCGACCAGAGGAGATAATATATTGCAACCGGTGTTCACTTTCTCCCGATCACAAGTTCTCATACCGGAGGGCTATTTACACTTACTTCGGTTATCCTAGTAAACAATATTTTTGCATCAACTAATTTGAGTAAAACTGAAGATTTTGTAAACCAAGTTATATTATTAACCTGTTATGTAATGAGCTAAGCAAATGTTCTATAAAACTCAGTTTTCTCCGAATTCTGGAAATTGTTCTTGTGTTCATTGAGATATTGATTAGAAGCTTACTTTTCAAAAGGGGTGTACTCATTGATGTTAAGCAGTATATATTATATACAGACAGTGGGGCGGACTGACCTGTCATGTCCGTGGGTTGGTAGGATCTGGTTCAGTGGGCCTACCACCTTCGTAGTCCTCAGCTCCGGTATCAGACTCTGAGACGGAATCCAGAGTTGTCTGACGGACGCTGCATTGGCAGCCACACCCTCCCACGCAGCCTGCAAGAATCACGTTTGCAGGCCATCTGACCCCACCCACGTGATGCGTCGCAGCGTAGTGCATGCGAAGAGACGGCAAGGGAGCCATTGACAGTGGAGCCAGCCTTTGTCTGGACCATGGAAGGACAAAGCAGCTGAGTGACTAAAGAATGAAGGGGGTGGGTGTGTGTAAAATTAATAAAGGGGAGTGGGTGTAAAATGAATGAAGGGGGTGTGTATAAAATGAATGATGGGGTGGTGTGCAAAAGGAATGAAGGGGTGTAAAAGGAATGAAGGGGGTATGTAAAATGAATGACACCTGTATCTTTGGATCCATAAGAGCTACAGAGATGGTTGACGGGTCATTAAAAAGGTCCAACATCATTATGTATTGTGTAAAAACAAAAAGATAAAATAAAAATACTATACTTAAATACAGTTGAAAATATATTTTTGTTCTAAAAACAGGGGCATTGTTTTTTCCCCTTTATAAAATTACCAATGCAGTTGCATTAATTTTTTCATAAATATTTTAACATTTAACATTTTTATATATAATTATATTTCGTTTAATAATTATTTTAAATATATTTTAATAAAATAATGCATTTTGATATAACTTTAGTTTAATAAATAAGTTAAATATAATTGCTTTCAAAGTTCAGAGTAATGTAATGCACTCAAAAAGACACCAGAAAGAGACAAACTCATGGAAAGAATCTGCAAAGCATACACCGTTTAACAATAACGAGACCAATGTAATACCCTTAAAAATAAGACTAGGGGTACCCTAGCAAGTAGATAAAAATTAATTACGTTGTCTCCCATCATTTAAAACCCTGGGCGCATTACTTTCCAATGTACAAATCCAAAAAGATTCCTGTCGTAGTAATTCAAGAGCACAGTAACCCCCTCGTACTAAAGAGGGAACATGATCAATTCCTATAACCCAGAGAGAGGACAGTGGATGGTTTTCAAAAAAGTGATGTGCCACAAGCTGTGGATTAGCTTGCCACTCAAAAGCCACCAATCACAGTACGATGATTAGGCAGCCTTTCCAACAAGTCGTTAGTTTTGCCAATACACACCAGTCCACAAGGACAGGTCAATCGATACATGTACCACCAGATTTGTCATTTAATGAAATGCCTAATTTTGTAAACCTTCCCATTGTAAGGATGACAAAAGATCGTACAACGCAAAAACCGGTAGGTAACGACCCACTCTTTAGGTACTTCAAGTCATTTTAGTCAGTGTGTACCAGCAAATCGCTCAAGATTTTTATTTCTCTTAAAACACATAAAGGGGCGTTGATCTAAAGCTTTCACGTAACCGTCAGATTGTAAAATACCCCAATTACACCTCACACCTAGAGATCTATTCAGAATATGTGTTAAACACACGAGGGAATACCATGCTCTCAGTGATTTCACCACCGGATGGTGTATTGGGGCGATTGGCTTCAAATCTGTTCCTCACCACAGTTACAAGTTTCTATAGAGCACCAACAAGTTCCGTAGCTCTGTACAATGGGACACAGAACAACAAACATACATACAGGTTCAACACACAGTACAGTAGGAGAGAGGACCCTGCTCAAGAGCTTACAATCTAAGAGGTCACAGTTAATGCATTATCCAATATCTGATGCTTATAACCTTTCTGTAGAAACCGTGAATACATTTCCTTCAGTTGGAGCTCCTCATTCTCGAATGAGTGATTACAAAACACATGCAAAAACTGCAAAATAGGGACAGAATCAAACGCTTAGGATGGAAGCCATTAGCTAAAAGTATTTTCTCTGTGGCTTTTCTAAAAAATTTGTATCCCACACCAGTGCCTGTACGAAAAATATTGAGATCAAAAAAGGTAACACTTTCACTATTATATTCATAAGAATTTAATAGTGTTTGGTAGATTACACTGGGGGAACAGCATTTTCGTTGAGTTAGATCTGATAAACGGGTGGCATCTGAATCCAAAAATGACCCCAGTTTTTCTCTATCACGTCAATTTTCTAAGGTACAGGATACCCTCCCTTTGTCTCAAAAAAACATACAAAATGTGCACACAATGAAAAAATTACCTGAATGTCAAATTCAAATTTAACCTAAAAGTCCAATTGGGTGAAATTAGTCAAGTTAGGTAGCACTTAAGGTACAAATTTACGCTTACAGCTTTTGCTGGAGTATTCAATCTGGACAATTTCGCCTGATGCTCCAACAATAGTCAGCCATCATATGTTCATCCCATCTACCCTGATACCATTAATCTATGACCTTCAAATCTTGGTGGAATCGTACAGAAGTAACAGCCACTGGAATGATCTGTGGGCGCTCGCCAAACCAAAGTTATATCAAATGGCAACATATCACATGTCCACATCCGTAAACTCTCGACACACTCCTTGCACACCTTGTGAAGGGCCCAAGACGTAGCTTGATCACCAAGTTTTACTTAGGCAAGCCTATGTTGCATATTTCTAACAAATGCGCTGATGCTCGCCCTTTGGCTGGGAACGGTGAAACTGCCACAGATATCACAAAAGGAATCAGGGCTGTTTTGGCACTAACAACGAGAAATAGAGGCAGACATGACCTGAAGGAAAGGAAATAAGTATAAATAAAAAAATTTATTCTGCTTACTCCTTGTATACAGACT